>OU015494.1:164690998-165290998 GCA_907164885.2 Dolomedes plantarius
TACCCGTATTTTACATTTTACCAATTTTGGTACACAATAGCTATGTTAAGAATAGCTTATAATGATTTTTTCCGTGCAGCATACAGCCAAATGAACATTAATCCAACGCAGTTGCTTAACATATGTATCTGTGTCTAAATTCTTTCTTATAATTTTACCTCAAGTTTTACGGCCTGTTACAAGTAAAGTATCTTCTTAATTAGAATGATATTTAATGCCTAAACAAGTTCTTGTTTTGTGAAGTGATTATGGATTTTGTTGCGCAATTTTAGCTGACTTACTATTTATCAACCCTGTCAATGACATCAAGGAGGAATATCTTTATGTAATATTTTGGTTATATTACCATGTATAAGTATATTGCTCCGCCTTTCCTGGGTTCGTTAGAATTGAATAAAATCTCACAATAAACCGCACACAAAATAAAATTTAATATTCTGTAAATTCTTCAGGCGCATACACAATTTCAAACAGAAAACACGTAACAACTGTCTTCTATGCAGCAGAAAACTCTAAAACACAAGTCAGGATACCAGAGTATTCAACACAATACACGCCTGACACATTCAACACGCCTTTCAACACATTCGATTCTCAGCAGAAAAGAACTGAGTTCCAATGACAATGTCAGATATATTTACAGACTTCTAAAGCGACCCCTATCGGTCAGCCAGCTAGATATCTCTAGAAGTTTCCAGAAAAGTCTCAAGGCAAGTTGATGACCATTTGGTGCCGTAGCGCCAAATGTGGAGAAATATCACCAAATTTGGCGTCCAAAATAAGTCACCAAGTCCATCGCGAATTTGGCGTAACTCTCATATTTGGCTAGATTACCATAGACTCGTAAAATTCGTAACAATTTGTATGTAAATATGTATGTTTCTAGAATGTACAATGTGTGTATTATCGTAATTTCAAGAAAAAATTAGTTAAAAAAAATTGCAAGAGTATAATTTTAATTTTATGCAAAACTTAAGATGCTAAACTAAAAGTCATTAGCTTAAAACGCGTTACCATAGACTTTTGCAACATTATTTAACAAAACATGCAAAAATCTGATAAGAGTTCTGATTTTGCAGGGTTTTTGTTTATTTTGCTTTATCCCTTTGCGACACTCTATATTAAAATGCAACTGAAACTTCGAAAAATGTTGTAAAAAGTGTCAGGTGCTCTTACTTAGATATTTTATGCCCCCCAAAAATGCCCCAAAACATATAAGTGCAGTCCGTTATTTGTGTGAAATAAATGTCATAAATGATTAACATAAACTATATTTCCGTTTGTAAACTTTAATTGTGAACCTACAGCCTTCATTTTCAGGTAGTAGTTCTTAAAATGCCTTTAGAAGGGAAATGAAGTGAAGAGGAGATAAAAGCGGAAGGTAACTTAATGGAAATATCCAGAACCTATGCAACGGTCGAAAGGGGTAAAAGGAATACCTAGTTTTACACAGAACTAGCCGCTGCGCGACCAGCATGGTCGCTTTTAGATTTATATTTTCTTTTGCAAAACAACTCAATTGGAAGTAACATATGTAAGGAATGTTACCATTACCTGTCATCCTAAATATACGTTGTTAAGGGGTAGTGAAAACTCAGACAAAAAAATTTATAATCATTGATAAATTCACTATAAGGCTGATTCTAAAACATCATGATTAAAAAATGTGAATTTCCATTACTTCAGAACAGAGTTAAAGATAAGTCTGAGAAACCCAACACCAATGATTTTAAAAATTATATCTCTCACTGCATGTACTATTTTTCAAAACTAAGATATCTACACTTTATCATTACATCAAATAAGAAATTGTTGGGGAAAATTTTCACTTATAAAATGGAGTGAAAATTCAGCAAATACTAAAATATAGTATAGATTACATTTCTCTCTGCATGTATTATTGTTCGCAATTCAGATATCTACACTTAATCATATTAAATGAATAAATTAAAATTATTTCGTGTATAAATTAAAATTATTCATGAGTAAAATACAGCAATTAAATTGTACCAAATTACGTGCTATCGTCGAGCCACACGCGGACAGCCGCTAATGTTTACATCCGGTAGTTGCAGCCGTTGCCATTCGGATGGTAGAAATATCGTCGATTTTTGTGCCGCATACCTACGCGTTTTATATATATAGATAGCTGCCAAACCCGAAAAGATCAGAGACTTAACGGATTGTATGGTGGTTTAGCAGAAACGTTGCCTGGCAAGAAAAACTGTAATACTTAATACAAAATGCGTGAAACTGAAAATTAGCCGATTTCTTACAGAACTAGAGGTGTCATAGAGAGATCGCACTCCACTGGATGCAGGATAAAGGCAAATGGTAAACCCTAATTCTTGTGGAAATTTTTTAAAACTGGATGGATTCATTGTTTACATTGTTAATGTCAGATAGTAAGTCTACAGAGAATATCATCAGACGTTTTAAATTTTTCATAAATGTTTCTTTGAAGACCTGGAGTATAGGATCGGCAAGTAATTGATACAAAAAAAAAATAAAATTTTAAAAGATTGACATACACATACAAGATCAATAAATTTCGGCATGTACTAGATGCCGTTTCGGAGAGGTCCATTTCCAGTTGCAACAAGATAGTGCACCAAGTATATATTTCAAAGTTACGAAATGCTTTTCTGAAAAGAGAAAGATTGATGTTTCGCGTGCGATCTTGCCACTAAACTCCCTGGACTTCAAATAATGTAGGTTTTTGATAAGAAAACTCTGCAAATTATAAATAATTTATATACTTTACAGAACTTGTAGAATGTATTTATAATGCAAGGACTCGATTAAACTCAAACTAAATTTTGAAAATTAGAGTTAAGATATGCCCACTAAATGTAATAATATTCTTGGAGATGAAAAGTTCGGAAGAAATCAATGTTTTAAAAAAAATTAATTTCTGAAGAAGAAATTAAGATGCCATAACAATAATGCCCTGGCTTTGTTACTTTCCTTTACTTGACAAAGAAAATACGTAAACACATTTTGTATATTTTTTATCATCACTAATAAATTTTGTGTTAGTGATATAGTCTATTTTCAGTTTATCATGACTTTGTGGTTATCCATTTAAGAAAAGATAACAACTAAATATCTTGGATATGCGTACTTATTCCAACTTTTTAAATGTATATAAAGCCAAATTCAATAAAAGTTTTAATAAAATTTCAATATCCAGAATTTACAAACATTAAAGCAGGCAGGAAAATGTAATTTGAAATACGCCTCTTAGAGTAGGAAAACTTTTACAAAAATAGAGAGGAAAACTCCCTTCTATACTCAAGTGAAAATCTAAATATTCTGTTATAGGGTAACATATTAAAATATTGCCTTATAAAAATTTTGTGTGGAAAAATGCAGTGCAAATTTTGTAGCAAAATAATTTAAATCAAACGGTCAATTTCATATAAACCACGAAATATCCTTTTAAATCTATTTTAAGACTAAAATATTTTAGACACGTGTAACAATTCTCAGAAAATCAGGCTTTGGAGAAATTTAATATAAAAGCAGCAAACAGAATATTCGAAGCTGTGTTTTTGCACCATTTGATATATTTTATAATCACTTGAAATCTCAGACCTAAAAATAAATCAGACTCTAAGGAATTTTCATTTCGTTTTCTATATGGCTGAATTTGGTTCAGGCGACTATGATTTTCAGTTTACTTCTTAGTTTAGCTTGTTAATTTTTTGTTATTCATCAGTTTCATTTTTGACTAATTCCCCTCACTCGAAGTTCAATGGATATACCTTAATTGGAAGGAACGCATTCTTCAAAATACAACTAAAATTTTAAATTAATACGAAAATATTAAACTATTTAGCAAGGAATTTCAAAACGGAGACTTAAGTAAAAAATCACCCATTTAAAACACTTTAAAAAAACGATTCCAATGCAACATAGGTGTATCTCAAATCATAGGAACGTTTAAGAATTGTGCCCCGACTTAACTAGCTTACTGCAGTCTCATTTTTAGATGCTAAACAATAAATAAGGAATTTTAAATTATTTATGCCGAGTTACTGATAACTTAATTATTACAACATAGCTACTTTATTATTTTCTGTTTTAAAAAATGTTGCAAACAAAGTAAATTACAAATACTGAAATAGATTTTGAAAAGTTATAAGATAGATAAGAAACCAAATGTCTTATTAATAAAGATATGTTAAAGTTTAACACCAATCAATAAATACAGTAGTTTTATATACCTTTTAAAAAAATTTAAACGTAAAGACACTTGAAGGCTTTTACTGAATCATTTCATCATTTTCCAGTCTGGCGGGCCACATGAATGGGCTTTAAGTGCCGCGGAACAGACACACTTGATGTAGATATTAATATATTTTCATGACTAATATTACTAATATAATATCATGCTTAGAGTTATTAATTTTTAGCATTTGTACTCATATTGTACTCTGAAGATCCAAAACACTGGTACAGACGTGCGTACGCCAATTACGGAGATATACAATCAATCAGCGTAACGCGATGTGGTCGGCAGTACCCATATAAGACAACAGGTGTCTGGCGAAGCTGTTAGAACGATTCCTGCTGCTGCAATTGCAGATTATCATGATTTATTTGACTTTGAACGTGGCGTTATAGTCGACGCATGAGAGATGAGACGTTGCATCTCCGAAGTAGCGATACAATTTGTATTTTCGCGCACGACCATTTCCCGAGTGTACCGTAATATCAGGTATCCGGTAAAACATCAAATCTCCGACAGCGGTGCGGCCGGCAAAAAGACCTTATATGAACGGGACCGTCGACGACTGACGAGAATCCTTAAACGAGATAAACGTGCAACACTTCCTCATATTGCTGCAGATTTCAATGATGGGGCATCAACAAATTTCATTAGACAAACTTTTCAACGGACCATCATTAATATGGGCTTTTGAGTCCCAGACCCACTCGTGTATCGTTTGTTGAATGCACAGCACAACTCAGCTTTACGCCTTGGTCTGTGCCGACAACACCTCCATTGGACTGTGATGACTGAAACAGGACTGTTCAGCAGGTGGAGCCCCTGTGTGGTATGTGGAGTTTGCGTGTGCAGTTGGCGTGATATGGGACCCCTGATACGCCTAGACGTCTCTTACAGGTGAGGGTACATAAGCATCCTTTCCGATCATCTACACCCATTCATATCCATTGTTCATATCCGATGGACATGGACAATTCCAGCAGGACAATACGAACCACCCCCACGTTGAAACTTGCTACCGAGTGGCTCCAGGATACTCTTCTAACTTTAGACCACTATCATTGGTCACCCAAATACGCAGACAATAACATTATTGTGCATATCAGGATGCCTTGCTAGTGCTGTTCAGAAGAGATATCTACCCTCTCTCACTCCTATGGATTTGTGGACTGCTCTACAGGATTCATGGTCTGAACTGCCTCCAGGATACTTTTAGACATTAGTCGAGTCCATGCCACGTCGTTTTCCGGTACTTCTGCAAGCTCGTGGGGGCCCAACACGATATTAGGTATGTATAACAGTGTTTTTTTTGTCTCTTAAGTGTATATTCCAGAATTTCTAATTGAAGAATCCTTAGAGACGAGGTATAAAGATGTTTTATTGTTAAGAACCTCCCTTATCAACGCAAAATATTTGCCAAATTAGTTTTGCAGCATTCATACATAGAATTTTAATATCTAAAACAACAATTTTTGAGAATTCATTTAGAAGCATTATTGCTATCGTTATTTAATCCTTTTGGAATTCAGAAATGGCACCTAATGTTATATAAGATTTATAGATGAGCAATAAGCTAATATACGACATTTCGATGAAATGACTATTTCAGAACTAAGTCACAAAATTTAGCAATTTTAATATTTTTCATCAATGGGAATCGTAAATTAGATACAGAGAAAATCATTTTAAATTCCAATTTATTTTGTTTTCTCACCAGTAAAAGCGTGCATATTTAGGTAGGTAACAATTTATATCCCCACGTGGTTTCTACCAAAATATACCTCATAAAATATTCATTTGCCAATTATGCTTAGTAGAACTTTTGCAATTTAATCTTGGATTTCTTACGTTACAGTTTACTTCTTTAGATGTGTAAAAATTAAGTATTGCTTATATTTTATGCTGTAAAATTAAATTTACGTTATGTTAAGTTTTTTTTTTCCATTAAGAGAAATATTTCAATGAACTGAAATTGAATTTTCCGCAAATCGTCAGTTAAAAGGTTTTGAAAATAGACTGAAAATTTATTAAATCTTATCGAAATTTCACGCTCAAAATATACACAAGCAATATATATATATAAAGTGAAACCCCAATTTAACGTTATTCAAGGGACCATAAAGAAAAGACGCTATATGCGGGAAAACGTTAAATCGGGGTAAAACAACATTGAGCACAAAATAAAGTCTAATTTGGGTAACAGGCCTTTTATTTCACAATGGTTTAGACATCAGTTTTCTAAATTATGCTTTAAAGAAATCGGTTATTTTACTTTGCCTCCTCATTATAGAAGCTACATCACCAATTTCGTTCTCAACATATATGAGTTTTTGTAATCTTTTCTCTTGGCCTTCACTATTTGATAGGAACATTTTCCCTATTTTCAAAGCTCGAATGGCTTTTGTCGCAGACGAAATCCCATGTTCCTCATCATCATCTTCATTAATATCCAAACTATCTGATGAGTCTTTCATATCACTTACAGTCGGAATCTCTGATGTGACGATGTTTTAATCGCAAGCTAGATAATCCTCGAGATCTATATCTGAGTAAGAAAATAACTCAACCATTTCATTAGAATCTTCATTTTCTCTGTCCTTGTACTCAGATTCATCACCTCTGTCACCCGGAAAACCATTTTTTTTTTAAAAGAACGTAAGATGCATTATCCCTCGACTCTCTCCCGTGCTGACGAAATCATATGAAGAGCTTCTAGAACGATTATCCATTTTTTCCCTCCCCTTGATTCTATACTAAGAAGAGATTTTTTCAACAGTTGATTTCTATGGTTTACTTTAACGATCGTATGATCCCCAAATCTACTGGACTACTGGTTGGACTTTGCTTGTACAATTGGTAGGGAAAATTTCATTCGCACATTTTGTACAACATGGGCTGTACATTGATCAACAAACAAAAGAATCTTACGTTTCTGTAAGCCCATTTGTCTGTCCAATTTGCGAGGAAAATTTTCAAAATTTGTTCTTTTCATCCAAGATTTTTTTGTTTGAGTCATATTCAGTAGGAAATCTCTTTACATTCTTGAAACACCTCGGTGTTTTGGATTTTCCAACAACTAATGATATTATCTTTTCATTCCCGTCTGAATTCGTGCATAGCAAAACATTCAATCGCAGTCCTGATAGTTTCCCACTATGGCTGTTTTTACCTTTTGCCAGTTTTCCCATCTCTTTTCAGTTTTCCCATTCAGTTTTCCTATCAAATTTCGCTCCATTAAATCTGCTTGTTTTAAAAGTTGAATATGGAATTCCAATTAAATTAGCAAAATCAGCTTTACTGCCATTGTAATCTTTGGTATTCCTGATGATTTTCGCTTTTTCCAGCCGAAAAAAAGGCTTTCTTTTAGACAACACATTTTTACCATCTATAGCTCACGAAAATTCTCTGACGAATGCTATTAATTCAGTTCTACAACAGAAAGCATTGAGGATATAACATCCAATCACCCAAAAATTCTTTGGTCAGCGGGATTCTACGAATCTGCTCTTCGTCTTCTGGTGGTCTTCCTTCTTTTTATACAAAGGAAGGAGGGAATTTGAATATTGCACCTGATGTTAGTTAGAAAGAATGAAGAGAGCGGATATTCCGAGTATTGCACGTGTTGATAGGACAGATTTCCTTTTTTCTCATTACAATTTTAGGAAAATTTCATTGAGTTTTTCCCACTGAAAAAAGCTAAAATTGGGAAATATATCAAAATTATAATGTTAAATCAGGGATTTTTTAACATTACAATTATAGGGAATTAATTGGGACTAATGAAAAATAACGTTATATACGGGAAATCGTTAAATATGGGTTACGGTAAATCAAGTTTTACTGTATATATATATATATATATATATATATATATATATATATATATATATATATATATATATATATAGAGAGAGAGAGAGAGAGAGAGAGAGAGAGAGAGACAGATATATATATATATAGATCCCAAATTCATTGTGTAAGAAACAGTTCTTCATAAGTAATATTTCAAGTTATATGAAATATTACTTATGTACATATTAGAAAATATCTACTAACTATAGTTAAGGAATGAATATTTTTCGTGTGATAGTTTAATTGAAGAAATTAGCAGTCGTTAATAAATTATAAGATTTTTTTTAACAAAATATACCACAAGAGTTAATATATCAACTATTTCACCATGAGTTGTCGGTAGAAAGAAAGTAACTAAAAGCCTTTAATAATATATGTTTTAAGAATGCATATTAGGTACATTAGTTTATACCACCAGACATATATATATATGTAATATACTCAGATTACATATACATAATATGATGTAGAACAAACTGTATTAACGTCCCAGTATTTTAAAACATTAATAATGTACTAGGTCCGTAAGGGTATTAGCTGCAGTGGATGGAAAACCTGTTGTAAAAGTGTTTCGAAAAACATCATTCAAATACAAAAGAATTTGAAGCACCAGTTGTATCCCGAATAACTGCTCATATATTTAAATACTGATTACCACTTAATTGCATCATAGGAATTTACATATTTCAATGAGACTAAAACAGATCAAATTTTAAAGTATTCTCAAAGCAGTCTAATACAGTTTCATGACGTCAATTTAACTAGCCAAGAAAAATTTATCACAAGGTTTGAATATATAAGAAAGATTTCGCATGAAAATATCTTTGTTAGATGGAAGTTTAAAACTCTTCCTCAAATTATCATCGTAGCTAATTTGGGAGAGATTAAAATATGTATGTTCATTTGTTGTTAATCAAGTTAGATTTTATGGCTCTCAAATGTTTCAAAATATTTCCTTTTTCTCTTTTCGGCCATTTTTCTTTATCCCTTTTTTTTATCTACATCATTTGGTGTGCACCCGATGTGTGAGTACACATAATTACATATGAATGGGCGCTCAAGGTAGCCTAGTGGTGGCGCGTTGGCTTTCAGTGCTGAGGGGGCTCTGATCGAATTCCGACAAATGCGATTATATACCTCCGAGTCGAGGCCGGATAGGGGTACTCTAAATCCCTCTATGATGTCAGAGAGGGTGGGAGAGAGTACGATTCAAGCATATGCCGCACTTGGGGGGTGCTCAGTCAAAATTGCGGTGGCACCTGGCTAAACTGGACTCCGATGCTTGTGGTGCCATTATAAACTGGAGCCGCACCCCTCAGTCAGCTAGCTTGTATGAAACTGGTCTGGAATAAACTCCTGCCAAAAGGCATTAACAAGAACAACAACAACATATGAATGAGGGTTTGGGAACAAAAGAGTAGTTAATATATATTATTTAAGGGGACAATGGACCTTCAAACCCAATTTTTTTAATTTTAAATTTTTTACTCTATATACAGAATGAAAATAATTAAATATTCTTTTTTACTAAAATTACGACCTTAAAATTCAAAACAAGGATTTTTTGGCAGAATAATACCCTTTTTTCAAAAATAAATTTTAAAAATGCTAGTATTTTTCAAAATGCTCCATGCACATCCCATATCATTTAAAAACCTTCAATATTTTAATATAGGTTTACTATATATGTATATAAAATAATTGTGCATTGAGACTTTTTTTGTGAATCGAAAGTCAAAATATTTTTTTAATCTGCCTGTTATTGTTTTTATGTTTTTATTTTATTTCATGGTCTATAAATTGGAAAAATATTTGTGGTTTCAAAGAATGATGCCCAGTTTTGTGACAAATATTTTAATTAACGATCGTGAGAAATTCAGAAGAAATCAGAGGAAAATTAAGGCGTATGGAGTATTTTGAAAAACTGTAGCAATTTTGAAGAATTTTTTGAAAAAAAGGTCTTATTCCTCCATAACTTAGATAATTGTGAATTCTAAGTGCATTCAATGTAGTAAAAAACAATATTAATTATTCTCATTTTGTTATATAGAGTAAAATATAGAAAATTAAAAAAAATAAACGAGGTTGAAAGTCCCTTGACCCCTTAAATCACAAATTATTGTTTAACTAATATCAATATTTAGAAAGGTGACTCTTTTAAAAAAATGTGCTTCAATTATAGCACAACTGAAGTTCATAAAATTAGTAATTACCAACAAATGCTAGACGGAAAACTTCCAAATTTATACAATTCATTTTTGTCCATATTTATGTAGTAATCCTTTTTTTTCTTGTGTAGGGAAAATTTATTAAACCTCGGACAGTAAAATTGTTAAATTATGTTTTATTTGTTTACATTATGTGACATCTGCTTATATTAAATACTATTAATGATAAACATTTTAGCAATTATTATCTAAAATGCTCCTCACAAATATTTTCCCATGGATGCTTGATAAATTTTTTAATTGCCAGAATATTTTTTAAATGCATAATAAAATGGGATTTTTAAATGAAAATAGTAACATTGTCCATTTAAAATAAATAGCAAATATATCTAAAAGTAAGAAAGATTGTTAATATAATATTTAAAGCACAAAAAAAATGCTAAGAGGCAAAGCAATTTCAACTAATATACTCTCTTTTGTTCCAAAGAACATTTTACGCATGAATAATTTCCCGTCAAAAAGGAATATTGCAAGTATAAATTTCAGGATCTCTTACGTTAAATTTAAAATGATGCATTCTGTCCCCAGAACTTATATTCAGCATATCTAAGGCTTCCATCTAAATAAACGTGACTAGAAAATTTGATAACTTTTTTAATAAATATGGGTGGAAGACAAATTTAAAATATCAAAAGCTAATTAGAGCGAAAAATTCATAATAACTGATTATTTATCGCCAAAATTTCAATCAAAATTGTTTCTGAATATTTTATGTTAAAGAAAGACTTTTTTTAAAAAATATAATACAACAAAATGTTTAAAAATTGTTAAAATTAAGAGTTTGTCCTCTCCAATAGTTTTCAAATTTCGTTTGTGTACAGAAGCATATATTTCTGCGAAATCACTGATATGCATACTATGTTAATACTTTTGTATTGAACATGGAAGTACATCTTCTGCACTGACGCATTTCTATTGAACATAGATATATGTAAGTAATAGATACATTTGTATTAAATATAGATACATATATCCATGAAAACGAGCATGTAAATGTTTATTCATATGCTTAGATACATAAACACATAGAAAAAAGAAAAAAACTTTAGATCATTTATAAAAAAAATTAACTCTTCTTCTCTTCTTTACAACAAATATGTTCATATTCAAGCGAAAAGATCAGAAAATGGTTAGGAATCCGAGGAAATTAAAAATTGAAATGTAATTCTGGATGTGTTTCATATTTATGTAAACAAATATGTTTACAAGATTAAATTCATTTCATCAATACTTTTAAATTCTAGAATTTGCCCCGAGATTCTCTCGTTTGCTTTTCTGTGATTAAGTTCATTTGTTGCCAGTAGATTACTTTCCCTTCATATTGAACCAAATATAGTAAACAAAAATTCATGCGTTGTATTCAAATATACGTCATGTATTTTATCTATAAAATATAAAATAAGTCGACAAAGTTCATTGCTTTTGAAAGTATATTACGAGAGTATGTTAAGAATGGCTAACAATTTTAAGACATTATAACGAGAGTATTAAATTTTCAAGTCATTAATCTTTGCATACATATAATGTTCTTTCTTATTTCAGTTATGGAGGAATTCATATGAATACCTCCATTTTCTAGATGACGTGTGATAAGTCTGATTATTTTGGTGAATGCAAAAAAAAAATGTACCTTATCCATATACATTTTCTAGAAATGGACATTATAGATTCAATCATGACTTTAGATCTGTGCATAATTCATAAGTCCGTGATTTTTTATTTGCAAGTTTATTGCTGTTGTTGCCAATCCCATCTGGTCTAGCCCCCGCTAGACTAAGTCCAGGAAACCAAGCAACCTCATAAAATTCAAAACCAGCATAGGTTCTGCATAAAACTCCTCCCTAGACAAACCCCAGACGGGGTAAATCACTAGGAGAGGCCTGAACAGTATTGCACTTTCAGCATAGCGGGAAGACTGCATGGATTGACAACTATCTATCTAGAAACTTCATCTCTGAGTGCCCATCTGTGTGCAAGCAATAATAACTACTAAAGTTGGATATAAAAAGTAATCATTTTAGCATGTTCCTTTTGATTCACAGATGTGTAATTTTAATCATTTATACGATGGACCACATGTCATCAGTCAAATCAATTGCATTGATGTGATTCGTCTTGTTGATGTTGAAATTTTAATAAACAGAAGTGTAATTAAAGTTATTTCTCTGCATTAGCCATAATAACTTTAACCTGACAACTCATGTAGTTGTGTATTTTTAGTTTTAAAGGAAATTTACAAGAAAAAGGACTATGAAATAAAACTATTCATACTATTTGCCTCAACTGGTTGGTTGTTTAGCTGGATATTTTAGCAAAATCTACTATGGACATGTGCTACTCCAAATAATAGATTTACCAGGCGTATGTGAAGAAAAAAAGAGAGAATTAAGAATAAAAAGTTGTATAGGATACTCAAAGGTGTAAAACATAAACAAAACAAAAAAGTTTCTTAAGCATTCTCACTGATAATTATTACCTCTGTTGGATAGATACTAAATGCAATTTTAAGGAAGCTCAAATGTAATTCATATATTTTTTGCATCATATTCAGAAATAAAGACAGAAAAGAAGCTAAAAGAGGTTTGAAAGTTGTAGAACATAATGATTCGATGGGGAGAAACCCAGTTCGGTATAACACGAAACAAGATGTACAATATTATCCAGAAACCTTATTTATTCATTCATTTTATTATTTATTTTTGGTCCTACTTTTAATTTTTCCGTTGAATTCTGTTGTTTCAGCATTGACTGAATTAAAACGAGAACTACGAGAGGTAGTATATTTTGACGATTGGCGTTATAAGATAAATAAAATTACGGTAGCTTCAACGCGCTGAATACTTGTTATTTCATGTTAGTAAGTTTTATGCAAAGGGGAATATTTTACACAATATATGTGAAGACTATTTTGATTAACTATAAGAATTAAAGATTTTATTTGAATAAAGATCAAAATAATTTTGAATGCCATTATATCTTTCTCAGCACCACAAAAAAAGTTAAGAGATTAAGAAATTATTGAATAGTTTTTTTTTCCCAAAGCATAGTTTTGAATAGATTTATCCCCACTCCAAACAAAAAAAGCTGGCAGGAAGAGTGGTTATACGATTTCAAATATCAATAACATCGCTAGCACTAGATCTAGCCGCACAACGGAATAAACCTTTAAAAAAGTTTCCTATAAAGTTACTGAAACTAACATAACTTTAGAGATAGCAAGTTACCTGAAAATATACGATTTCCGTCAAAATATTTGTTATTTAATTAAAATCATTTCTCTGACTTTCCCTCTTATATGTATTCAATTTCTCCTCACATTACAGTACATGGTACAGGTTCAAACCACTGCCATATATTCATAGTATGGTACGCAGCTGTGCTCTCTCCTGTTGTCATATTGTTACATGATTACTAAAGTAAATAACAGAGTATGCAATATGCAAACTGCTCATTTATTCCTTTAATGGAGTATTATACACTTGAATTAATTCTGTGGATATACGATTAAACAAAGGACTGTACAGCAACCCTACATCATTACTGTGCTATTCCACCTTAATTATACCATATGCTTTATATTACAGAATTTCAGTTCAGAACCTTTCACAAGTGTGGACTCAATTGGGTTAGACTAGATATAATTTAAACGCTAGAAGATGATAAATGTTAACCCTGATCGCCGCGATCGTAAGTTCAACAATATTGAGAACACACTTGATCTTCTCATTTTCCTTCTTAGGGTTTTCCAAGATAGTGTCAAGCATAAAGTTATTTTTTAAAAGGGCATTTTGCAGTTTCTCGATTACTAAACAGTTCTAATACAAGCTTGGTTAAAAACTGAAAAGAGAATCGTAATTGAATTGCTTATCATATGATATTGCATAAGCAATACTTTGATTTCTCGTAACGGAAGATAAAACTTCTAATATATGAAATTCTCTGATGCCTGAAGTAGCTTATATTATATCTATCTTTGTATAACTTAATTAAAATGTTACTTTTATACACTTTTGTTCAATTTTTATTCCTAAAATTTAACAATTCTAATTTAAGATAGCTAGGAAAGTTTAAGTGTATTTTGGTCGGAGAAAAAAATGAAATTTATTTGTATTAAAACTGAACTCAAAGCTATTCTTGACGAACGTGTACATTTATATAATTTTATATAATTGTTTTCCTGCAATAATTCATAATTATAATTTAATGGGAGAATTATGATATTCTAACTCATTTTTTTAATTGTTAATCAAAATTACCAATAAACATCAAAGTGTGAGAGAAAGGCAGAGAGTTATTTCTACTCCTCAATTAACTCAGGATAGTTAAAAGAATTATGATATTATAACTGACTTTTACTTTTTTCAGTTGTCAAGAAAAATTACCAAAAAACATCAAATACCAAGAGAGAAGAGAGTTATTGCTACTTCTCAATTAACTCGGGTTAATTAAAAGAATTAAAGTGCATCGAGTGCCAAAAGAAGTCTTAAAAAGTTCAATTCATTTTGATTGTTTTGTGTTTGTTTTGTTTTTTGAATCACCCAAACGCTTACAAACTCTGATGCTTAAAGAAATTGAGAATGACTCAAACAGCTGAATGGCACAAAATACGTCGTATTTTAAGACAAACTACCGTTGCTTCAAACAGGGAAATAATTTGGACTTACCTCATTTAGAAAGTTAAAAGATAGTATTTTGGAAAATTTCTGACTTGTTCGACACATTTCAAACAGAATTAATTCAAAAAGCTTCAAAGTTAATCAATATACTCATCCAAAAAATTAAAAATAAATATGGATTATGTAAAAATTGGTATAATATTATTTTATTTATTACACACAAAAGCACTCAAATTTATAATAGATTCATTTTGTTGTTATGTATACTTCAAGAAATAAAAATTTTGCACCCTAAGAATGTTAAAAGATATCTACTTAAAAATCACACTTTGACATACTGTGGTGAAGAATTAGTGGTCGTAGCAGAAGCTTTTCACTCTTTGAGAGAAGATTTTTCGTAAAAGTTCAAATTTCCGATTCTTAGAAGTACAAGTGTAACCTATAAAAACCCTTACTTATGTTATATAGAACAGTTCCGTGACTGACTTACTGACAGATAGCGTACAGATCAAACCGCTGGACCTAAAGAGCTGAAATTTTGCATGGCGATTCGTCTTATAGTGTATGGGTGCTCCAAAAAAGATTTTTGAAAAATTCTTCTTATATTTTTTTAATTTAAATTTTTAAGCATTCTTTAAAGTTTGCATTTAAAATAATAATCCGAGGGTTATAAAATTTATATCACAAGAAAGATCATAAAAATTACTTTAAAATGAAACCTTTTCTAATCTTTATCTACATTATCTGATTTCTGGTGTATTTTTAAAGATTAATTTTTAAAATTTAATTTATTAAATGCTGATCACGGGAATTCTTTTATTTTTGTGATAGTTCTAATTAATTTTGCGTCACGTGCACAACAACGAAATAAATTGACAAAAAATATTATTATACAGTAAAAGATCAAATTTAACCACTAGACTAATTGAGGTGGATGTTTTTTAAGAATTTAATTTAAATTAAACCTATATATAAAACTGCAATTTACCCTCAAAGTATGCTTCACCATGACGATAAATAAGTCTCAAAGCCAAACTTTAAAATGCGATGGCGTAGATGCAAGATAAAATTGTTTCTCCGACAGTCAGTTTTACGTAGCTTGCTCACGCTTAAGTTCGCGGACGAGCCTGGTAATATTAGTTCCGCCCAATGAAGAAACAAAAAAATTGTTTATAAGGAAATCCTCTGAAAAGAAATTTCAATATTTTTTCATTGTAATTATCTTAAAATGTACTCCGTAGCGAAGCACAGGTATTCAGCTAGTATACCATACGTTTCAGTTATTCAGATGAAGAGTATTTCAAGACTTTAAATAAAATTAAATAGTTTTTAGGTGTATTTCAAGAAAAAATAGGTGCATCTGTATACGGATAAAATTTAAAATATTATTCAATTGAATTTAAATGCGTTTATCTTATGTTAAGAAGTTTTCATGACGGAAAATTCATATTTTTATACTGATATTATCAAATGTTTAATATAAGTTGGGTTATTTTTCAACATTTTTTAAAACTAAGATTTTCGGGAAAAAATAAAATTTGCACTTTTAATAAAATAAAGTAGTTGATAGTTGTATGAATGATTAAATATTTTAAAATCTATCTTATAACTTCTGAGAAAAATAACTTTATAAGATTTAAAATTTGTTTTTGTCACTAAATATAAGAATGAATAGTTGCTCAGATTTTCCATGCATTTAATTTAAATCAGAAATCATTAATTACGTGCACGGAGGAGATTGACGGATTTATTACTGAAAATCATTCTCCCTCCTCCTAAGAAAAAAAAGTAAGATCATGAACGGTATATGACAAAAAGAAATTGGAAATAAATCTCATTTGTGTACTTTGAAAAATAGATTCCCTGAATAGCACTAATTTACAGCCAGAAAAATATTTTTAACCCCTAAATAAATTAATACATTTATGGAAGTGCTAATTACTTTATTAAAATAAATTATTTATTACAAGTTCTTAATTCTCTCAGTTCGTTCAGTTTACGAACTCATGAAAGTTAAATTATACTGCACAAGAAAACTGTTGATCTATCATATATACTGAAATAAAATATTTATAAAAGTATATATTTTTTTAACTTTTGCTTAGAAATTTTGAACATTAAAAAGCTATTCAAGTTTGTAATAATTGCAAACTATATGTATTTTTTACAGTTTAATTGCTATCTAAATATTTTTAAAATCAAACTTATTACAACCTATAATATATTTTTAAAATCGACGTGTCTTTCATGACAATATTTTAAACATATGCTTATAATCTTAATAGATAGTTTTTTAGTATACTATTTCCTGTGCTATACGGATAAAAGAAAAACAGTAAATAGTTTTAAGTTAAAGTTTCTTGTGAACGTATTTTAAATTCAAGAGCAAAATTTATTTAAGGAAAACTTAATGCTAAAAAAACTCTAATAAATTTTAAATGCAGTTAAAAATACACTGTAATAGAATTTCGTCTCATTAAATTTTACGTTTCACTTAAATATTAATATGAAAAAGCAAAGACAATTGTAATTGAATTATTGAAATTGTTTGAGAATACATTTACTCGAAAATGTTTAAAAACTGCAAAGAAATTATCAAATTTCGCTGTTAAAGATAAGTGTAAGAAAGTTTGAAATATTTCAGAAAAGCGATTCCTAAAGAAATTTATTATTTCAACACTTCATTACCTATAATGCATTGTATTTATTTGATCTGTATTTTTTTTTAGATTTCGCTAGCGTTTTTGCGGAGATTCAAAATTCGCGTTGTTATTGAACATATGTTGAAAATTGAATGCATATTTATTTCAATCCATTCTGCTTTCGACGAGTTCAGTATTTTATGCTTCCATTTTTGGCTCCTTAAATATTTCGCAGCTGTTATATTTTTCTTAAAACAAACTTTGAATATTTTATACTTTATTTCTTTATAATATTTAGTGACTAAATGATTTTTATATATGAAATTTTTGAGCTTTATATTACTATTTTACAAACAATAAAAATATTTCTTGCAGAAAATTCCTTGCAAAAGTAATACTCTGTGAAAAAACAAATATCCTTTCGTGATATTTGAATTGTTTAATTTTATTTAAATTTCGGATGTACGTTTAAATGATCATGTTCATTAGCAAATTATTTTCTAGAAGATAATTTTATGTTTTCTTCAATATTAAGGCGTATCTTTAATACTACAAAATATATAAACGGTAAATATTAAGTTACACGTTTAGAGGAGTTTTAATTAACAGTTTTTTATTTGATAACTACAAAAAATGAGAAAATAGTCAAAAATCTTCATTCATCCCGCATGAGTAGATATCTGGATAAAATTATTATTTTAAATACTAACAAGTAAAACACTGAATTATCTTTTTAATAACAAATAATGCAGAGTTTAAAAAAACAAGGTTACACACTTTTTAATAACCGGAACACTTTTGAATGAATGAGTGTTAATTTAAGTTCTTTAGTTCCAAGATATAATAATTTTAGCATCATGGTAAATCAAATCTGCAACATACATTATATAATCTGAGTAATTTAAGCTGCAGTTTGTTATAAGATGACTATACAAGATATGAACTGTTAATAAAGTAATTTGAAAAAAGTATTCTTGACAAAGCATGAATCGTAAGTGCTTCCTTTAGAACAGCAATGGGTTCCATTGGAAAATTTATTGAACATTTCACAAATGCAAAAGAAATCGGTAAACAACATTCTCTCCTTCAAAAGAAGGACAAAATAAGCGTGGCATGAAAAAAAATTGTGATCGAGATTTAATTTATCCCGAAGAGATAATAATCAAGATTTCACTACATTAGTGAATGATAATAAGGAAGAAAGACAGTCTTAAAATGTTAACTATAAATAAGTTTAAGAAACTCTACTCCCAAATATCAAAAGCTATATCGACGTTATATCGTTCCTCAACAAGACTTGAGCAAGGAAACGTACAAAATGCAAGGATTTTCTTTCCCTGTAATGATATATTTTTGTAATGCTTTCATTAATGCAAACTTCATTTTGGATGCAGTAGATTTTTTCACTATAAGAATGCCACCTCACCTAAATATCAAATTCTAAATGACTGGTTTACCAGATATAAACTGATTTATCTTCTATTAATACCCTAGTCTTTGTATTCAAATCTATTTCAATACCAGCTATTCCGGTTATGTATGTATGCATTCAGGTCACTGTCATATGAAATGTCATGAAATCATTTCAAAGTGGCTTAAATTAGTACCGAAGACTTATAGGCTCTATGTAGTGAGAACACGCTACTACTTGCTCAGAAAATAAATGATCTGAACGAGTATAATAGTTGCAATCTATGCATAACAACTTCACTTGAAATTAAGTAAAGTTTACAGCTTGTATATTAGTAAACATCCTATTTTCATTCATAATACAAACTGAAGAGGAAATTTCCAATTTAATGGGATGAAAAACATGATTTTTACAATCTTGGAATAATTAACTCTCAAAATACAAATATTTTTGAAGTATTATAATAGATACATTAATTTTCGTAGTTCTCCCTAAAGGTTTCTAAAAGTTTGTGAGTGTGTGTGATTATTGTTTTTTCATATTTTAGGTATGTATTATTTGTAATATACTTATATTTTAATCTAAAGTATTACTATGTTACATATAATGCAGACACCATGCTCGTATACGCAGAAAAAATCAGTCCATATGCAATCGAGGCACTTCTACATGATGCCTGTTCCTTGAGTATTACTTCCTAGTTCAAATTTTAATACGTGTATCCGAAAACGTTAGAACAATATCTGAATCTTAAAACTAAATGTTTCTTCATCAAGAGACTATGTACGTTTCTGATATCCAAATACGTTTTAAACTTTTCAATCTGGAGGTTTTATTTCCAATTACAAAACTATTGTAGTACTATCATTTAATTCATAATATGGGATGAATTTCCATTAAAATAAACTAGACAGTATGTCCCCAGCCATTTGTTTCAAAATCTGATTTCTTGGTTTAGTGCTATACAAGGAAATCTTCGTACGAATGATCTAGAAAGCTTTGTCAAAGTTAATTAAATTCACTGCATCGTACAAAACTTCATGTTAAAAGACTAGCAAGAATAAATTACTTATTGATCACTTCTTTCATGTTAAGTTGATTTAAAAGGGCCTATGAAATTTTAGATCAAAATGCAACACTAAGTGAATAATTGAAATAAAATAGTAAGCAAATTTTACAATCGTAGGTGTTGACAGTATGAAAAAAAATTTAAATGCGTAAATTCAGTTATATCTTGCTACAAAATTTCTTCACAATTCTTTTGATGTCTCAAGTAAATTAAAGTAATGAAAAAGGAATATTCAAGTTTTTTTTTATTTTATTTTTGAAGATTTTTCTAAAAATTTGTTTCAGTTTGTAAGAAGATATTTGGTATTTCCAAAAATCTAAAATCTCTAAATCCTTTCGACTTTTCTAAGATACAAATTACTTCCCGTATGTAAAGCTTACATAAAAATGACACAGCAAAAATAATGTTAAATGTTTAATTCAAATAATTTTAAAACAATTTTTCTCTAACTTATAGCCATTTAATTAAAATTAAGCATTGAAATCAGGACAGAAATTTTTTTAACATTAAATTTTTCGGCCTGTTGATATTTCCTTTTTTAATAGAAATCTTAATGTTTTGGAAAAACAATAGGAGAAAAAATTAAATTTCAGTGTCTTGTTGAGTTTGTGTTTGTCATTCAGGTTTTTTTCCCTTAGAAAACAGTGTGCTTTATTAATCAATGATTTGATCCAATTTATCACTTTCGTGTCACAAGCATAAAATTTCATAATAATCGGTTGTGGTTTTAAGATGTCATATTCTTCTTCCTCCTAAAGAATATTACTCAGATGGATGATTTTAAACTTGGTTAACACTGAGTAAATTTTCAAGGGAAAAGCTTACGGAGATCAAAAATTCATACTTTTTTCTCTTCTAATTCTCTCAAATATTTGGCGAATATTCAATTAAAATTAAAACAAAAATATAATTACAGTAGAAATATTTCGATTTAAGCTTGTTATTTTTGTTATTTGAAGAACAGTCTTTGGAATGATGATGGTTGCATTTAGCTGTAAAATTTGAACATGGGGTGTTAGCCTTTGTTCATAAAAGCGTGAAGGGATTTCCAGCCATTAATTTTCTAAAATTCAAAAATCGATGTTGAAGTTAAAACAATTTTCCGGTCCACTTTTATTCATGAAATAGACCTATTCTTCAAAAGCTTTAATTTAATTTCATCATTGTCGAGCAAAAAATGTTTATTTTATGCTAGTTTGAACACAGCCTAAGTGTATCGAATCTCTTCTGTGAAACTCGGTATAAAATGCGATTAAACGTCTACATTGCAATTGCAAATAGGTATCAACATTTCAGTTTTGCATAAATTCCAGTAGAAAATTAATATTTCTACATACAGTAATTCCTGTCGTATTATATTTCAACGTTAGCGTAATGTCTTTGAGTTTCTCTCCGCGTTCTCTAGGACCAAAAAATAGTTAAAATATGGTAGTCCGTTTGCAGGTAAAATGATTTGATATTTAAGTCTGTAAAACTAGCATAAGTTCCCTGTATTATTTAATTTGTCTCCCGTTGTTCAGTGTTTTCATTAAGAGCACGACGATGGCCAAATATTTACAGGAAAGTAAGTTTTTAAAAAATCAGAAAATATATCAGGTAGAATACTAAACAAATAATATCGGCAAATAATATCGCGTTCTTTAACTGTAAAGTTCAGAGGTATTGGAAGGCAAGAAAAGCAGAGAGGGCTGTGTGACTCTGCCGACAAGTCAAGGGCTCCTTTGATTAAGGGCACACAGAACATCCCTGATTTTCTTAGAATTGCAGCTGTGGCACTTTTCCGTCTTACTACAGGCCATGACTGTTTGTCCGCATATTTGCACCGGCTCAAACTTTGGAGCTCCCTATGTGCGGACAAGTTCAATTTTTTTATGCTACTCATCTGGACTCGAGGTCTGCACTTCTGTTCTTAAACTGTAAAGTTCAGAGGTATTGGAAGGCAAGAGAACTCATGGTGTCATAGCCAATCTTCTGGGCATTTGAAATAAATAAAATAAATAAATAAATATCGTCAAATATGCATTAACAGTTCCCGTATAAAGAAAATATAGTTTGGCGTTGAATTCGCTTCAAATGTTCAAGATTGAACTTAAGAGTCATTTATTGGATGGATTTTAAAGGAACCAACTGCTATCGAGCCATTTTACTTTTAACGCTATCAATGCTTTACATCATCTTTAATATAGTAATAGCATTGGGTCATCAATAAGCATTTTGCAGCATCATTGTACAGATTGTATGTTTGAAAACGACACCAATGTTCCGGAAATTTCCTAATTAATATTTCTGTAGTGCATGCTGAAAATATTATGGAGACTAAGAAAAATCTTTGTAAGTCCAGAGCTACTAGATCTATTAGTTGCAAAATGTATGACGCCAATGAACGCAAAAAAAAAATTGACTTTAGGTTACTTTAAATTCTATCATCGAATCATTCATTTGTATCTAGCCATGAATTTTGAGATGAAACACGCACATACTATTCCCTTCACTTTTAAATTCAATCCTTTGAAAAATATTTCGCTCTCTTATTTCTTGTTAAGCAAATTTAATGTTAAATAATATTTTTGCATAGTTTCCATATACCGGATAACCAGAAATAAAACACCCCTACTCTGACCTCCCTATATATCAAACTACTGAGTATAATGGCTTCAAATTTTGTACCCATACTATTCAAGAAATAGGAAAACGGATTAAGTGAAAAAAATGCACAAACACCGATATGGGGCGCTGTACAACAGAAAATCTGGAAAAATACAAAGTAATAATAATAAAAGAAAAAACTGTAGGCTCGAGGTAGCCTTATGATGCTGAGGGTGCTCGGATCGAATCCCGACGCGCACCATTAAATGCTTTCGTGCCTAGGCAGGATATGAGCACGTTCAATATGTAGACAGGAAAGTCGCTCTATGAGGTCAGAGAGAGTGGGAGAGTGTACGATCTTCCCAAAGGTCACCCCTGGGAGTACTTGATCAAAATTGAGGTAGCAGCTAGCTACGACAGACTTCGACCCTTGTGGTGCTGTATAAACCGGAGCCGCACACTTCAACCCAAAAACCATATGGACCTGGTCTGGAACTTCCAGCCTTCGCAGACATAAAAGAAGGTATCACTCTGCCTGTGAGAAACATTTCAATCGACCAGTTATGATCCGCAGTTGAACAAGCTGTCCACAGACTGCAGATTTTACTTCTACAAGAAGGGAACCATATTGAACAGCATTCCCTGGGTCGATAAGGCCTTTGTCACATGAATGTTTGGTAGGTTGAAATGAAATGTGTTTAAAATGTGTTTTTGTATCTTTTCAGCATACGGCCAGTTGTACGGCGCCACCTGTAGGTGATTTCTGGAACTAAAATGGTTTTTCGCGTAATCTGTTTTCTCATGTCTTGAATAGTATGTATATAAAATTCAAAGCTTATACACTGAGTAGTTCAATATATAGAGAGGTCGAAGTAGGGGTGTTTTAATTCTGGCCACCGGTATCTGTGTCTATTTTTTATGTTTAGTAATTTATGATTCTTTGTAAAGTTGAACTTATTTTATTAGTTTGATGTCTTTCCCTATTTTATCTTGTTTTATTTTTTGTTCCTATTCTTTTAAGGAAGGTTTTTTGACTGGTATTTCTTTCTCTTCACAATTTTACAGTGTTGGAAAGTGGTAACTTTTCTCCTCTTATACTTTGTGGCTCACATTTTGAGATACGTCTTTTCATTTCTGTATTTACTGAGAGAAATGCTCGTGAAGTCCTCTAATTTTAAATTACTAGTGCTAGTTTACTTCATTAGGGTACTAATGCGGTAAATTTTGATCAGTACCTTTTCCTCTTGTCTATAAACATCGTTTACATTTTAAATTATTAAGAGATAAATTTTTACTTAACTTCATAATTTGGGGTGTTTATTATTTTTAAATTTGAGCATTACCATGATTATGTTTTAAGACCAAAAATAAACGCAACATTACATTGGTAAGAAAAGGATTGTCAAAAGCTGATAAACTTTTCATCGGTTTCCATTGCATGATTTTGGACGTGGAAGACAAATTAAGAACCATACCTTTTTCAAATCCTAAACATTTTGAAGTAATTCATAAAAGTTATTACAGTCTAAAGAACAGGTTAGCTTTGTATTTTTATAATTTAATTATTAGGGATTTTTCTAGGAGAAGACTGCTTCCTTAAAATAAGAAATAAGAAATATAAGTCAGAGGGAAAAAAATATTACCCTCTCAAAAAATAGCAGACCAATTAGATATATTATTATTTTAACAATTTTAAAGTTTTAATATTATTTTCTTTATATCAGATAATAATTTAATGGTATTTTTACTTTTATGGTTGTGGGAGAACATGATTAATTTTTTAATAACGAGCAATTTTCTTAAGCTTTATGAGAAGGAATATGTCAGTAGTAAAAAAAAAATAACTTCAATTATATTTGACCCCGAAGATCTGTAGATAAATGACAAATAATATTTTATTTTCCCTATTACTGAAATATAGCAACCTTATTAAATCACATCAAGCTAAGTTATAAAAGATAATGAGAATGCATGAAATCGTACTAATTTGGCGAGGAACAGACTTTAGTTCACAAATAGCCTGCTTACAGTACATTTACGGTTATTAAATAACAAGTTGGATTCCCTAGTCATTCACAATAGCAATAAAAATCATAATACAAAAAATATTTTCATTGGGGAAATGAATAGATGTTTAATAACGTGGAATTATATTAACAATCAATATAACAAACTGACTGAATTTTGGATCTTGTTTTTATTTGCAAATCATCTTCTAATTCCTGTAAAGAGATTAATTCAGGAAAAAAAGGTTTAGAAAACACTACTATTTTCCCCAGTTTTAACAAAGTAAAATAGTTACAAATTATCTAATTATTTATTAGTGACCCTTATTGAAATTAAATTAGTCAGTAGTAAACGTTTTTCTCTATTGAGTCAAGAAACTGAAAATATATCATAACCCCCACCAATATATAGATTAATCATTTAAATGCAATCGAATTGTATCAAATGTATTCTATGAGTATGTTATGCCTATACAAGCGGAGAACAATAAGCCCGAGGAAATTTCCAGGATGTGTTAGAAATTCAGATTTTGCTTCTTAAATGAATTTTGCTAATGACCATAAAGGTAGTTTCTGAAACATGTCATTGAAAAAGGCCTAAATCGCAAACATCCACATATGATTGATGGCCAATATGCAGTTACATAACTCCAATGAATTCAGGGGTTGAGCGAAAGTAATTATTTGTCCTGATCCAGTATTTTCTAGATGTTGTAAATGCATCAAAAACTATGAAACATATTCTAACAACTAATTGCGAGAATAGATTTTAGATGTTCTAAGGAAAAGTATGTAAACGACATTCGCTTAAGGGCGATGTTACAGAATGCAACAATGGTATGCATACAGTAAATGCAACAATAGTATGCATACAGTAAATGGCCAAAAGTAAACGAACACATAGGTCGAACGAGGAAAAGTGTTTATTTCAAAAAATCAATATATTGTTGGACCGCCTTTGGCTACAGTGACTCTTTATAATCTTCTAGGCATGCTTTCCACTAATTTTTGGGGTGTGTTCGCCCGGAATTGTCTCTTTTTATACATTAAAGCCTTTTCTAGAGAGCTGTTGGGGGGGGGGGGGGGTTCGTCAGAGACGATTTCAGCTTTCTAGATCGCTATATAAGTGTTCCATAGGATTGAGATGGGAACTCTGAGCCGGTCAACACTAATTTCTGTATGTTTTGTTTCAAAACAGGTCTCGAAAGATATGGAAACGCAGCATGGAGGAACTTCCTTCAGAAGTACTATCATGTTGTAGGAAGTGCACAATCATCTAAAATGTTTATGTGCCTCTTAAAATTTTAAGAGGGAGACAAAACGATCAAAAGACATATCTCTTCCCAGCAGAAACAGGACGAAACCATCAGAAAGTCCTCCCGAAATTTAACGGTTGGTAGAATATAGTCGAAAAGATAACGCTTCCCGAAAAATTTCAAACCCAGACATTTCCACCCAATTGGAAAATTTTACTTCAAAACCCTTTTCAAATCACTCTAATAACTCCAAAAAACTTTTCTAATTCTTAAATTGTCCATGAATGACAACACCACTGCAGTCTTGTTTTGGAATTATACCAAGAAATGTGGTGCTTGTGTGCAGAAGATGTGCTGTGGTATCTGCTTTTATGCAGTTCCTGACGAATTGCAAGGTTACTAGTATCAATTCCTGAGAATTTGGATACCTCTGAAGCCAACGCAGAGGCAGTGAAGAAGTGATTTTACATGAGAGTCCTCACTATGCATCTCTCGCCTAGATGATCTAGACGAGAGATGGCGTAGCGAGGGGTGGGCAAGGAGGGGGGGTGTCCATCATGCCCCACGCGCACTGGGGCGCCAAATGGTCTTTTTCAATAATTCTATATATTATATTACTATATGTTTTTCGGAAAGGGGGTGCCAAAAAGGTATAGTGTCCCGGGCGCCAGTTATGCTCGCTGCGTCACTGCCTAGATCGTCCAATTTGTGCTGTCTCCCATGTTGGGGTTTCGCTGCAATATCGCCGTAATCCTTCCGTCCCTTTTCGAATCACAAATTCCATCGTTGTTTACGAGATTCCCAGAAGATTAGCACTAGCTCGATAAGACAGCATGTTTAAAGTAGCACTCTATGACCATATCACTTAGCACATCTAAAAGTTCGGAGTTGCGCGTCTTAGCAGTGCGCGATAGGCACCTCTAGTGAAATCAAAATTTTAACTAGTCGATCACTTCATGTATCATTTCTTACCTTCATTGCCACATGCGAATTTTCCTATATCTGCATACTCGGAGTTGTCCGATTACCTCTGGTTATAAAGTGCATATTCGGCAGTAATAAGGTCCACTACTGTCGTTAAAGTCTTTGGGCATAAAGCTATATCTGCATACTCGGGGGTGTCCGATTACCTCTGGTTATAAAGTGCATATTCGGCAGTTATAAGGTCCACGACTGTCGTTAAAGTCTTTGGGCATAAAGCTATATCTGCATACTCGGAGGTGTCCGATTACCTCTGGTTATAAAGTGCATATTCGGCAGTAATAAGGTCCATGACTGTCGTTAAAGTCTTTAGGCATAAAGCTATGCTCAAATTTAGTGACACCCGTTATTTTCGCAACATCTTATTTTAAAACTTTCAAAGCGGACAGATTAATGGATTTGTCGAATGGATCTGCCAAATTAATAAATTTAACCATTCGAAATAAATTTTACCGGGGTTTAATTTATATAACAGCCCGATAATTTCAGAATTGAAAGAAGACGTTATGCTGAAATAAATTCCCAATGAAAACTCCTACATTGGGAAATTATGATTACACATTCAAAAATATACCCTGTAACAATACCTTCGTAATAAAGAGTCTAAAGGAATGAAGTTCATTATTAATATTAACTAGTGTAAACCCCATAATTCTTTTATAAACAGAGATGATTTCTATTACTTCAATTACTTTTTATAGTAACAATAATTACGCCTTAATTACTTTTTGCAATGCATTAATGGCTCAAAGCGTAAGAGAGAGCTCAAAATTCTTGATTTTATAAACTATTTTGAGATCTTTTTGCACACAGAAGTTTTCTCCTGGATTTCTTGAAGCAAGCTTCGTTGCGCCAATTCTACAATGAAAACATTTTTTTACCTTTATTTCTTTGAGCCAAATCAATAACATTTTAAGATATTAATTAAACTATTAAGTTATTATAGTTTTATCATATAAATCAATATATCTTTAAATTATTATATATTTAAATCAGGCAAATAATCCCAATATTAATTACCTAGCATAATTTTAAGGATTACATGTTGCTCAGCAAAATTGTGAAACGCGTTAAAATTTTGTCCAGTGACGCACATTAAGGTTTACCAAATAAATTTTTCTGAGATTAAAACAAAGTTTATTCAATAACAATGAAAATTCACTTAAAAATATTTACAGACTTATTTAATGAATTCTTTCCTTTAAAAATTGTTTTTTGTGGACTAAGGATATTCAATGATTCAAAAAAATAATAATAAATGATAATATAATGTTTTAACAAGCCTTAAAACTCAGATTATTGCCAGTTTCATAGTTGTATTAGGTTGCTCTAAACATTTGGACGACATATGAAATAATGCCTTGTTCTTCTGGAAATTTAATATAATTCATCTAAATACTGATACATTTTTCCAACCTATATTTATTGAAAATAAAGAGAGTTACATCTGTGGTAATTATCAGCACTATAAAATAGAGAGTCTGTCATTTTTCCTGCATATGCAATAACAAGAGAAATAAGGAGGTAAACTGAAAATATTTAAATTTCACACGCTTGTTATTCTAAAAGACAACGAATATAGATAAAAATGGTTATAATTTACTTATATAAATATTACAGTTTAATGTTAGTCATCGGTATTTTCTAAAAAATCACCTTAAAACGTAGAAAATAGGAAAATTCTTTGTTCTTATCCATATATAATTGTCTCTTTAAATTTATGGTTTATTTTCCTCGATGAACTCAAATTTCTTCTCGCATGGAATATAGTACAGGAATATTACAAGAATATTACTTTGAAGTTAAATCAGTCTTTAAGACCTTAAGCACTGTAAATAAACTTCTATACCAAGCTCTATATTTCTCTAAACATTAGTCATTTTTTCTAAATTTACGCGGACAAAGACGGATCTAAATTTTCTAATAATTGTCAAAATTCAAATTTCTCACTTATTATTTCCTTCAATATTATAGGCTTCTATAAAGTACAAGTATAAATTTAAATAAATGTATGATTGTACATTTTGGTACTTCATAATCAATACACGCAATCAATTTCACGTAAAAGGCAAAGCAGTCAGGATAAGATATTTTGTCAAACCAAATATATTTTTCATTCTAAATTGGGCCGAACATATTTGCTTCTTAGAAACATTGAGTGCAAGAGAGAACAAGATTTTCCGTAAAATGACTCATTACACAAAATACGTTTTATAAATTTCTTTTGCTTTCAGAGCAGAGATATATAAGACGTTTAAAGGCAAACAGGTGAACAACCTTCTGTTTAAAAAAAGAAATAGAAGAAAAGATTGCCGCTAGCGGAGTACACTTTACTTTTAGACAATTATGATTTCCTTTATATCATTTTTAAAAATCTACGAAGCAGAATAAAATATTTTGGTAGAAATCCCTTTCAAGTTCAATGTTTTAGAGCGATGTTATGCAAAATGAAAACTAGGATCCGAGAAAAAAAAGACAGATTAAAAAATTGTTTTATAGTAAACTTCCACAAAAAGTTATAGATTTTAATTTTCTGAACAAAATGATAAATTTACTCTGCTTTCTTACTAAAGTCAAATGGAATTTTATGACTTATATTTTTATAAAGGTGTATGAGTACTCTATAAAAATCGGCTAGTAAAGGCTCTATGAAGTGGTGTATTTTATTTCTGCTATAATTATTGGTCTGTTAAAATATTTTTAGTTATTATACAATAGTAACAGTACAAAAATATATAAGTAAATAGATTTCCGCATTTGTGAATGCATACATTTGGTCAGTTTGTAATTTCACTACATAATACACAAAATAGCAAGGGATAACTTTTCAGATATCAAATTTGAGATTTCATTACTTGCAATAATGATAATATTGATGTTAGTGCTACACAGAAAATTTACTGGTAAAATATGATATAAATGCTCCAACATTTAGTAATTAAAATTGTAAATCATTAAAAGTAAAAATATGTAACAAGTATAATTATTTTAAAAAGATCACTGCAAACACCCTTATATTTACACTCCAAGTACATAAATTGTTCAATATCATAAACATAAATTATATATAAGAATTGCAATATAAAATACAGGCATAGTTTAGCAGTCATAAAATTGTCAAGGATCACTTGAAATACATCCAGTGAAGAGCTATAAAATGTACTTTAATCCTTAAATGTGGTCTAAAACTTATATTAGAAATACACATTTAAAACAAAACCCGTAATTGAAAGTTAAAAACTTTAAAAAAAATTTCACAGCATAAAGGGAAAAAATTCTTTTTCTCGTATATGTTTCAATCATTTACGTATATTTTAATCACACCAGCAAGATAAAACAATTTACCCTTGTTCATTAATTTACAACTATGAAGTAGAAAACATCAAAACTGTTTACCTTAAAAAACTAAGAATGTCAAAACTATTTTTTTTAAATATCTGATGCCAAAAAATTCTCAAAATCTCTCTTTAGTCATTTTAAGCATTTGAAACAAAAATTTAAGTATATAAAAATGTTATTTGAAAAACGAATCGTATTCTGTGAAATTCTTTTGTAAAATCGCATGACTTTTAAACGCTTTCTTAACATGTTGCTTCAATGATATATCCATGCAATTAGGAACTAATTACTTTGAAAAGTCAATCCTTCGGATGCGAATAACAAAGACTCCAAATTTTACTCTTGCATCCACTTACGCTTTATGTAAGTCATTATGAAAGATTCCTTTTTCTCTTCATTTGACGCTCCATGATGTTACTTGCTTTTTGTTGCATATATTTTAAAATTCAAGGCTTTAAAAAGAGCAATGCAAGTAGTATTTTTATATGATGTAAAATTGGTGATACCTATATACAGTAGGGTAAAATTGTTTACGTACCACCAGCACAACAGATACTATTTAGTTACATACGTACTCATATATATTTCACCCTGAAATAATTCCGTGTTATACCTTCGTTTTTTAAAATTACCCAGAAAAAAGAAATTTCTTAGAATTGTTTAGCATACACACTTTGAGGCATAATAGATAGTCTTCAACAAAATAGATGTGCTAAAAGTAGAACTTTATAGCAGAAATGTGGATAAAACTAAGGGCATGCATATCTAATTCTGCAATACGGTTAAAATCAATGATTTATGTGAATAAAATGAACCATAAAATATTTTTTTAAAACATTAATCCTTTTTTATACATAAATCTTTTCATTTTTTCTTTTTGATAGTTGTAATCATATTCTAGAACTTACTGTCGGTTCTGCTAGATGAAACTCAGCATGCATTTTCTCACATACAACAAATTTATTATAATCTATTTTTGCATTTATGTTCCATAAAATTTTAGCTTTACCATTTGTTCCTTAAGTCACACCAATTAATTTTTAATTTTAATGCAATTAGTATGGAAAATCTGATTGTTATACCCTAACGAATATTTTACACTCGCTTATAATTATTTGTTTATAAAATGTGCAATATAGAATTTCAGACAATAAAAGATAATATCTTTTAAACTCAAAAACGTAATATACAAAGCACTTTTCAAACAGGTAAATTTCAAAAATAATATTCAAAACTTTCTTAAATATTTGAAACTTTAGGAAGTATTTTGCTCGAACACTTCCGCAGATTCCTTCAATAATAACTTGATATTGTTATTTATCAAAACTTATAGTTCATAGACATCAAAAACATTTTACTATATAATAGCAAGTGTAATAATACAATATTTTAGTTTTATAAACAACAGTGTCGTAAAATCCTTTAATCAAAACAGCCTACGAAGTATTTAAAATTCGCATATTTCTCGTTTTATAATTTCCTTCAAAACAATGATAAAAATTAATGCACAGTAATGACGCCCATGTGGACCTCCTGCTATTTGTTTGTTGGTAATACCTAATAAAAATCATAAATTAACAAACAATATTTAGTAAATTAAGTATGGATAACACAACATTAAATTGAACTCGAAGAAAGGGATAATTTAGGTGAAATTAGAAAGTATTGCGCGAAACCTTAAAATCGTAATATTTTACAATTTTAAGATTTTAATCCCTTAAATGTTTAAAAAATTGTGCTGAAAATTTCTATGGGAATCAATCATAGTTTAAGCATTCTCATGGGGGACCCCATGGGATAGAGCGCAGTAAAAATAAATTTTTAATGACTTTTGATTGAATAAAATATCAGTTGCAAATAGAAAATGCTATCATTTTCTTAAATTCTTCATTAAAATATTTTTTTTTCTCTTGGGCAGCGCATAATTTCCATGAATGACTTTTCCTACAATTTTGCCCATTGCAAACTGATTTTAAAATCTCCCATTCTGCGCGGAAAAAAAAAATTTAAAAAGGTCAAAAAACACGAGCTTTGCAAAAATCAACAAGTCTAACCAAAATCAACAAGTCCTTACCTCTAAAAAAGAAAATGCGGGTTCTATTCTCTTTCGGGCTCCTTTCCAATAGGCCTCTGAAAAAAAAAAAAAAAAAGGAAAAGTTCCGCTCAATTTGGCCTCTGATTATTTCCACTCGAAAAGTTTGCTACATCCAGTGTGCGATGGTAAAAAAAGCAGATGCGGGCCAAACTTTAGCACGACATCGCGCACATTGACATGGAATAGAAACTGGAGCTTAACAAGAATTTTCAGGCACGGTTTTAAGCAGACAAGGAGTTGGAGTGCGAAGTGTCGTCGAGACTGCCGCCTGAGGAATTCGATTCTCCGCTTAAAGGGGAACCTGTAGAGCAACGAGACGCGCCTCCTGCAACAGCGCCCGGCCAGGAAGGCCCTCTACCGGTTGGCTCAAGAAGTTCCCGGCTGCAGCCGCAAATTTCGATTGCTGGCCGTCCGTCGTGGGATAGCATGCAATTCCCAAGCTAGCCTCTAACTGGCCCATCTGAAGCATGTTTAACCGCAATATTTCGACCCTTTTTAGACATGTCTGAGAACGGCATAACTTAAAATGATGCCAGGGGGAGGTATATTCCCCATCGGGGCATTCATGTTAGATTCAATGAAAAAAAAAATGAAAACTTTCGTTCAGTAAATCATTTTTCAGTTAATAAGCACGGATACAATTTTGGTTACCTATTCATTTAATCTTGAATCCCTACCGGAAATGAAGTGTTCTTTCACTCCCCTGCGAATTAAAGCCTTCCACAACTCAAAAATACATCCAACGGAAATAAAACAGAGGTCTTCCTTTTTAGTTAACATTCTTTTAAAAATATTTATTTTAGTATAAATCCAAATACTGCGTTTTCTGTAATACCTTTCAGATAAATGCAGAAGAAAACTGGATATTCGTGATCGGAATTATTTTATTCCTTGGTGGGAATTTCTGGTATTTTTCGTTTCTCTGGATTTCTTTTTTATTTTCTACAATTCACAGGCATCGAACAATGATAGAAGATTTTTTAGTCTATTTTATGAACGTGGATCGGATTCACTTGATCCCACCTATGATCTCAAAATATGAAATCCCAAAGCTAGGTGATTCAACAGATTTACTGTTGACGGGATTTTTCACTTTATAACACTCCGTTTCTTTGGCGTTGTTATGATACAGCCAATGCATAGAGTTTGAGTGTATCAGTAAAGGGATTGTCTCAATTTTGTGGTTGTAACGGCTTTTTATCATTAATACCCTACATCAGGAAGCCTTTTGATATCCCCGAGATTTAGCGGGAACTATATCGATTAAACGGTGGAAAAGGTTACAGCTCTGGCAATTTAGTCATGTCGGGGTAACATGGGCATCACAAACATAATTTTTTGATTTTAAGTATGTACTGTAACATCTTCGTTTCTTGGTACAGTCTCTTTATGGTTAAACTAGCTGAAAACCCGCGCTTCACTACGGAGTACATTCAAATTAAATACAACGGTCAATGTATGCAATTAATGCCAAAATATATATATATATATATATATATATATATATATATATATATTTATAATAAATGCGACGATCAATGTATACAATTGATGTAATATATATATATATATATATATATATATATATATATATATATATATATATATATTTATAAAAAAATCGTAAGGGATATTTATTTTTTTTGGATAATATCCAATCGTCTGCTGCATTAGAAAGAAAAAGAATATCATTTTTGTCTATTTAGTTGTTATGCACGTGGCGATAAATTTATTTAAAGTACCAGAAAAAGAAATCACGTGATCAATATTTAATAAATTAAATTCTAAAAATTAATCTTTAAAAATTCACCAAAAATAAGAAAATCAAGGTAAAAGTTCGAAAAAGATTTCATTTAGAAGGAATTTTTATGATCTTTCTCGTGATATAAATTTTATAACCCTCAATGTATTATTTTAAATGCCAACGTAAAAAAAGTTTAAAAAACAGCTTAAAAATTTAATTTAAAAAAATCTAAGGAGAATTTTTTAAAAATCTTTCTTAGTGCACCCCTACACTATTAGAAGAATTGCCATGCAAAATTTCAGCGCTTTAGGTCCAGCAGTTTGGTCTGTGCGTTGTATGTCAGTCAGTGAATGAATGAGTCAGTTACGGAACTGTTTTATATATATAGATATGCAATAAGAGCACACGATATCAAATCCACTTTTATTTTCTCTTACGTCCGGTTTACTACGTTTGGGCCTGTGTTCCTCCCACCACTTCGCAGAGCTCATTTCGAGATACAAAATGCTAATGATCAAAGACGTAAATTAACCTTTGCATTTCATATGGGGCAAAGGCTGGGTGCATTCATAATTTACTACATCACGATCTTTACTCGCGTTTAAAATATTCTGTTCTCGGTGAGATGTGAATGATAGCCAGCTATTGTCTCACTTTCTTCATATTATTTTAAGGTCAAACGTGGAATTTGTCCTGTTGTGTATAGCATATACAAGATGGCCATAATTAAGCCGGAAGTGAAGAAATAGCTCAGTAGCCTGAAATTGGACAACCTCATTTGGTGTCAATACTATTTGTACCATGGTGGCTTGAAAGTGAAACATAAAGTTAATACTTCCCCTATAAACTAATAAATGGAGCTTGAGACTCCATTCTCAGAGAAAATTAGATTTTATAAGGAAAAAAAGTTATATATTTTGCAGTAATTTTTATTTTTTTATCACTTAATGATATGGTTAAATCTGTTTTTCTAAAGTGTTTTCCAAAACCTGCATGAATCAGATTGTTTTCTGTAATACTCAGCAGGTCTCAACTGATTTGCTTCACGTGCAGCGTTATTCGGTCCTTTTAGTTATTCACGTGTTCTTGTTACACTAAAATTTTTAAAAGAAACCATAACAAATGTCACCGGGAGGGATATCAGGCAATTGGTTGGATAGTTCATTGGAAACACGCGACTCATTATATGGTCTACTGTAAAGTACTGCCATAGCTTTTGCTGAGCTCTCAACTCAGAAGTAGGTGTTACCGTGTCTTAAGTAAACACGGTAGATTTCAGACATCCACAAGGTTAGCATTTTAACTGCAACATTATTGGGCAGTATTTTTCGGCAGGTCACGGTATTGACGGAACAAATCCCAGGACTTATTGATATCTTTTCTCTGAATAACTACGGGCCGATGATAAAGGAGCTAGTAAAGCCACACCCCACTGTGACTTTCGACGAACGTATAAGCTAGCACTGCACTGGGCGCAAATTGCGTCGCGTAATTTACGCCGCAATTTAAAATGCACCGTAAGATGGGGTTACTTTATTACGGATTTTAAGTTTTTTCCTGTGCCAGCCGGTCAGTTTTAAAAGCAGCCAAAAACGAACAATTGCAAAGCATTGGTACATCCTTTCCTTATGTTGTAATGTATTGCGCTAACCCGGATTTTTAATTACCATTGAGAAATTAAAGTTAAAATGTGTCACAAAGTTGCCCCGCCGAGAGGGGATACTTTGTGACATCTGCGTTTTTGCCTTGAAATTCAAGTGGAAAAATTACTTGACACAAAGTTAGACAGTAAAACGCTTATCAAAAGCTTGATACACAGTTATATATACCTATTACAAGTATTGGATAGCTTTATCTATCTCTTTAGCATCAAAGAGACCTCGGTTGCCCAGAGCAGTCATCAGTTCTTTGAGAGGATGAGGAAATTCGTCTTTCGGCACATTCTGTTCCTTCTGGTAGTTTTTTTCCCAGATAGTCAATATTTCTTTCTCTCCAGTGGTATTTTAGAGCAGTGGGCCCCAAACCGCGGACCGGTACCGGTCCATAGATCAAATGGTACCGGGCCACCCAAGGAACATTAAATTATATCCATTTTATATACTGTGGTGTATTTCTCTTGGGTTTGGGCTAATTTATACCTTTGTAACAGAAGAAATATTGTAACTATTTTAAATTAGTTTATAGTTTATTAAACATTTCAAGATTATGAATTAAAATTGCAGTCATAAAATTTAAAATAAATGCGCTTTCCTGAAAGAAAAAAAGACGAAACTAATAAATAAATAAAACCAGTTTTTTATTGAACAATAAATAAACGTAACATAATTTATACATCAAAATTATAATAACATCAACATTATCGAATATTACAAATTTCAAATAACTGGAACGCATCAATAATAAAACAAAAAATTACTGTAAACGTAAACACGAGAAATCACGTTCGGCCATGCGGCCACGCGTTCGGCAGGCTCACGCATGCGTTTAAGGTGCTTGTGATGTATTTTACGTCATGTCTCAGCAACCAATCAGATTTGTCCCGCAGCAGAGTCTAGCCGCCTGTGTCTGGTGCTGAGCGGCTGCAAGCGGCAGTGGCGTACCTTCTCATGTTTAACAGTGCTTGGTTTACTTGTATATTGTGTTTGCTCAAATTCAACCGACAAATAAGCAAAAATGAGTACGAAATGAGTACGAAGTTTCCTTGGGGAAAAGAAAAGGCCCAGTGAAGAGACAGAAGAAGAGCCTTCAACATCAAAGAAACATGTAACTTTTAACAGATAATACCATGAGTCCTTCCTGAAATATGGATTTATCGGGACAGGTGATTCCCATACACCAAAACCGTTCTGCATAGTTTGCGGTGACCAGCTCTCTAAGGAGGCAATGAAAACCTTCAAATCTGCATCGCTACTTGAACACAAAGCATCCTGGATATAAAAGACAAGCCCCCCTGGAGTATTTTGAAAGAAAAAACGGGAACACGAAGGATAGAAGAAATTTATGAGGGTCACCACATCAATAAAGAAGAATGCACTGAGAGCATCGTATTTGGTGGCTAACACCATCGTATTTGGTGTCTAAAGCCATTCACTGTTGGTGAAGAATTTATCTTGCTCTCCACTAAAGACATTTGCAGTGAACTTCTAGGAGAGGCAGCTGGGGAAAAGATAGCACATATGCCTTTGTCGGCTAGCACTGTGACTAGGCGCATTGAGGAAATAGCCGAAGACATTGATACACAATTGTTGCAGAGGATTAATACATCACCGCGGTACGCACTCCAGGTTGACGAATCTACAGATATCGACAAGGCCATACTACTTGTTTATGTGCAATATCTATATCAGGAGGATGTGCATGAGTATTTGCTATGTGCAAATCCTCATGCACATCTTTGCATCTCATGCACTATCTTTACAAACCCTCCCCACAGGAGCAGAACTGTTCAAGTCACTGATGGTTATATATCAGGACAACTAGAATGGTCCTTTTGTGTCGGCATATGCACAGATGGAGCTATTGCTATGACCGAACGACTGTCTGGTTTAACTGCTCGGATTAACAAGGTTGCACCTGAGAGTGAATCTACGCATTGTCTCATTCACAGGGAAATGCTGGGAAGCCGAAAAATGTCACCGGAACTTAACAGCGTATTGATTGATGTCGTTAAAGTTATTAACCACATGAAAGCACACGCCCTTAAATCGCGCCTGTTTAAGCAGCTTTGTGAGGAGATGGACGCAGAGTACAGGTGCCTTCTCTTATACACAGAAATAAGATGGTTATCCAGAGGAAAATCGCTAATCAGAGTATTTGAATTAAGAGAGCCATTGCAAAGATTTCTCTCAGAAAAGAAGTCACCGCTGGCAGCACATTTCAATGACAAGGTATGGGTCGAAAAATTGGCCTACTTGTGTGACATATTCAGCCTGTTCAGTGTACTCAATCTGTGCCTTCAGGGGGAAATGACAACTGTTTTTAAGTTTCCCGACACAGTAGCTGCATTTAAAGCCAAACTAGAGTTGTGGTGACGGGACGGTTCGTGAACAGAGGCAATTTTGACATGTTTCAGACATTAGTGGGATTTTAGCCGAGACTGCGCCTGAACATTCATTCTCCCAGTTGGTACACGATCACCTGTCTTTGTTTTTAAAAATGTTTGAGCGCTACTTCCCAACCACAAAAGACCCACGAACTGGTAAGGAATGGATCCGTGACCCATTTGTCAACAAATCAGGCGAATCTAGCATGCCTGTGCAAGAAGCAGATCAACTGCTGGAGATTGCAAATGACGGCGGCCTTAAAACTACGTTCGAGACAACAACTCTGCCGGTGTTCTGGATTAAAGTCATGGCGGAATACCCTGAGATTGCCACCAATGCATTTAAATCCCTATTGCCATTCCCGACAACTTATCTGTGTGAAGCGGGGTTTTCTGCAGTGACAGCTACCAAAACAAAACAACGGAATAAACTGGACATAAGCAAAACACTTCAGGTGTCATTTTCTCCTATTACCACCAGATGAAACCATCTCGTTGCAAAGAAACAAGCTCAGGGTTCTCATTGATTTAGCGTTCTAGTGAGTTAAAATGTTAAATCACTTTATATTCATTTTTAGTGTAAATGTATTTTATTTTGAAGGCATGTTTAAATATAATTAAATTAAAATTATTAAATCAAAACAATCTGAAATATAAACAATCAACGCCCTCCCCCCCCCCACCCTCAGAGGTCCACGATAAAATTATCAAACGTTGACCGGTCCGCGGCGATAAAAAGGTTGAAGAGCACTGTTTTAGAGGACGGAAAAATGCAACATCGAGCGACCGGAGGAGGTGACTCGACTTTGTGGGTTATTTTGTGACTGTGTCAATGTGTCACAAAGTAACCCGTCAGCTTTCGATATTTAGGTTATGTTCTCATATCTCTCGGAAATATCACTACACAAAAGTTATATTGCTCCACTATCTAACCAACATATTGACAATAAAAAATAATTTCCTATGGTAGTTGGTTGTACAAGGTTGGTTGTACAAGTTTCTGAAGTTTGAGTCAATAGCTTGACAACAGGTTTGAACAATACAGTGGCCAGCGAAGACAAATGGCGCGCAGAAGCTTCGGACACTGGCCAATGGGTGTCTCTCTAGCTGGGCAATCTATTGGCTCTGTCCTTTGCCTCACCGTTATCACGGGCGCGGCGCAAGATCCGAAATGGGAAAAAATTACTACAGTGGTACCTCGACTTACGAGTTTAATTCGTTCCATGACGGAGCTCGTAACTCGAAATACTCGTATCTCGAATCAGTTTTCCCCATTGAAATTAATGGAAATGCCATTTCGTTCCGGGCTCCCCAAAACACAGCAATTCTTTTGTTACATGTTTTTAAATAAGAAAAATGTGCTTATAAACGACAAACATTGTATAAAAACGCATTACAGTATAATGTACTGCAATAAATTTGTTTTATTAAGTGTAATGTACAACATTTACCTTAGAGATCAGACTTGAAGATGCTGATGGAAGAGGAGGAGAAAGGCTGAACTGAAAAATTAAATCTTATTCCTTGATTTTTGACCTTTTCGTCCAGCTTTCCTCACTTTCGCTGTTATTACCAGCTACTCTCTTAAAGTGAACGAGTAAAACACGGAAGCTGGGCGATTGTTACATCGTTCATTGTGGCTGTAATGTCCAGATTCTTCTTTCTGAGAATTGTAAGAACGTTTTCTCAGAAACTGTAGAAGGGGGGAGCTTGCGATCCTAGGACCAAGGTCATCCCATCCCTTAGACCCCATGGGCAGTTCCTGTGTGGGGGAGGGAATTGAAGCTACTATGAAATTTTTGCCACTGTAAACTTAATATATGTTTTATGTAGAATAATTATTTCAATGTTCTACAACTGTTATTTTAATTAATTTTTAATTTTGATGAAAATTTTAAAATTGTGTTTTGGCTTGCATCCATTGCGCGCAAGACTGTAGCAAAACTATTGGTCCTAGAGTCCCAAAAATATTGATAATGATGTAAAACTAATGTATATTTAACGTATACTCCATTTTTAAGCAATTAAAAACTCAAACTTTTTTAATTTAAATTAAAATTACAAAACTTTGGAAAAATGAATTTTTTTATTGAAAACATGTTAATTTTAAATAATTAATGCAATTAAAAATACTAAATTTGAAGTATACATTATTCCTTGCATCAAAAGGAACGTATTTACCAAGTTTTATAGAAATTGCTTTATCAGTTTCTGAGAAGTGCTGTCTTCCGGTGCTGAGGGTGCTCGGATCGAATCCCGGCGTTGCGCCACTGAAAATGCCTCCGTTTATGTCATCCCTTCATAGGGGGTAATTCTGGTCCGCCTATATGACGCCCCCATAATAAAATGCCCAGCAATAGCTGCGGTGTATTATAGGCGAATGTCTTCACGACAAGTGTGTCCGCATTGGTTTAAAAAAAAAAATAATTACACACTTTGTATGTCGTTATTTTTACATATGAGCTGTTATATTTGAAAGTGGTTTAAGTCCACTTAAAAAAAATGGGTTAACGGTAATTTTAGTAAGATATAGACTCCTCCTCTTCATATTTATAATCAGACTTTCAATGGAATACGATTTTTTCATAAAGCAAACAAAAGAATTTTGGCTATAAAATATTATCGCAAAATTTTTTTTTTAAGTGGAATAAGTTCATTCCTAATAATTATAATAAAAGCAACTTGCATATTGAATTATTATTGATTATTACGACTTCAATGTACACTGCGCTTTTGCCAGGCCCTGATTTTCCATTAGGCCCGGTAGGCCCAGGCCTAGGGCCCCCCCCCCCAAAAAAAAAAGAAAAAAAAAATTTTTTTTAAAGAAAAGAATTTTTCTTTCTTTCTTTTAAAAGAAAAGAAAGAAAAAATTCCGAATTCAAAATTTTTTTTTAATTTTACCTTTTTTTTTTATGGCAATTTTTTTATATATCCTTTCAAATTTGATTGGTACATCATATACATAGTTATATGTATATTTCGTCATGTGTATGTTATAGTGCATATATGGGATTAATAAGTTTTACTGGTTGCATTGTATTGGTGTTTTAATGATGAAGTTAATATGTTGTACTGCTTTTTGTTATTTGATAATGTTCTAGGCTGGGCTTGTGGCGGCCCAGTGGTACAGCGCGCTGGTTTTCGGTGCTGGGGGTGCTCAGATCGAGTCCCAGCGTTCCGCCACGAAAAATGCCTCCGTTCGTGTCGTCCCTTCATAGGGGGTAATGCTGTCCGCCTATATGGTGCCCCCACAATGAAATGGACAGTAAAACTGCGGCGTAGTAGGGGCCAATGTTTGAATACAAGTGCCTCCGCATTGGATTAAAAAAAAAAAAAAATGTTCTAGGCTTCTACGCTTCAAATAGCCAATTCTTGGTAAAATGATACTTTCACAATGATTCATGATTATTTTTTTTGTGTGTGTCAATTTTGGAAATTTTATGCCCACATCAGTGTTAGGGGGCCCCCATCCCGAGTTGTGCCTATAGTCCTGAATTTTCTAAATCGGGCCCTGGATTTAGCATATTTTACTTAGCTAGTGTCTTAAATACAACATGGTTAACAAGATAACATTATTGTTCTGATTAAGCGGTCAGAAGTAATTTCACTGATTTTGTTTGGTTTTCTTTCGCAAGTCCTACTGTTTAGTTTGTGTTTCTTATACTAATAGATTGCAGCGTGAGTATTATTTAAATATAATTGTTATTAAAGCAGAAAATCAAAGTTTCAGATAAATAATATTTCATACAGTTGTTACAATAGTTTCACATACCTATAAAAAAAGACGATAATAAGTCAATTTGATCTGATAATGATGTTCGTTAGTAAGAGTTTACATTAAAAAATCCATTTCAGTGAAGCTAATGTATATAAAAATATGGACTTGAATTTCCACTTGTTTTTATTTTTATAATATGTTATTTTTGAAAGTGGTATAAGTCTATTTGGAGATAAAAAAATCGTTTATTTTTTAAAATAATTTTAATAATTATTCTTTCATAGTAACATTTAAAAGGTGTACAGTGTTAAAAACATCACTCGAATTGATTAACGTTTGCCAATATTTTTAAATTCATTCAAATACAAACCTTTAAATATCTCGATACATGAAAAAAATGGACTTATACCACTTTAAAAAACAGCTCATATGTTAAAGCCATTTCAGTTTAGACATTTTTAATTTTCCAGATCAAATAGGTTCAACTGGCAAGGTCGGCCCTGCCCTTTAAAGTGTGCTACCCTAATGACCTCTTCTAATGAAAATTCACAATTGACTTTATCAACACTATAAAATTTTCCCATTTTCCGCAATTTAAATTCGGAAAATTTTCTTAAAACTTTAATTTCCCCCTCTTTGAAATATTTTCTCATAACTTAGTTTTTGTTAGCCATATTTTTGGCCAGTTTAAATGTTAATAAAATCGGGAAAGATGTTTTGCTTGGTTGCAAATTTATACCTAGGAAAATAGACTTCAGAAATCAGCATTTAAACATTTCAGATTATACAGCACATCACGTCAGTTAATATTCCAAAAGGTATAATAGTTCCAATAGATAATATAGTGTTTAAAATTTCCCTTCAATTGTAACTGCAGATGTGTATTTCTCCCCATCTGTTTCTTGTAAACACTGCCTTTTCTTAGATTAAACCATTGCCAATCGGCAGAAAAACGCCTGTTCGACACAAGTGGGGGATGTTTGGTGCCATTCTCTTCCTCTCTCGTTGACCTTAGCTTTAACTTTCCACCCCTCAACAAAAAAGAACTCTCCCCGAGTGACCAGTTTCTCGGGGATCTTCTCTTCAGAGGTAACCAGTATCTCTCTACGAGAGAGGTTGGGCACTATTCGGTTTCTGAGGGCAACTCAAGTTTGTGCAGAGCAAGCTGCCCCGGGTGGTAATTGTTTAGTGTTAAAATCCCGGTTAGAAATTGAATAGTAGTCTCAGAGTAATATGAGACGTTGAAAGGCAAAGTGGTGTAAGTCACATTTTCAACTTTTTTCATTTGGGGGAAAATATGTAATCTTCATGTTCAATTTATAATGGAATTGTAAATAGTTATTATTTGAAATATTGTAATAATTGTTATGAATTATAATTTGTTCAATTTATGATGAAATTTTTTGTAGTTTTTGCAGTTAAACTCTTTTGACTTACACCACTTTGCCTTTCACCGCCTCAATATATACAATTGTATAATTATTGTACATAAAGGTTGTAAATACACTGCTGACCACCCAAATTCCAACACCAAGAAAGACAAGAGATATAACAACAAAATTTATTTTGTACATAACATGTTGACCAAGTATCAAATGATTAAATTTATAGACTTCTGTGAAGTGTGGTTCCTGCCAAAATCAGTAGCCAGAGTAGCCGCCATTGTTGGAGATCACCGATGCCACACGCCTCGGCATTGATTCAAAGAGACTTTGGATGAGTTCTTGGGGTACAGCAGACCAAGCAGCTTCCACACGTTGCCAAAGTTGATTTGCTGTGGCAGCTGGGGATGGAATCTGGGTCAATCGTAGAGCAACCATGGACCACATGTTTTCTATCGGCGAAAGATCCGGAGAGCTAGGCGGCCAGGGAAGCAATTCAATCTGGCGATTGACGAAGAACCGTTGGACAATGCGTGCCACGTGTGGTCGCGAATTATCCTGCTGAAATATGGCTGTGGGCAAGCGCTGAAGGTAAGGAAGGACAACTGGCTCCAACACCTCGGAGATGTAGCGCTGGCTGTTTAAAGTACCGGCAATGCGTACTAGAGGTGTGCGAGAGTGATATCCAATACCGCCCCATACCATAATACCCGGTGCAGGAACAGTGTGGCGGTGCATAACGCAGCTGTTCAGCATCCTCTCTTCACGGTGTCTCCAGACTCGAATGCGACCATCGTGGTGTTGCAGACAGAAGCGTGACTCGTCAGTAAAGACAATTTCATTCCATTCTGCCGTCCACATCCTTCTGCCATCGCACCATTGGCGGCGGAGACGTCTGTGGTTCTGCGTCAAGGGTAAACAAAGCAATGGACGTCTTACGGACAGACCTCTCTGCTGTAAACGGCGTCGATTGGTATGGGCAGACACTGGATGATGCGTTACAGACTGCATGTGCTGTGCTATGGTTCGTGATGTGACTGAGCGATCCGTCACTACCATGCGCACAATTTGCCTGTCATCACGTGAAGTGGTGCGCTGAGGTGGATGCGATCGAACATGCCGGTCCGTCGTACCCTCCTGCATCCAACGATCACATATCCGCATTACAGTTGTTTGGTTTCGTCCAACACGACTACCGATTTCCCTGAAAGATAATCCACAATCTCGGTAGACCACTATCCTTCCTCTGTCGAACTCGGATACTTGATCAAAAGATGATCGCTGCTTTCGACCAGGCATAATTGATCGTTTTTTTAAAAAAAAAACCACAAGAAAAACACAATTGCCGAACTCGAAATCGTCGAAATCTCCAAGCCTTAAATAGCGCTTTGAAGTGACGCCACAGGCGCGCGTGATGTGCGTCTGCGCTGAAATTCTAATCATTTGCATATCTCACCTCCGCTAATGCATGTTGTAAATTTCATGTTATTTGCATGTTTCCTTCAGGGTGTTGCATTTACAGTGGCCAGCAGTGTATTATATACTTCTTTTCTCATTGAGGAGGTGAAAGGCAAAGTGGTGTAAGTCAGTAAGTCAAGTGGTGTAAGTCAAAAGAGTTTAACTGCAAAAACTACAAAAATTTCCACCATAAATTGAACAAATTATAATTCATAACAATTATTACAATACTGCAAATAATAACTATTTACAATTCCACTATAAATTGAACATGGAGATTGCATATTTGCCCTCAAATGAAAAAAGTTGAAAATGTGACTTACACCACTTTGCCTTTCAACGCCTCATTTGATGAGCACGTAACATGGCATTCTCTGCTCAAACTAGCGGTGGGATATCTGAAGCTTGCTCGTAACCCGAATTTTAGCTCGTAACTCGAAGGAAAAAATTTACCGAGAGCATGCTCGTATCTCGAAAAACTCGTATGTCGAGACACTCGTAAGTCGAGTTACCACTGTATGTGCCACAAAGTTACCCCTGTAGTCACAAAATATTGGTAGTGCTACACTACATTGAAATTACTTTGTTACGTACGAGTGTGCCCAACTCACCGATTCATTACGTCTGAACCTGAGTATGTAATCACGTTACGCTGGGTGAGTAGTGAATGTGTGTTCAACTTGCGTACAGAAGCTGCACTTTCTTCTAATCGCAGACGGCCAGACTACCGTTACGTTCTACGCTATGTTCCGTCGGAAACATGGCGTTCACACTGAAAAGTTTATCACTCAAGTTTAAAGCAGTGAGAGTTTTTTGAATCATTGGATAAAGCTGTATAGTAATATATGCCCAAAGCAAAGAGCATGGGAGGAGACAAGAGCTTTCCTCAAACGTGTGTCTTATTTGTAAATAAACCATCTTATCAAGTCAAGTAATTCTTGAAACGGAGCTTCACTCCTTCGATAATACTGAAAAAACTTATCGGGGTATTTCTTTACTTCTTGGCGCATAGTATGAAAGTAGCTAATGGCCAATCATCTCTCATGTAGGGGATGAATACGATGTTTTTTTTTCTCTTATCATCCTCCGTAGATGCAAATAAATTGTCTAGTGTCCATGACGACCTACTTCTTCCAAAAATAAAATGGAACTGGCATTACACCGAGTGAGTCGAATTTGACTTTTTAACCTGCATGATTTTTCCCACTATTGAATACAGTTTATCCAGTTACCCGAATTTTGCCCGACAACCTTCGATTTCCCATACATCTGTTGCAAGAGTATCAAGATGTCGGTTAGTTTTAGTTTGCAATCTCGTCCTGGTAAAACTTTTACAGATACGTAAATTTCATGTCGTGAAATCAGTTTTCGTAAATTTTTAAGGCATTGGATCTTTCTTAAAATCCTACAACTCCCAGAATTCCCGACGCGAGACTCCTTAAAGGGAATTTCCTTACTGAGAACTTTCAGTACAGTGAATGACTATATTCAAGTATGTTCTCTGGGCACATACAATATAAGGGTTCCAAAAGATAAGTGGCGCTCCCATAAAAATTTGGAAGATAGCATAGCGAAGGTTCACCATCAAAGCATGATTCTGTGAAGTTAACAGTGAAGTTTAACAGAAAAACACAATTTAATAAAAATACTCGATCGTAAAATTATCAGAGCAGTTCTGACTGACATGCGCTACTCTATATCATTCTTCGTTATATAAACTGAAAGAGGACGTCAGTTAACTAAAATTTGAATTATTTCAATTTTTAATGAAAAATATGCATATTTCGGTGATTAAAGAGGTATTTTTCCGTCATGGTGAGGAAATTCGAATTTATATTTGATACTTTTAGATATCAAACTACACAATTGAAATGCCATAGTCTCAATGTTATGTATACATAATTTGATTGAATTTGGTCTAACAGGTGCTTGGCTATTGAGCTCTAGACACCTTTTCAGTTATGACCACCCTGTTTATGGAAACATCCATCCTAAATGCAGCAACTAAACAAACAATTTCGAAAGTACTATTAACGGTGTTAAAAATGCCTCAAACTCATAAAAATCCATGCTTTCCTAATCTAAATTGTCTTTGAATTCAAATACTCTGAATTAACGTGAGTTCCCTATTTTAAAGGAACTCACATATTAAATAAGATGCATTTTCAATTATAATTTCCTCTGGTCGGGCATTATCCCACCACCCTCGCAGAAAAATTCTTTAGAGCGAACGACCATATTCAAATTTTTTTCTCTGTATACATATATTATGAGTGGCTTAAAAGGTTAAAGGGGCTCATCGGAAGATTCAAAAGCATAATCGTAAATTAACCAGGATCAGCGCAATTCCACTCCATTCGGAAGTCCAAAACATCGTATTATCTAAAACAAAATTTGACGCGAAAAGTTGCATGCCTTTATAAAATACTGTCAGTTTGAAAGACATAAAACAAATCTGTTTGAAAAGATTGGATTTTTTGCTGCACGGTTCCTGCAGCTTCCCTCAGTGTGCATTTCAATAAATATTTATATGTGCGGGGGAATTAGTTTCATTGCCACATGAAGGGGTGGAGCGGAGAAAGGTGATTAACTTGTCAATAGAACAGCGAACTTCCAAATCTATTTTCTTTAATTTTAGATTCTAATGGAATTTTGTTATCTTACTCGGCATAATCTCGAGAGAACATAATCTAAATTTGGTGTTAATATTAAATTTTTATGGTTTATCAAATTTTTTTTACTATCATATTTGTTACAGCACATAGCAGTTATCATATTTGTTAGTACACAGCAACCTTAAATAATGAAATTATTTCGTTAAAAGCATAAAAACGACCTGAATTTGAAAAAAGTTTTTTTCACTACTTTTACATGATGTATTTTTGATTACACAAGACAATTCTTCAAATGTCTCAGAGTTTCACATGCACATTACAGATCCCTGACACTGAAAATCATTAACTTTACACAATTTTTATAATGTCATATACAGTACAGCATGTTATGACACAGAAAATAGACACATTAAATAGTAGACAAATTTTTTCCATAGGTCAACATTGAGGTGAGTGAATCCAACAGGCTTAGTACTCAGCAGCCTTAAAGTATAGCAGTCGACTAGATTATTAATTATATTCCGAATAGGTTTTGTTTTGGATGACTTCGAAACAGTAGTCCTAAATTTTAGGAGTTTTAAAGAAGCATGTTGAACTTTTTCTTCACATTTGTGTCAAACTGCCTCTGATAGAAATTTATAAATTGTATTGAAAATTCTTCAGATATAAAAGAAACATTAAATTTGAGTTCCTGTGTTCATCACGAGTAATAATTATACTAAAAACCCAATTTTGAAAGTTTTCAACACGTAATTCGGATTTCACTGTTGTTCACTGTGAAATCCGACCCCAATGTGTATAAAATAATTAATTGCAAACTTGAATTTTGAAATGAATAATATTACCGACGCCATATCAGAAGTTTGTAATGACTGAACTAACAGCTTTAGAGAGAGTAAGAAAGTATCTTGAATTCAAAAGCTTGAAATGAGTTTCATTACTCAAAATATTAAAGCACTGCTATATGAAGAAAGATATATCAAAATCAGTGTTTTTATTTTCTGCTCTGTAGGTGTTATGTTGACGAACTGCCTCTTAACGTGAAATATGCAATTCGCCTGTAGTTCTTGGGGTGTTTGAAGCGTTAAATGAACAGGAAGCTAAAATAATTATATAAATTGTACACATATTATAATAATGAAACTTTTAAAATATGCAGGAAAATATTTTTCTAAAAAGAATCAATCAAAATTCATTATTAAATCATTTTTTTTAAATTTCTTCGTAATTATAAGAACAATGATCGACCCCAATTTAGTTGACATTTTCCAAAACTTAACAATCGGAGTATAAGCAAGTTTATATCTTTCCAAAGTTCTGGAGAAGAAAGATTTCAGTCGCTTAGTAAAAATCAAAACTTCTATGACACAACTTCTCATAAAGCAATGGATTGGTGCTACTACATGCATTAAAGCTGACATTAGGCAGAAAATTGGAATCCCAGAGATCGTACGGATTTTGCCATAAAAAAAATCTAGAACTTTTTAAATAAATTAGAAACATACTTATTTTTTTACATATTTAAATCTAAACAACACGCTATCTTTTAAGTCTGCAATCTTTTTTCAAGTTTAACTACTTTTAGATTAATATGGTATATGCATTTCAAATTTCCCGTACTACTAAAAATAACAATACTCGATAAACGGCCATGTATGTAACAACGGCCCGAATGCCTGTTTTGTCTTTGAAGTTCTATGTACTGCAATCTATGGCAGCAAAATAACCCATGGCTTCGATTATTTCTTACTGAAAGACGATCATCCACCATTATTTAATTTGAAATGTGATACAATGGAAGAAATATAGAAGTTGAAACATGGAGCGAAAAATATTATGCCCTTCGTCCCAAATTTATGTGTTTGAAACATGATTCCATAGTTCATGATTATAACCTAGTATGTATTTACAGAGGTCCGAAACACAATTTTTTATACATACAGTATGCCCACTAAAGTCCCTTGCCAGCCTCTTAACTTCGGAACGGCTGATGCTAAATTCATAAAAGTGGTGTCTAGGTATAGTAAAGTAGCAATACGCTTTAGAATGAAACTGCCTACGGCACCACCTGGTGGAAAACTGTGGAGTTAGCAATCCTATCTCGAAAACGGAAGAAGACAGTGAAAAAAAGTGATTTACAAAGTTGTAAAGCATGATCTATTTAGTAAGAAAAGACACCTTGTGGACATTAATGCAAAGAATAGAACGGTTAAAACGCGCATTTTTTTTCGCGATTTTCTACACTGTGACGTCACAAAATTTGAACGGAAGGAGAAATGATTATTTTTCGGGCAAAGCACGACACCGCAATGTCCACAGTGGTATATCGCTTGTGATCCCCAGTCAAAAGGACCGCGGTTTAAACCCCGAGGGTTGCATACTTGTACTGATTGTCTATATAAACAGAGTAGACAATACGTAGATCGTGTAAAATATTGTCGCATCAACTCAACGCAACTTGCGCTTGGTGTTCGAATTTTTTGCAGTATGCAAATACGTAAGAAACGTCACGCCTGTTCACCTGAGACAGCTATAAAAGAGACATCTTCTTGGGGTCGTAGTATGTTGATGCTCACGGTCATGGCAGAGTATTCCAAAGCTGAGTATTGTGAGTTGGATTTACTGTACGGTGAATGTGGACGCAAGGCACGATCAGCATCAAGGTTGTACCGGCAACGTTTCCCTGCAGGCCCGCATCCTTCTCATCAAACCATCCTACCTGTTGTAAAAGTTTAGAGGAGACGGGCTGCGTTATTTGTCGACCTCGATCTGGCAGACCAGCTAAGGTAGGACGGCAAGTTCAATCGGATGAGGTATTAGCATACGCCCTCGCATATCCGAAATGCAGCACAAGAGAGATCAGTCAACACTGTGACCTCTCCAAAAGTCAGGTTTAGAAAATCCTAAGTGAATTAGGCGCTCATCCATACCGATCAACTCCTCAACAGGTTTTAGAGGGAGGGGTTGCTGAGCGACGCTATGCATGGTGCCATTTCGTCATGAATCAGATACAGGTCCAGCCAACATTCTTGGCAGATATAGTGTGGACGGATAAGGCATGCTTTTCATGGAATGGCATGTACAATAGACAAAGCACCCATTACTGGGCGCTGGGAAATCCGAGATGTTTTACCGAAGATCGACATCAAATGTGGTATGCTATTAACGTTTGGTGTGCAATTTACAGTAACAAGCTGATCGGCCTTGATAATATTTTACAATGGTACGTTAACGAGTGCACGATATTTACAATTGCTACAGAACGTAATACCCGATTTTGTTTAATCTTAGGAATGTATGATTTCAACATGACGACGCGCTTGGTCCTAAGACATCTCCAGTGAAGCAGTACCTCGTCAAGGAATTCGGAAACCAAACAATTGGGTATGGCGGTTTCGAAGAGTGGCCTTCGCGTTCGCCTGATCTGACTCCACTGGACTTTTTCCTGTGGGGATACCTGAAACAGCAGGTGTATGCGACTCTTCCACAAACATTGCAGGACTTACTTTAAACGACACATTACGGACGCTTGTGCGAACTTGTCACGCTCTATGCTCTAACGTGTCCAACGTGACATTCAAACGAGGATCCAAATGTGCATTGCAGCTGACGGTGAGAAGTTTGAACATCTCAAATAACAGTATATTGTTATAACTAGTTTTTTTCTTTCTCAGATCGTTTTGTCACATCACAGTGTAGGAAATCATGAAAAAACAAATACGTTTTAACTGCTGAATTCTTCTCATTAATGTCCACAGGGTATCTTTTCGTACTAAATAGATAATTCTCTACAACTTTGTAAATCACTTTTTTTTTCTATCTCGTTCCGTTTACGAGACAGAAATACTAACTCCGCAGTTTTTCACCAGGTGTCGGGGTAGGCGGTTTCAATCAGTAGCGCATAGCTACTTTAGTACAGTTGGCTCTCTGTTTAACGACGCTCTACTTAACGACGATCTCTATTTAAAGACGATATTTCCCAGTCCCGGTCCCTCCGACGTAAAAAAATTCTATTTAAAGACGATGTTCTTTCTTTTTAACGACAATTTTTTTTTACATGATAAATTTTTCCTTCAACATTTTATCTGCAGGAGGGGAACCTTCCTTTCCTTTTGTGGGGGAAAACAAGTTTGGTGTCAATAACAGACTCGGAATTTCCTTCATGTTTGCAATGTTGAAATCATAGACTTGCTGCAGTGTGAAAAACGGGGAGGGGGAATTACTGTTTCTCGGAAGATCGAATATTCTCACATGGAGCTCTTAGTGCGGGAACTGAATCACTCTATTGTCCCTAACATCTGTTGTCATGTGACTAGCGAACTGTCCAATAGCAGCCTTCTCTCACTCCTTCCGGGAAGCAGATGTTCATGTTTAGAGAATTCATGGTTGTGTGTAGGAGCTCATTCCAGTGCGAATACGAGCAGAGCAAAATGGCATCAAAGCGAAAGCATCTTACGCTACACGAAAAGGGGAAAATTATTGAATACTGTAAAGAAAGTGTTGGACTAACAAAAGTCCAATCCGTAAGACAATTTCAGCTACCCGAGTCTACTCTCAACGGAATTTTAGCAAGCAAAGAGAAAATTCTTGAAGCAGCACAAAAATTTGGTTTGGGATCCAAATCCAAACGGCAGAAAATTCAATGTGGTCGATCAGAAGAGTTTGATAAGGTAGTCCTGCAATGATTTCATGAAGCAAGAGCATCCAACATTCCAATTTTCGGAGTGATATTTAAAGAAAATGCTATTGTTCTGGCAGAAAAGTTTGGAATGCAAAATTTTTAGGCTTCAGCTAGTCAGTTGGCAAAGTTCAAATAAAAATATGGAATTGCATTTAAAAGCATATCTGGCGAAAGTGGCACCGTAGATGAAAAAATAGTCGAAGAATGGAAAATATTTTTGAAGGGGATATTAGATGGATATAATGAGAAGAACATATTCAATGCAGATGCAACGGGCCTACCCCACAATAGGGTGCGTAATAAAACTTTAACGTACAGAGGCTGTTCGCACATTTTTTAGATGATTTGGTAAGCGGTAATAAAAAATCGTTTGCTGCAAAAGAAATAATTGCAATTGTACTATGTTTTTAAAAGTCAAAATTATCGTCTGCGGCTTGAAAGTTTTGTTTTTATTCAAAATGGCGTTTTTAACAAAGCAGTGGTTCGAAGGCTACATTTCTGCTCTTTCCGAAGAGAAATATGCATACTCCGTTATCCAAAAACGATGCGAGAGTCATGGTTTTGTAATATCTAAAGCGTCGATAGGTAATATCATCAACAAGAAAGGAAAAAAACGTCAAATTGTAGCCTCTAGTAGGACAAAAATTCCAAACAAGTATCCAAGGAAAAAACGGACATCTTCGACTATTGCAAAGGTACGTTGTTTAATGTTAAAAGAAAATCCCCCTAGTCAAAGTACAGTTGAAAAATCATTAAAATGCTCGGTGTCCACAGTAAACAAAATGATAAACGTTCATTTAAATCTTAAGAAAGCGAAAAAACGCAATGTGCATCGTCTTCTTCCAAATCATATCGCTGAACGCATGACTCGCTGCAGAATTCTATATGAGAAACACTTATCCAAAGAAAAATGGAAAACAATTGTCACAATAGATGAATCATGGGTGTATTTAAATGATTGCAACAAAAAAAGAGCCATTTATTATCATAAAAGGGGAGAAAAAAATTTAAGTACATGGTTCAAAGAATCGAAAGAAAGTTTTTCTAAGGGATTCATGATTGTTGCTGGTTTTTCTTATAATGGCAAGTTAAAAATAAAGAGAGTGGAAAAAATGTCAAGATTAACTCCAAATACTATCAGGAACATATTTTATCGCCAATTTTTCTGAATGAAATACCATCGCTTTACCCACAGTGCCATCAATTTGTGAGACTCCATCAGGACAAAGCTAGCAGTCACACATCAAAATCCACTGTAAATTTCCTAAAAGAAATGGAACAAAAAACTGGCATCAAGGCCATACCCTTCTCTGATATCCCTACTAAATCTCCCGATGTATCACCTATGGATTTTTGTGCTTTCGGACTTTTAAAATCTGCATTATCCAAACGTAGTCCCAAAACCCTTACAGGACTCTGTAAAGCTGTTCAGGAGGAATGGGATAGAATACCTCTTCTGACACTTCAAAAGGCATTATTATCCTGGAAATTGCGGTGTCAAAAGATAGTTCAGAATAAGGGATGTCAAATAGAACATTTAAAACACAAGAATTTTATGTAATTTAGTTTTGTGAATACAATATACATCGTCTAAAAAATGTGTGAACATATATGTATATGGAAGAAAAGTGCTTTGGTGGAAAACACAGTAAGGAACGACTGACTGTTTTACTGTACACTAATTCGGATGGATCCGAGAAATTCCCACCACTAGTTATAGGCAAATCAAACCAATCAAGATGTTTTAAGAATATCATCAGGAATCCTTGTGAGTACCGGATTAACAATAAAGCAGGGATGACATCACAAATTTTTATTGACTGAATTAGAAAATTTGATGCAAAAATGCATCAAGATAAGATAAAAGTTTTACTTTTAATCGACCATTGTACTACACATACTCTAAATATCCCTTGACTTTAAATTTGACTATTCATTTCTTATCTGCTAATTGCACTAGCAAGTTGTAGCGATTAGACCTGGGTATCATTCGCAGTGTGAAAGCTTACTACAGAAAGTCTTCAATTAGGAAATTAAAAACCATTCGGCTGATAGTATGAAAATTAGAAAATTTACGATTTTAGAAGCAATGCACATGATAACATCAGCATGGAAAGAAGTTCTTCATCCACAATAAAAAAGCTGCTTTCGCGTTGCTGGAATTCACAAAGAACTTGTAGTGGGACTTCAAAGTACGGATGTAGAAATCAACGAAGATGACATTACCCCTGAAGAATGGAGAGGTCTTGTTGAAGATGACGATGTTACAATTCAAGATTTCTACAATTGTGATGAATCTGTTCTGACAACAGATTACAGAAATGTAGAACAAATTTATGAACATATAGTAAACGAAAACACAGAATCAGACGAAGAAGGTGAAGTTGAAGACACGGAAAATGAGACACTGCCACCGTCTTACACACATGCAACTTCTGCTCTACACGCTATATTACATAGAAAATGGAAGACGACACATTTAACATTTTAGAAAATCGGGAAAAGAGAATAACGAAAACAAGGCGAAAAATGAAGCAATCAACACTTTTTGACTTTGTTAAAACCAAATTTATCCTATTGTTTGTACTCTTTTTTCAATGTAATTTAAAATACCTTTTTGTGAATAAAATAATAATGATAATAAAAATAACATTTTTAAACACGCCAATATATTAAGAAATATATTGATCGTCCAAAGCCTGTAAAGTGTGTAAGGAAATGTTATTTTTTTCACAAATTCTGTTTAAGGGTGATCTCTACTTAAGGACGATTTTTCGCGGTCCCTTGAACGTCGTTAAACAGAGAGCCAACGGTATATCTAGACACCACTTTCATGAATATAGCAGCAGCCGTTCCGAAGTTAAGAGGATAACAAGGAACTTTAGTGGGCATACTTTATATACACGTTGTAATGTTTTTTCCTCCTCAAACGCGCTTTTACTTACTTCATTTTCGCTACAGAATTTTACTCAAAATTAAAAATTCTACAGTAAATGAAATAATAACGAATGAATGCTCTACACCAGATCTGCACAACTTGAAATGTGATGAAAGCCATATTACTTTATGGGAAGTTGCTGCGGGCCGCAAGAAAATGAGATAGATGGAAAAGCGAAAAATAATTTATCTAACAAAATATAAATTACTAATAATTTAAAAAATTAAATATATATGTAACTTATTAAATTATTGCTTATTTATCCTTTTCATAATATTATAAATCTAAAACCGATATACAGTATTTTATAGCATATGTCCCGCTGGACGTATGTTGTGCAGGTCTGTTCTACACAATTTCATCGAAATTATTTTTCGAATAGAGAAATTTTTGTTTCATAAATCACAGGAATAGATTTCCTGATATACTTTTTTTTTATGGAATTATGTTTAAAGCTAATAACACGCTGTTTTTGCAGGAGAAACTCTAGTTTTACTTCTTAAGAGCAGCTGTTTCTCAGAGACATAAAAATAAACGCAGAGAGAGTATTTTCAAAACATCCCATGTTTTCCCGTGAAATCTTTATCGTCTTGACGCGCCAAGATGCTACCAACCAGATTATAGAAAATCAGGAGCACGTTATTTTCGATGTAAAATCGCCATATTTTTTATCATTACTATTAATATGATATTTTATTAAACTTTCTGTGTTAGTGCTAGAGTTACGTCAGTCCAATCACCAAAATGTGTTGGAAAAATAGTTCTTTTGAGAAATTTTTGTTTTTAACATGCAAAAATGCCATCATATGATCAGCTGACAGGCTGCTGACACATTTTAATGCAGAAGTAAAGGATATTAAAATCATCGGTGTTAATTAGTAGCTCTTCAATTTTCTCCAGTATTAATTTTAGATAATCTGAAACTTCTTTTGGTTGTAAAGTATCGAGTCAAAGAATTAAAATAGCTCAATGTCAAACTGACTCCAGTTGGAATAACAAAATGGAATTTTAAACCGGATGTTCAAAGTTGGGGGCTACATAATAGCGTAAGATTTAAATATTCAGTTGAAGATATTTAAAAAAAAAATTTCTTTCAACTACAGATAGCCTTCTAACAGCACGACATCTTACAGCACGGTTTCTCTCTAACACGATAAGATAAATTGCAGAAACCCTCGTATAACACTGCAACCTGTAACACGGTTTCGCTCTAACACGATAAAAAAATTGTGAAACCCTTTGTACAACACTGTACTTCTACAGAACTAGATAACATGATTTTCGTTAAACACATTTAAAAGCTAAACTACCTTAAAATAATGACGGGAAGGAATAATGAACTATAGTGACTTTACATGAAAATGTATAAACAAATTATAATTTAATCATTTATAACTGTGTAAGATTACAAGAAGACCTAAGCTTAGCTGAAAATCTTGAATCATTTCTCCTGAATGAAGAACCTTTCGCTGAAAGAAGCCGAAAATTCAAAAGGGAGCTGCAAAATTGTCAATCTCCATACCGTAAATCTACAATGACCTTGTAAGAACCAGCAAATAAACCAAAATTGCAGATTTTTTAAAGAGGATAGAAGGTGCAAAAATTGGAAATTAAGAAAAAGGTTCTGAAAGTGAAGGTGATATCGTTCAATCGAAAAAACGTTCTCGTTTGATTGTACTGAACAGTGATGAGAAAGAAATTTATTAAATTAAGGTCGCATTAAATGAAAATAATATTTTTTTTCCTTTTTGTGTATACATACATTTATATTTTTAATAAAAAATTAAGTTGATTATATGTAATTTTAAAAAAATGTTTGTTTTTAATAAGTTTTCAGAACGTAACCCCCCTTTTTTGAACTGTCTCTGGGTCTCATATAACATGGTTTCACACAACACGGCATTTTCTAGGAACCTATCTACAGTGTTATAGGAGGGTTACCTGTACTGTGAGAGAATTTAAGTACAGCATAAATTGCATCACTCGAAATTATATTAGGCATCGCAGAATGTTCTACCATAGTTTTACGTTCTATGATTCTTATTTTCGTTTAAAAATATCTTATTTTTTTCTCGGAGTCTAACATGAAGATGTAAAACTACTCAGAAAGGGGGGTTTGGTTTATACACTCCCAAACAATTAATTTTATGAAATTTAATTCTATATATTTCCTTTTAACATGGTAACTATTCTCAAATCGATGGATAAAATCCTCTAGAGTAATTCTGACCATCTATGGCTCCCGTACTAATGATAGTTTACATTAATAAATAATTTATTATCTTTATAAAACTTATTTTCATTATCTTCAAAGAAAACGGGTAATTTTTAAAACTGCGTGAGCGTATTTCACAGACAAAAAAAAATGTTCTTTTCAATTCTATTTTATTTCAGTTCAATACAAAAATCACTTTTCTGTATACTGCTTTGAATTTTGTAGAGAATTTTCTTGAGAGCATGGTTTATGAAGTTGATTTACATTTAGTATTAAGAGCTAGCTTCCATGCACGACGCATTTTTATTTCGCTTATACGAAATTCATTTTATTTTCCATGTATCTCCTCTCGGGATTATAACATAAATTTGTACTTTCATCCTGTTATTTTTGTGTTTGTATTGTCAATACGTTCAGTGCATGCATAAATAAACTGAAATATACGGTTTAGTAAAATTGATATGAAAATTATTGTTGTGTGTATTTTTTAAGACTCAAGATTACAACTATTTTATACGTTAATTGGTTTAATTTGTCTATTTTTAAAGTTCCTTTAACCCTTATATCCATACTTACGCAAATATAAATATTTTGCAATTTCTGTCAAGGAAGAATTATTTTGCCTTAATTTCATTTTGATTAATTTTTTTTTACGTTAAATGCCAACTTTTGTTTAACGCACAGAAAAATTTCGTTCTTTTAATCTTTAAATAATGCCAAAAGAAAAAAAGTTTTTGACCCAACACTGCATTTTTTAAGTTATAATCCTTGAATACTGGAATTTTTAACTGAGTGTTTTTGTTTTCTCATTCGGATTACCATGATTTAATTTTTCAAAATAAAATAATAAGGAATTATAACAATTTACTTTATGAATTTTCTTAAAATTTAGAGTATTTCAATTGTTTTAATTTTTTTATACTAGGTAAGCCAATTCAGCAAGCCTAAATCTGTTAAACGAAAATTCTTAACCAATCACATTAACTATCTTAGTTGAATGTTTTATAAGTAGTTTGGATGCTAAGTACCTTATGAAATTGCTCTTTAATTTTCTGTGACAAATTAGAACATATTATTCGAAAAATAGTATATACCGTGAACAATATCAAATATTTTCTTAACTTTGTGCAGTTATAAAAATAATTGCACTGTATATGATCCCATCACTTTCCAAATCCGGTAAGTCCATAAAAAAAGTGGAGAAAAGTGATACAAATAATATACATTGTTTCTAAAAATTCTTCTGAAAGTATAAATACAAATAATCATTACTGCATATGAAGCTTTACTGCATATGAAGTATTACTGCATATGAAGCTTTTATCTGACGACATAAAATCTATGAGATAGAATGTCCTTTGAATAATTGTTATTATTATTACAATTTTAGCGGTACTAAGGGACTTAACCGATTTGGCAAGTAAAAAAAGTAATAACATCTAATTCAATCTTCAAATTATTTTTTTACTAGACCAAAAATTTGTTTAATAATTCACAAGTATTTACTTCTGCAGCAGTTAGGCTGTAACTGACTCATTTCTTTTACTTTTTTTGTGATGACACAATATTAAACGATTTACCATTATCATCGAGTGCTTGCTTCTGCATTTGAATTGTTTTATTGCAATAATTTACATTAGAGTATGAACTTCATATGGCTTATGAAAAAAAATCTTATTATTTGAATGCCGAAAACTTTTTTAACATTCCTCCATAACGGTCCTCCGGAAAGCAAAATTTCAGGCGCTAAAACCGTCCGTCGTCGTGGGTTATAATTTTGGCAGCGCGCCAAACCCAGTCTGTATCACTGGGGTAAGCAGTAAACAGTTAAACAGAACAGTACTAAATGCGTCAAAATTTTGACTTTATATATATATATATATATATATATATATATATATATATATATATATATATATATATATATATATATATATATATATATATATATATATATTATATATATATATATATATATATATATATATATATATATATATAAGTATATATAAGTATATATATATATATATATATATGTACTTAGATATATACAATCAAAAGAGATAAGCAACTATAAGTAATCCTACGTTAATAACCCGTGGTAGTTTCGTTAGAAGAGACTACCTGAAATTGTTTTTTGTTATTTAAGGGTGTTAATCTTTATTATTTGAGAAATTTATTATGAATGTAAAGAGTTTTTAGAGAATCAAGTGCGTTGACACTAAAATTTCAAAAACTTCCAAAAGTGGACTTAAACCGATTTGGCCTGGGAACGGCTCATATAGAAAAGTATTACAATTACATTGGGAGAAACCATTAACATATTCCATTTAATTTTCATCCAAATATAATTTAATTTCTATTTAAGTTCCATCCAAATTTTCTAACCATTAGTCTATCAGGACACAATAGTTTTGAAATTCCCAGCTTGAAATCTGTATTTCGGGAATATACTGTTTCCTTTCCAAAACTTGATGATTTTCTATGAAGCAGAAGACCAAACTTAAAATCAAATAATTAATAAAATGAAGATATTTAGATTTAATGAAAGAAATTTTACATTTTTTTTTCACATGTATCGATTTCAAAAGAAATGGAACTTACTATGAAGGTCTGAATTTTACAAATATAGGTATATATTTACAGCTAGAGTTGACAACACACTCACACAACTAACTCAACACATTTCTCACTCAACACACATTATTCAAAACATGTCTAACTCAAAATATTTGGGAGAACACAAATCCTTATTTAAACCCTCATAAAAATTTTCACCCCTCGCTCTTGCCCAGCTTGGCTGCGGCAGTTCTCCGACGTTAGGCACAATATCTTCTTTGAAAGGTCTGGACTTGCTTCAGCTGCAGTAGATTGTGCCTCTAATCGACAAATATTTTTTTTTAAGTTCCTGGCGCTCTACGTAGCCGCTCCTAGCGTTGCTTATTTTGTAATTGGTGCTTTGTGTCAGGAGAGATCGGTTTGAAGTTTACGGAAAAGTCTGGTAGTGTTTAAAGCGGAAAGTAAACTGAAAAACTCATTAGCAACTGAAACATAAGGTGATACTTTTCAAAGTTGTTTTATTTTTCTTCACTGATTTATTTTCATAAACTGTGACAGATAAAAGAGAATGATAAATTCAGACACGCAAGAAGACTTCTTTCCTTTCATTCAATTATAAGTACGGTGTATAATATTTATATATATATATATATATATATATATATATATCGTGAATTTAAAGCTTTTCAGATCTACAATGACCTTTGCAGACTAGCTCTAAATCCTCGTTTCAGGGATTAATAAAGTAAAAATTCTAGTAGGAATTTTCGATCGATAAAAATTTTTTTTATATACAAACTGAAAGAACAAATTTTTTGTTCATTTTGCAGTAATCAAATACAACTTTTCAGTGAATGCTGCAGTAGATTTTACCTTAAGGCTTACGAATATAACAAAGAATGTTGAAACTTGTTTTTTTTCAAATTATAACAGTTTTTGAACAGATTTTCGAAAACTGAAAAGGAGAAATTTCAGAAGTCATAAAAATTTTGCTCTGTACAAAATTTGAGTTTTATGAAACTCTCATTAAAGGCATACTGTAACAGATCTTTGAGTTTTATTTCACTTGCATGAAAACTTATTTCCGCCAAATATCATCATTATATTTTATGATGGACTCTATATTAAATTACGAATAGTAAGGAATATCATGGAATAGTATAAGGTAAAATGCTAAACTCAATAATAATGGCTGTATACTCACACAGCATAATACACTGCTGGCCACCCAAATTGCAACACCAAGAAAGACAAGAGATATCACAACAAAATTTATTTTGTAGATAACATGTTGACCAAGTATCAAATGATTAAATTTGTAGACTTCAGTGAAGTGTGGTTCCTGCCAAAATCAGTAGCCAGAGTAGCCGCCATTGTTGGAGATCACCGCTGCCACACGCCTCGGCATTGATTCAAAGAGACTTTGGATGAGTTCATGGGGTACAGCAGACCAAGCAGCTTCCACACGTTGCCAAAGTTGACCTGCTGTGGCAGCTGGGGATGGAATCTGGGTCAATCGTAGAGCAAACATGGACCACATGTTTTCTATCGGCGAAAGATCCGGAGAGCGAGGCGGCCAGGGAAGCAATTCAATCTGGCGATTGACCAAGAACCGATGGACAATGCGTGCCACGTGTGGTCGCGCATTATCCTGTTGAAATATGGCTGTGGGCAAGCCCTGAAGGTAAGGAAGGACAACTGGCTCCAACACCTCGGAGATGTAGCGCTGGCTGTTTAAAGTACCGGCAATGCGTACTAGAGGTGTGCGAGAGTGATATCCAATACCGCCCCATACCATAATACCCGGTGCAGAACCAGTGTGGCGGTGCATAACGCAGCTGTTCAGCATCCTCTCTTCACGGTGTCTCCAGACTCGAATGCGACCATCGTGGTGTTGCAGACAGAAGCGTGACTCATCAGTAAAGACAATTTCATTCCATTCTGCCTTCCACATCCTTCTGTCATCGCACCATTGGCGGCGGAGACGTCTGTTGTTCTGCGTCAAGGGTAGACAAAGCAATGGACGTCTTGCGGACAGACCACTGTGCTGTAAACGGCGTCGAATGGTACGCGCAGACACTGGATGATGCGTTACAGACTGCATGTGCTGTGCTATGGTTCGTGATGTGACTGAGCGATCCGTCACTGCCATGAGCACAATTTGCCTATCATCATGTGAAGTGGTGCGCTGAGTTGGATGCGATCGAACACGCCGGTCCGTCGTACCCTCCTGCATCCAACGATCACATATCCGCATTACAGTTCTTTGGTTTCGTCCAACACGACTACCGATTTCCCTGAAAGATAATCCACAATCTCGGTAGGCCACTATCCTTCCTCTGTCGAACTCGGATACTTGATCAAAAGATGATCGCTGTTTTCGACGAGGCATAATTGATCGTTTTTTTTGAAAAAACCACAAGAAAAACACAATTGCCGAACTTGAAATCGTCGAAATCTCCAAGCCTTAAATAGCGCTTTGAAGTGACGCCACAGGCGCGCGTGATGTGCGTCTGCGCTGAAATTCTAATCATTTGCATGTCTCACCTCCGCTAATGCATGTTGTAAATTTCATGTTATTTGCATGTTTCCTTCAGGGCGTTGCATTTACAGTGGCCAGCAGTGTAATTTAAAACTGGAAAAATCTGATTAAATTGAATTTTATGATCGATTTATTACACAAAGGTTGAATGGAAAAGGAAGAAATCAAGGTTTTAAATATTTTACGCATAAGTTCCAATTTTTATTTTATGTATTGCTTAGATTGAGAAACAAAAGTATTTGAAAATTATTATGAATTGCGGTTTTTGTAGTTATGTTAAATTTACTCCTATTAAATATATCCTTATTAAATATATCCTTAATAAGAATTAAATATATCCTTATATATAATATTAAATATATCCTTTAAAAGAAATATTTAAAATATTGACTTAATAAGAAATAAAATGATCTTTAAAATAATTCAACAGCTACTCTAAAATTGAACTCGTATACAGAAGGTCGTTCGCACTTTATGGAAACGGTTTTGTAATTTGTTTTTGGCGTTTGCATTTTGAGATAAAAATTTGGCAACTTCAGAATAATCGTTTACTATTGCTTTGCTTTGATTGTAATGTAAAATAAAAGATTTATTTTGAAAATGGCTCCTAAAATTAATAGATGACTCGAAGGTTACGTAACTGCACTTTTTAGGGAGAAATATTCTTATCAACAAATTATAAAGCTGTGTAAAAATTGCGGTTATGGCATTTCAAAAATAGGTATTTGTAATACATTAAATTTGAGAGGCAAAAAATGCGTAACTGAAAGTAATAATGAAAACATGACCACTAAACCTTATCCCAAGACTGTTCGAACGCAGGTAAATATCAAGAAAGGGAAGACTCTGATCCTAAAAGAAAATACGCCGACTCAAACATCCATTGCATCGAAATTAGGAATGTCTTCTGGCATTGTAAGTAAAATCATTCACAAAGATTTGAAGTTAAAAAAGATGTTTAAACCTAAAGTTCATCTGCTTTTGCCAAAGCATGTTGCTGAAAGTAAAACAAATTACAGAAAATTATATTAAAAACACCTAGCTGCTAAAAAATGAAAATTTGTGGTAACACTCAATGGGGCATGGGTGTATTTAAGTGACTGTCATAAAAAATATCAATTTTTATTGCTCAACTCACGGGAATGACCTACGAAATGGCTACGTCAGTGTACAGAAAAGTTCTCAAAGGAGTTCATGATAGTAGCAGGATTTTGTTACAACGGCAAATTAAAAATAAAAAATGTCTCAAGTAAAGCCAAAATTAATTCACTCTACTATCAGCAGAATATTTTAGAACCAATTTTTGAAGAAGAAATTCCAGCCTTATATGGAAAAGACATTGATAAATTTGAGCTTCATATGGACAAAGCCCCTAGTCACACGTCTAAATCAACTGCCGCTTATTTAGCAAAGAAAGAATCAGAAACAGGAATAAAGTGTATCCCATTTACTGCAATACCTGTAAAATTACCTGTCCCTTCTCCACTGGACTTTTGCGATTTCGGTTTTTTCATACGAGCCTTAGGAAAACGGCATCTAAGAACATTGAACGGACTTTGGAAAACGGTCCAAGAAGAATGAGGTAAAACTGACATGACAGTACTAAGCAAAAATTTACTTTCATGGAAAATTCGAGCTAGAGCTATTGTCAAGAACCATGGCTATCTGATAGAAGCAAATCACCATATAAAATACACCTTTATACATAAAACTTAACTATCAAAACCGTTTCCATAAAGTGTGAACGACCCTCTGTATTTCTTTAGGGGTAAGAAAAAATAGCAAATTTTTGTAAAGTTTCAAACAATTTTTCAAACAAAATTAATATTTATTTTCATTAACTTCGTCAATGTAAATCGTATGCCCGGAAATCAAACTGCTAGCCTATATTTGACACCCAAACAAAAAAGGCTCACCCAGTGTGGCTTACTTCACGGTCTTTGTCTGTGCTTATCTATTGATCGTTGAATTAACTTCACTGACCTCCGGATTTACTCTGCAGATGATCTGAAACGATTGCACAGCTACAGAAGTCACTGTTACATACAATTTGCACCTGTTACATGAAAGCAAATTTAAAAGCAACAGCTTAGAATCTATAAACAAATCGATGCCTCACAAGCTAGGATCGTGCCATTGTGATTTCAACCTGTAAATTTTGTTCATGGACAACAAACATCTCTTTCCAATCATCAAATAGTAGCTACAGGCTCCTTGTACTCATTAGTGAACTCTTTTTCTCATAACTATATAACACTATGGTATGAGTTACTGTTATGAAATGTTTTTAATTTTTCTAGAAAGCCCCTTTTCCATGTTCACCATCAGTTTTCACGACCTATAATTAGAAGGCACAGTATCCTCACCTTTACGTAGACACTAGATACTATGGGCATCACTAATTCAAAAGTTGAATCGCTCTGTATTGTCGCTGAGAGATTTATTTTCCATCCTCCATTAATCACATTAATCATTCCAAAATATGAAGAACTGAAACTTTTACGAGATAAAACGCAGTCATGGTTTTGAACATTAAACCCGTCATATATATTGGTAGAAACATGATTGATGACATTTTTCTAATAAGACCAAATCGTGTACGTTGGTTTAAGTATTTATTATGAAGCTGTGCATTTCTTTAACTAAGGTAAATTAATGCACAGAAGCAAATAAATATAGTGAGGGCACTAGGTTTGTGGAACTCATTTTGAAAGAGAAAGGTAGATCCATTACTGTTGTTGAAAATTCTGCCGATTATATTTACTTTGCATTTATTGACTCTGCATAGAAATTACTTTTTTATATTTATTTATTTATTTATTCTTTCTTTTTTTGAGTGGGGAACACTTGACATTTAAGCTTTTCCTTCGGGACCTTGCATATGTTAAGTATGAGACTATTATACTCCATTAACAGTAAAATTATGCATCGTCACTCTCGCGTTTAGAGATATTTATAGATGACTCCAACACGAGCAGGATTTGATTTGTGCTATAATTTTCACAAGGAGATTCGGCCTATTAAACCACACAAATCACTCTGTAGGATCTAATATAAGATTAATACAGAATCACTGGAGAAAGATACGGAATTTCGTTGACTAAGCACAGGGTCATCGAAAAAAGTGTCCGGGATTTCAGTTGTGCACACCGGGAACAACCATCGACCGATCGGATTTTTCACAACAGCGGATGGTATTGTAATGCCTCCCGTACAATAGCGAATATTTTGTGCTTGGAAATTCCTAGAAGACCACCCAACGCGCGGCCTGTGCACATAAGCCGTGCTACCTTTGCCGAGAGCAGACCGACTGTCGCGTGTCAACATAAAAGGCCAGACTCGCTAACGACTCCCGATTATCTTCGCACGGGGAAATTCCAAGAAAATATTACCCAGCACGCAGCTTGTGCACATAATTGATTCAAGATACTTTTGCCGAGAGGAGACAGACTGTCGCCTGTGAACATAATAGGCCGGACGTGCTAACGATGGCACGCGGGGCAGTGGGCTAGATACACAGGAAAGTTACAGATCAGAGATGCCTCACCGGCGAGAAATGTATCTGCATAAAGCAAGACATGTTACCCAGACCTTCCCCGAACGCTCCGCGGAGATATAAAAAGTCGCCGAACGCGAGTGGCGTCAAAGATTCATTGATTGAGAGATGAAGAGACTTAGTTAGTCACAGTATCTAGAGATAGAGTAGAGCTGAATCCGAGATGCTGCCGAATCGTCTGACCTTCCTCGTTGAATCCGTGAACCCACGAATTTAATTTGTTTTATATTGTAAATTTCTAAATAGCCTGCATTTAATCGAGAAATGCAATTAAACCACAAAATACAAAAGGCTAGCAGTATTTTTATTTAAGGCAAAGTCCTTACAGTATATTAACTCTGGGAGTTTTATTTATCCACGTCATGTTGACCGTGATTATGAAGCATGCGCCGACGCTGTGACGTCGAGCTTCTTCCTACGTGGTTTTTGAGGTTGGATAGGAAGGGATGGTCCAACTATTTGGCCACACAGAAGTCCCGATTTGACCCCTCTAGACTTTTTTATATAGGGTTATCTGAAAAACATTGTGCACGTTCAGAAGATCCGGGATCTACGCCCTTAATCGGTCAGAATCACTGCTGCAATAGATACTGACACTTCGTATGATCGCTACCTGGATGGAGATCAACTATCGCCTAGATGTGTGCCCAGCGACAATGCGTGCTCATATTGAAACCTACTAAGTAATGTCCAAAACTTGATTCGTTTCTGTATCTTTTGGGGGAAAAATAAACTCCATGAGTTCTATTATATGGTTCTTTATTTCACGTTGCAATCACGGACAACTTTTTCGATGACCCTGTATTAATAGCTTTCAAAAATTGTTTTCCACGGGGATAATACCTCCTAGTAAGTAAGATATCATTGACCGAACATTGTGTATCACGGCTGATGGTATATTCCTATAGTTCAATACTTTTAAGTCAAAAATATTTCAACAGTACTTTTCTACGTAAAAAATGCCTTCGAAATGCAGTAATGAAGAGTCTGAAAATGGAAAACAGCGAAAAGATCAAAATTTCCTACACTGTTCCTGTATGAACTTAAAATAGATATCACTGTTTCATCCCATTAAATAGATGGATAATATACCGATAGTAGTTAGATCTCATCAACGCCTTCAACAACTGGTATAGTTGAGAGTGTTCCATATATTTACAGAATCTAATGTGGCTACATTGAAAAGAAATCAATATTATAAAAAAAAATCCAACTATAAATCATTCAGCTCAGAAAATCGGATAGCTTACTATCGATTTTCAGAACTAGAAAGTCAACTGCGCTTGAAAAAGTTACAGCACATCGAGTTTCACAACACGGTCTGAGGATGAAAGAATTTCCTTTATACCATATTCAGAATTTTCAATAAGGTCTTTAGCTTGGGGCGTGTTTATACAAAATACAGTAAGATGTATATTATGTAGATAGATATATAGATATAAATACAAATCACTGCCTTTTTTCTAAAATCAGTCTTGGCATTTTCTACAGACAAACGAATGTGGTAAACGACAATTATAATAAAATAAAAGAACTCACTGTTTTAATTTTAGCCTATTTTCAAACTATGATTATTTCAGTAAAATATGTTATATTCATATTTCAAATTTCTAGACTAAACTTTTTTTATGAAGCAATTAACAATAAAATAAAACATTTTTAATTAAAAGTTTGTTTTATGGACTACGACAAACTAGCTTGATGATACATAATTTTGATACCTTTCATACATACATTCAGTGACGGGCATTTTCTGTAAAATTAACCAAAAGAATATACATGATAAATTTGTAAATCAAAACTTTGTCTTACATATCAAAGCATAGGGTGCGCGTGTGTCTTTAAAATAGGTAGGATTATAATTCAAGAAATTAGACTTCTTTGAGTGGCCGGAATAGTTTAGTTGGGATAACACCGGCATTGAGGTAACGAGACCCAAGGTTGAACGACAGTCCTGGAAGACAGTCGTTATATTGAAACTTGTGTGGTGACCTGCGACACCACAGGAGCTGAACACGACTTCTCGCAAAGTAACTACGAAATATTTAAAGAGCGATTAATGCGAATTTCGTCTTACGCTTCTCTAATCCTGGATATAAAAGTCGTTTTTTAATGAAAGCTTAGAACATTATTCTGTTAGCTCATTATTTCCTCTAGTATATGTATTTTCGGGTCTAGTACATGTATTTTGCAATTGAGTGTTAAATTTATTGAAACTTATTAAATTGTAGCTTTAACTATTCTGAGCGTTTTTTGTGTGTTAAATCAATCAGATGTTGCAAGCTTCATGAAATATCAAGCATCGTGAAATATCAAGAACGCCAAAATGGTGACCCGCACATGAATTGAACACGCAACCTTCTGATAAATTGAAAAAAAACTTCAAAGAACAAAAATGGGCCGTAAAAAAGATCCAAAGGATTAGTTGGGACTAAAATAAAAGAAAGGGAAATTTGAGAGGATCATAATTAAAAAATGAATGTTTTTCTCATCACTGGGCTAATTCAATTTATTGAATACCGGTCAGGAGAGTAGGGTGTCGTGGGGTACGACATATAAAAAAAAAAAGAAAATAGAAAAGGTGCAGAAAAACCAATTAACAAACGGGACGGAAAATGGAATAGTAAAATGACGCCAGTCGATACGAGAAGAATGTCGTGGGGATACGATATGTTAGGAGTTCAAAAAGGGCAGACAACTCAATTAAAGCGGTAGTCGGCGGTGCTATGAGAAAATTGAAATGGCATTTGATCAGACAAAGAACCGGATGAATAAGAAGAAATTGAAAAGCAACAATTAAGAGTTGAAACAGCGAGGGGTATAGATAGAGGAGACATCGAGATGAAAAGGGAATTGTGGACAAAGAGAAGAGGACCCCACACATAGGAGATGTTCTGAGAAAACACGATTCCTAGAAAAACAGGAATGAGTCGAAGGCGGGATTGTTCGAATATAAAACGCCCCTCACTCTAATTGGTTAAAGAAATGATTAGGGGATGAAAAAGTTAACGAATCAAAGTGGAAGTAAAAAAAAGGTTGAACATGAGAGCCGAATGATAATGTAAAAGGCGGGGCGTTGAGAAGATAATAAAAAATAGAGAGAGTGAGAATATAAAATAATGATATATTGATTCTGACTCTCAGACTTAGCACCCAAAATAGAGAGTTGTAGCCTCGTAAGCGAGAAGGCAAAAGAGAATATATGGGATATTGCGCCCCGACTTAGCGCATCGCTGTAAGCCGGCAACCCAACGATGAGAGGAGCATAGAGGAGCATCGGAGCCGAGATAGATTGCCTGACCCCCGCAAGCTAGCGATGAGAGGAGCATAGAGGAGCCTCGGAGCCAAGATAGATTGCCTGACCCCTGCAAGCTACCGATGAGATGATAGTAGTTGAGACCCGGAACCCAGACAGAGTGCCTGACCCCCACAAGCAAAAGATGGAGAACCGATCCGGCCATTAAAGTCTGCATATTCCCACGACAGGGAAAGAGTTCGACAATCGTGTTCACCAACGACAGTGAATCCTGAAGAAAGATAGCCCAATAGATGCACATGAATATGCCAGCCAAAGTCCCCTTCTGCAGTCTGCAAAAATGGAGTTAACCTTTTATTAACTATTGCCAAACGTCGTTAAATACCCGAGTCTTATATTATAGGCGGAAGTTAAGGAATAATATATATATTGCGTACTGAAATGAGATTAATTTAAATAAATGAAATAGTGCAGTCAAATAATACCTTGATATAATGAGTATGTCTTTAGGTTCATAATTAATAATAATATAATTGAATGTGTACTAATATTTGTATTGTGTTAATAAATTAATGTATTGTTTAGAATTCAGAGTAATGGTATCATTGCCTACCACTATACCCAATCACGACCCACCCAAAGTAAATCCTACCACATAGGGTTCCACAGACGGTTCTAGTTCGACATATAACCCTATAACAACCATTTTCTTTATACGTAATTTGTTAGTCATGTATGAAAAGCTTATGAAGTGCCAGTCATGCTGACTAGCCATAGATAGAACGTGCTGACGCCAGTTCATTCTTTACCCAGTCTAAATTGCTGCAGCTTCTCATAACACACAGTATAAATAATGATAGTGATCCTCACAGAAATTTCATTTTTTTTTACTTAAATTGAATTATTTTTTTATATTGGGTTTAATTTTGATTTTTGTTTGGAGCACTACTGTATCATTTTGAATCTCGAGGACTAAAATAAAATTTAAGTGGAATTAATAATCAAGTTATTTATTTGTACTACGTTTACATATAACGAAAACATGATTGCAGAATCTCACAAAATATTATCTTGGATACAACTTCGTCAAAAAATTCGTTACAAATCGACGCAACAGGAAAATTATTTACTAATATTGCCTTTAAAATATGACATTTTAATTAGTGCATCGGAAATCGGTACTTTTTTCATTTGTTCCTAAGCACTAAATACGAGCCTCTCGTAAAATAACTTTATTGAAAGAGGAAATGGTATACTCCTATACTCATATTTCTCTTAAGGTATCTATTTTCTTAAAGAGTAAGTACAATAAACATGCTTTAAGTAGGCCTTAACTAGATTTATTATGCAACCTTTGTTAAATCGTCTTGCATTAAACTCATATAGAGCGAATTCAAGAGATCGATACTGGCCGACAATTCAATGAAATTTTCGAAATATACACTAAAGTTCCAGAAAATCTTGGATACCTCTTCAGTACTTAATAGTTCCACTTCTGGATGGTAGAACTAAAGAAAAACAACGGAACATGGACTCCATGAGCTTTCTGAAGGAGTCTGTTGACAATGAACACCATGCCTCCAGAAGAGCGGCCCTCTATTCTAAAGCTCATGGAGTTCATGGGACATGGACTCCATGAGCTTTCTGTGGAAGTTTGTTGACAATGAACACCATATCACCAGAAGAGTGGTCCCCTATTCTATAATATTCCTAGAGGGCGAATCTCTGATTTGAACCGAACATTGCATGGCATCCTAGATATGTTCAAAAACGTTGAGATCTGGTGGACAAGGGGGCCATTTCATGTTCCGAAACTCGGATGAGCATTCCCCAAACCATAATTTGGTAGCCGTGGAAGTGTGTGGTGGCTCACTCTCCTGTCGCAGGGCGCCCATACCCATGAGAGTGAATGCAGGACATGATTGGCTATAACACATTGGCTACACATTTGAAAGGATGTTAACATAGCGTTCACCGCTCAGAGAAGTCGTGGACGTATGAAAGGTCATATTTCGTGCCGACTCGTGTTCATGACCTACGATTCTAAAGAAACTGTTGGAAAATGTTTAAATGTTCGTTAAGATAATTTTCATATGGCAGAAAAAGAGATCGTATTAATGGAAGGCCAACCTGCATGTATGGCGTACCTGAACGCATGCTATCATCCCTCATTATTGCCGTCTCCATGCTAAATCGGACATTTTGACTTAATTGAGGGTAAATGGTAATTAATGAGTATAATCCCGTAAAAACTTTAAAAATTGATAAAAAATACGTCTTTAAGGGGACAAGGGACCTTCAGCCCCGTCTTTTTTTAAATTTTCAATATCTTACTCTATGTGCAAAATGAGAATAGTTAATATTTTTTGCCACACTGATATCAATTACTGTAGAATTCACAAGTAAGTATTTTGTGGGACCTTTTTTCAAAAAATTCTTCAGAACTGCTAAAAATTTTCAAAATGTTCCATGCGCATTCAGTTTTGTCTGATTTCTTCCAAATTAATCGGGATTGTTAATTGAATCGTTCGTCATAAATATGTGCATCATTCTGCGAAACTACAAATATTTTTCAAATTTATAGACCGTTTAATAAGATGATAACATGCAAAAACATAAAAAAATAACAGCATATTTATCAAAATAATATTTAGGGCTTTAGAATCATACAAAAAGAATTCAATGCACAATTGTGTTTATACATAAATTTTTAAATATAAGTTTACCATATAAGGGTTTTAAATGATATGTAATGCATGCAGAGCATTTTGTAAAAGGCTGGCATTTTTGAAATTCTTTTTTGAAACACAGCCAAAAAAAATCCTTATTTTGAATTCTAAGAGTCTTCAATATAGTCAAAAAGAACATTAAACATTCTCATTCTGTATATAAAGTTAAAAATGGAAAATAAAAAAATTAGAGATTGAAGGTCCCTAGTCACCCTAAACAGTATAATTATACAGAAGCTGTAAAATCTTCTTTCCATGAACTGTTATAGAGCGTATGCCTGCGATCGCTACTTTCCAAGAATTTAGAATAATTTTCGGAGTCCATACGCACTGGGAATATGCGGATGTAACTCACTGCGGATTCATTGTCTCCACTTGCAAAGAAACTGCGGAAGTGTGATTAAGGTATCCGTACACCTGTGAAATGGTATTTTCGATCCAAAAAAATCGATTTTTTACATATGCAATAATATCAAATCCTAATCTTTTAATTTCTAATTCTGTTTGAATTATGTCTCTAAATTAACTAAGAGCCAAGGAACAGCAATGTTAACAACAGTTGTCAAATAATTTTATAACCGGAAGTAACTTTTACTCAAAATGAATTTGTCCATAATTTCTCTTGACGCAAAACATCCTTCAGTAAAAAGTTATGCATAAAATACCTTAAAATTTTGAATAGTTCCTCTTCAAATGTTTATAAAAGACTACACTCCTCATTCTAGATTAATTAGTTTTTGTTTACATTGGTACGAATTACAAATGACAATGAATTTTAAGCAATTTTTATGTGCATCAGTACTTAAACTGCTGCAGCTTCTTAGATAAACAGAATATTATCTTGAGAATACTCTGTTCCCTAGAGAAACTTATTAACTTCATTCTCCAATTTTAAAATGATAATATATTAGTTTATTTTTGAGTGATCATGTTTTCCAGAAATGTTAAATTGGAACCAATTTTTACCAGTTTTTCCCCTTGAAAAAAATAATTTAATGTAACAACTAAATTTTTATACATATTTCAAAGTTTTAACTTGCACGCCATTATTAAAAAAAATAGATAAAAATACAAAAATTTAAAAATTTCGAAAAATCATTTCCGAAGGTATACGGAGACATAAAATATTCTGAAAAAGATTTTCAACGAAGCAGAAATCCAATCGTATGAAGGAGAAGCGGTCGAGTTCTATAAATCCCTTTTCCGCTCGTACCCGAAGTCTTCGTGCTAGAACGCACCGTTTGACATGCAGAAAGGATAACTGTGGGATACACCGGAAAAAATGTAGTAGAAACTTTGAAAATGGACAAGACAGGTCTTAAATAGATTAAATATGCGGCCGATGATATATTGTGTGGCATAAAACTGAGAAAGAGCGAATTCCAGCAATCGCTAGTTTCCAGCAATAAAACGTAATTTTTGGAAGATAGCGCCGATTTCATGCGTCTATAACTCCGGTTCTTTTCCTCAGATTTTAAAGAAACTGCGGGAATGTGCTTAAATATTCGTCAATGGAATTTCCGTTCTTAAAAATCCCAGTCGCATCAAGGGGAGGTGTCGAGTACGAACATGTACTTCATAGCCAGTTTTCGCCATCTCCGTGCTAAAATTTATAGTTAGTCATATGAGGGGATCACTCGCCATGTACTTGTAAATGCATTAAAAACATTTTAAATGGACTGGTCGAGTCCTGAAAAATTTAATTATGCGGTTGTAGTTAAACCTTGTTCTCTTACACTGATTTAGATCGGATTCACGGGATCGCTATTTTTCAAAATTCTAAGCGAAGTTTTCGGAGGATATCTTATGAGATATATCCCATGAGATATTTAATTATTACGAATAATTAAATATCTCATAGGAATATATTTAATTATTCGTAAAGAGAGTTTCCGTCATTAATAAACCCGATCGAATCAAGGGAAGACTTTCGAGACCTTCATGTGAGTGGTGTAAGATCAAAAATAGCAATCTCCATTTTTTTTTCACAACTGTGTTAATGATACTTTCTTATAGTATTTCAATCAGTTAATAACGAATTTTGGGAGAAAATGGCCTACTAATAAAATATAGTATGGGAATTTTTCTAAAGGTAAATTCAAATTTCCATCTTCGAAAATGCATAAAATATAGTATGCCAAAGAAAAAAAGGTCTTGTATGAGCCAAATGTCATACGTTGCACTGGTCCCAAATTTGTTGTATTCGAATGGACTATAGACTAATAAATTATATCAAAACCATTGTCGACCATACGACACACGAATTAATAACAATTTTATTTACTTAAACGAATTATCTACAATACTAATGTATGAACAAAATCAATACATGAAACATCGACCATACGATGTGCGAGCGAAACAAACTTTTTTATGCATCAAACGATTTCAAACAAATTCTAATATCTTTAAGTTTACGATGCCAACATATGAATTAAATACTATGATACCTATATTTGTATTATTTCAAAGGCGCGTTTGGCGATTGCCAACATAGCCATTGGCGTCAACAGGTCTGATGAAGATTGCTAGTTTTAATTCTACACCACTCGCACTATTTCCTTTCATTGCCTGTTCTCGTCGTCTCTATGCTAAATGTATAGCCTACCAAAGAAAAAAAAAGGTCTGATGGAGATTGCTAGTTTTAATTCTACACCACTCGTATATCCTATCATTGACCGTTCTCGTCATCTCTATGCTAAATATATAGTATGCCAAAAGAAATAAAGGTCTAATGAAAATTGCTAGTTTTGATTCTACACCACTCGTATATCCTATCATTGCCCGTTCTCGTCATTTTTATGCTAAATATAAAGTATGCCGAAAGAAAAAAAGGTCTGATGAAGATTGCTAGTTTTAATTCTACACCACTCGTATATCCTATCATTGGGCGTTCTCGTCGTCTCTATGCTAAAACGCACCAGTAGACAAGGGTTAAGTCGCGATATATCGGTAACAACCCATAAAACCTCTAAAAATGAATAAAAAATATCTTAAACAGATTAAATATGCAGCCATTGTAAAACCGTGTCACTATAGATTGATAAAGAGCGAATTCCGGCTATCGCTAGTGTCCGACAACCGGGCGTAAATTCCGGATAATAGCTCCAGAGATATGCGGAAGTAAGGTAGTTTCATTTCCTCCGATTCTTAAGAAAATATGCGATTATAATCAATGTATATAAATAGATGTCCCATAAAGCCAAAACTAGATCAGATAATGGTGATGGTTTTAAGGTCTGCACCTACGGTTCGTTCTCGCCGTCTCCATTTTAAAACCGACCGTTTGATATATAAAGGGATTACATGCGATATATCGGGAAACGATCTAAAAAATTTTGAAAACAGACAGAATAGGTCTTAAAGAGATTAATTTTGCCGCCGTTGTTAAGCATTGTTGCCTTAAATTAAATTAAAGCGAAATGTGAAGATCTAAATTATTCCGACAATTTAGCTTAATTTTCGGAAGATAGCACCAAAGATTTACGGCTGTAACTCCACTTCTTTTCCTCGCATTATGAATAAACTCCCGGAATATATTTAAATATTCGTAAGCAGATTTTTGTGCCACAAAATCTCGACCGGATATAGGGAAGGCGTCGTTCTATGCCTACAAATCATCTATCACTCGTTCTCGCCGTCTTCGTGCTAAACCACGCCATTAGATATTTAAGTGGTTAGCCGACGATGTACCAGGGGAAAAATTCCCTAAAGTCTTTAAGAAGGAAAAGAATTATCTTTAAAACATCAATTATGCAGCCTTTGTAAAATGTGTTTCCATAAAACTGATACGGAGCGAGTTCCCCGGATTGCAATTTTTCTACAATTAAGCGTCATTTTCGGGGATATCACCGGAGGTATGCGGAAGTAACTCCGATTCATTCTCTCTGATTATAAAAAGAACTACGGAAATGTGATTAAATATTCGTGAAGAATATGTCCATGTCGCAAAAACCAGATCGGATTACGGAGATGCTTTCGTGGCTTACAAATCACCTATAGCTAGTTACCGCCGTCTCCGGTTTAAAATGCACCGGTAGACATAATGAGGATAACACGCGATAACCGATGAAAATGTGCTAAAAGCATTAAAAATGGACAAGATTGGTCTTAAATAGAGGAATTATGCGGTCGGTGTTAAACCTTGTAGTCCTAAATCGATTTTGTATCGGGTGTGGAAGTTTTTGGAGAAGGATGACACGTTTATTTAATTAATGCAAAAACAGGCATCCAATCAAATTAGAGGAAATGATAGCATCACTACGCTCGTCACTCGCTGAACGTTGATCTAGAATTATTTAAGCGGGTGTCTAACGTTAAATCTTTCAGTTATTTTATCGGTGAGGTGAGTAGTTTTTTTCAATTCTATTTTTTTTTTAATTCGCAGTGTTTAAGTGAAGGCATCCTATTCCCGTGTTTAAATCTCTGATTTTTTTAATATCCTGTTTGAGGTACTATAATTATCGTGTCTCTCCGTAATTTGTAGAAAAGAGGGAAAATTTTATCGATGATAGATAGCACTATGAATAGAACTTAAGCACCAGGAAAGCAAATTTAACATACTTGTTTCATAAACTTTAAAGTTTCAAACTTCTATAAGCGAAACTCTGTTGCTAGAACATCGATTCAATGAAAGTTTTTCAAAAGTTAGTTTAATTTTAGGAACAGGAGAACATTGAGTCGTTCTAAAAAAATTCTTTTCAAAATGGAATGGAATGTAAGTCAACTCCTAACCGTAAACATGTTAGCTAAAAATTACTTTAATAACTATATATAATCCCGATAGCTTCCGAAATCATTCAACGTAATCTAAATATGCTAGTAAGATAGTTTTCGACTGAATAAATTCGTACTTTCAAGCGGTAAACTCTTCCTTTTGAAAGACTCTTATAGTCTTTCTTAAATTTGTGTCAGTAATAGAGCATTGCATAAGGACTTGAAAGGGTTTCTTTAACTTCATTGGATAAAACTTTCCCTTTACGGAATAAAGTTAAAAATTATATTCGTACAATTTATTCGATCTGTGAACACTCGTTAGTTCTTAATGTCCAGTTTAGCATTTCATCTTGTGGAGTAATCGTTTATGCCCTAAAATTCCATGAGCCCTGATATATTTCAGCATCTTGTTCATAAGCTTAAGCAACACGCTTCATGACTGCAGTCGAAATTACTGGTCTTCATATGGAATTTTAATGTCTTTGATTTATACCTAAATTTTCAATAAGTTTACAACTAGTCTTAATCTTAAAATAAAATCATTAACGATAATCCTCAGAGTTAACAGTTGGCCACTTTAATGACTCTGTTCAGTGATTGTTATTTTAAGTAAAATGGCAGGGATGATAAAGTAATAAAATGCAGATGCGGCCAAATCGTCCTATGCCTCCTTAAAGCTAGACCACATCATGCATGTGGATGGTTCAGAAATTAACTAGCAAAACCTGAGCGTGAAAGTGTACCCACCCAGATTTGATTTGTTTCATCGCTTTTCTTTGTATAAGTCTTGTATGACAACCCAATTAGTCGTATGTTTGTAGTCTCATACTGAGCACTATTCTCAACTTTAAAAAAAAATTAAACTGCTGTTATGGTTTAGATACAAGTGTATCTGCCTGAAACCATGCATGCATATTGACTAGGGCTTCGATGAATTAGATAAGGACTTAATTTTTCATTTCATCACTATTTCAGAATATTTTTCCGGATTATACGTTTTTGAAATGGTTATTGAAGTATTTATCACTCATTTTAATGGACATAACTACGCAATAATTCTAATCTTAAATTCGTATGTTTGTTTAAAATCGGGTATGAAGGGTATGTTGAAAGTATAAGCGAAAGTCTATTTCCCGAATAACGTAGCAGCCTTCGTTTTAGTTCTGTAGTTGGTACAAATTTGTAGCCATTTTAATCGGCTGTTAACTGTAGATCTCTTTTGTATATTTCGTGTAGCAAAAGATGACCTTAACTATCCAAAGCCATATAATCCTTTCGGAGTTCAGAGGAATACTGGGTATTCAGTTCAAAGGTTAAGATAAAAAAAACATTGGAGTTTGCAAGCAAATTTCTGGCTTTAAAAGTATTTAACAAGGCCCTTGTACTGTCTGACAAATTAAACATTTACTAATTTGATTTGTCTTATTTGGGAAAATGAAGAAACCCAAATTACTATTTGTTTTTGTCGGAGTTAAATTAAAATGCTTCCTCGTTTTTGCAGGAATGTGTTCTTGCATCTATTTATGTAAGTTGCATTTTAAAATATTCTTATGACGGGAGCATAAGCATTTGAGAATAACTGAAGTGTTAAGATCAGATTTCGATAGTTCTGTTGGTGTCATGTTACCAGTGACTGCATCGGATATTTTCAGACGTACGAACACTGAGTCTTGAAATTCAGCATTGGTACAGCTAATGTGAAATAAACAATGTTAAATTCAATAATTTTCGGTCCATGGATCCTCAAATTGAAACTAGTTTTTTATTAGTTTCGTAGCTTATGTCTGTTAGCTTGAAGTTGCTCATTTTGGGGGACGTGATCTTATCGAATAGTAATGTCCTAGTCGAAACTCTTGTGCGAAGAATTTACAGATCCTCCATCTGTTGTCTGTCTACCATGTCAGATTGTACAGTATGTTGATTCAGTGAGTGGTTTCTGACTAAACTATTCGTTTTGTAGACAAATATTATTGTGGGGGAGGAAATTAAAGGTGTCCTCTCGTAGTTTCCCCTCGTAAGTTACAGTTTTGTTTGGTAAAGTTCTGCCCTATGCGAGTAGTAACCAATGATCATTTAGGTCGTGTGGTTTGGTGGTTATATTAGCGTGATCCGGCTTTCTTAAAAATTAGTGTCTCTGGGCTCAGTCAATTTATCAACCAGCTATGAACCTGTTATTGCTAAAGAAAGGTCTTGATTCAAATTTGATCTTTATCAGTTTCTCCGTATGTTCGAGTCGCAAGGATTAATACAGTTACGACTTTGTATAGTGTCTCTAAATCTGCGAGTAAAATCTTAAAACTGAGTAAGCTTCAAACTTGCATCTCGAGAAACAGCATAGGGGAATTCAAAGGTATTTTTTGCCGACTAAACGGTAGACCAGCGCCTCTAACTTTTTGATTCATGACCCATTTCATCATTTTTTTTTTTCGCGACCCCAGGAAATAAGAATATAAAGATCTTTACGGAAGAAATAAATTATTTGAGAAAATATAATATGAAAAATAGTAGTATATAAGAAACAATAGTAAATAAAATATACTCGTGGCGGGTGACCATTTATAGTTAAAATTTCTAAAGATACATAACCTGTTACGAACGATTTTAACAGTTGTCTAAATTACTTGGTTCCAATCTAGTTTAAATTTAAATTACCCAGAAAATTTCTACTTAAGTGAAGAGAAAGAAATCTTATAAAGTAACTGTGCTGAAGGATCTACATTCGAAATACCAGTCGGCAAGGCCATTCTGTAATTCTAGATTACGTCCATTAATCCTGTAATTCTAGATTACGTAAGAGAACCATTGTTATGTTGTATTTTTCAACTCTGTCTATTATTACAAATTCATGCGAGCATGAATCAAAATCGATGAACATATTAGTCAGCAAATTTTGTTGCTAATCTTATAGTATCAAATATAAATTCAGATGAGATCATGAGGTTGACTCTGGCAAAATAAAGTACAAAAGGGTACCCTCCCAAGTCCTGCTGACTGCCTCATCGTGGCGGGAGGGTGGCACTAGGCGGAATGGGCGAAGTACGTCGGGAGTGTATTCTCCTGGTAGGGTCACCCAAGGCGTGAAGGCCATTCCATTATGCTCAGCTAAAGTCAGCAGGCGGAGGAGCTAAGGCAATTTTCTACCTTCGGATGCTCCGGTCCTCCCGACTAACGGATGCTGCTTCTCCCCTCTTATGAAGTTTTACTGGTTTTACGTGTTTTGAAGCTCATTTGTAAAATTACTTGGTTTTTCGAAATTCTCCTGGCAGCTTGATGGCTTTACATTACACCATTCGTGTAATGGAATAAGCATCACGTAAGGCTGCGCGTAGACCGAGCAATATTGTAGGCAGTCTGTCCAATTGAGTTGTAACCCTTACGGGTCTTGTGCAATAGCTTTCTTTCCGTTACATTGTGAATGGTATTCAATAGTGCTTTGGAGCTAGATTCCACACAGGATGTTCAGATTTTCCAAAATTCCAGACATGAAATGTCTTTTTCTGCTTGTAATAAATACGGTACAGCAAATCAACGCATCTGCAATGTCTTGCCTCTCTGTAGTGGCAGGCATACCCCTCATAAAAATTTTCTTAAGTCTCTCCGACAGTCGATCTGCTGATCTTGGTGGAATGTTTTGTTTCGTTACATTTTGTTTGGCCCTATAACTATTCACATCCCTAATTCAATCAAGTGTATTAAGCTGCCCGCCATTTGTCTCAACAGACTGAACAGTTTGCTTAATGATTGAGAATCTTTAGTTTGACAGATTCGTAGAAAATATATTTATTTGTAACTGGAGCGGCAGGAGCCTGCGTGTCTATTGTTGCTTCCCTCACTATTTTTTATTTCATTTCCATCGTTCTGGCTGAGAACAAATTTATTCCGCGAAACCGGTAATTCATTATCAGCAGTCCTCTGGCGCCTAATGGCTTTTTTAAGCACTAAATTTGACCTCGCCTTTACCTCAACATGAAATTAATGATACGATTAGTAAATTTAAATTAAATACGATTTAATATACAATACAAAATAATCGATGCATGCAATGTGGGCTATACATATTATAGCCTAAGAGGTAGAGAACAATGTCGGGTGGAGGGCGATAGTTAAAATCTAGCCATCATGCCGCTGCGTGTCTAGAAATAATGAGAGCTTAAACTTTCATTTAGTTTTGACAATTAAACTATTTAAAGTTTTATTACGTTTATGCACTACTCGGAAAAGAGAAATTAAATTATTCCTGCAGGAAAAGAGTAACGAGCTGAAAACTGCCTTTTTGAACCGGTGTTCACCTTATGGCGAAATAAGGCATGCGCATTAATGCCTATTAAGTTGCTTCATCGGAAAAATAGAGTACAGAAAATAGCATACAATCGCAAACATGCGATTCAGTGAAAATATTCGCAACTGCGGTGGCACCACAATATATATCAGTGAGCACTCTGTCAATATGATCGAAAGTAACTCATTCTGCCGATGACTTCATCTTGCGTCTGGTATAACACTGACACAAATTAGAGAAATTTAACTAGCAAATAGAATTCCCATCGAGATCATAGTTCACTTCATGGTAGTTTATGACTGCTTTCATTTTTCTCGAGTCGTGTAACACAACTTGAGAAACACCGGCACCATCCATATCACAAACTCCTTGCTCCATATTATCCATAATTGCAGTCTGTAGGTGAATAAACTTTTGATGATCAGTCAGTGGTTTCAAAGAATAGCTGACAGAACTTTGATACAGAGTTTAAAGTGACAGTCATGCCATAGAAATGTAAGTAGCAGAGTGAGAAATTAAAACTGAGTTTCGGTGGAGAATAGATTTAATAACACAGAATAACAGAACTTATCTGTTTGCAGATACACCAAACTGGCGTAACAGGCAAACGAATAATATCCATGTCAGAACTTTAACATGGTACAACTGGTTAACATCTGGCAACTGGGAGAAAGGCAGCGAAGGGTAGAAGGAACGAACTTTAATACAATGCGGCTAGCTTTTATAGTAATTGCCATCCAATCAATTACTGCGCCACATATATTTGCATATGATTCATGACATATATCCGCATATGCGGGAATGATTCACTTTTATAATACTCTAAAATATTCAGAGATTTATAATTTAATAAAATAAGATGACGTACTGTCATTACTTTTAGAGTTTAGCGAAGTGCTGGAGATTAAAATAATTAAGGATTTAACTTTTAAAACCCAACACAAACCACGCTGATCTCGCTCATAAGCGAGGGAAATCAAACCCCGTGTGGCGATAACACACAGAAAATAACACGCGAATCTAAAAAGCAATGCGAGAAAAAGCGTTAGCACTCCGTCCCACGTGTAGGGCCTAGCACGAGCTCCCAGCAATGCGACCGCACTCCATGAAAACTCGTGCGTGACACTTCTGTAGGCTTATTAGTTTTACTCTTTTGATATTTTATAAAACTTCTGGTCCAGTAGGTAACTTTCTTACGTCTTGCCAAATAAACCTAGAAATTTGTTTTCTTGTAAATCTTGCTTCAGAATGGGCCAGTCCATGAGTTTGAAATACATGTCGAAAAGATTGTGGAATAAACTGCCGGGTGTTCGTAGAAGACATTTGCCTGAAGATATTACCTAAAGTAGCTTTCGTTTCAATCTTAAAGATTGATTACAATTTTGACTTCATTTGACCAACGATTTTATCGTAAACACAGTTTCCTTTCTTTAGAAAGTGTCCGCGACTGTACTATCCATTCCGTTTAATATGCTGAATATTCTTAAATTCTGAAATATATTTGAGTCTTGAAACAATATTTCAAATACATTTAAGTTTTTATTCTGTTTTACAGCAAAAGTTTGAGGTTCATTATCGGCGAATATTACTAACTAGCCGCTGCGCGACCAGCATGGTCACTTTTAGTTTTATATTTTCATTTGCAAAACAACTCGGCTAAAAGTAATATGTAAGGAAAGTTACCATTACCTGTCATCATAAATATACGTTAAGGGGTAGTGGGAGCTCGGCCGAAATATTTATAATCATTGCTAAATTCACTAAGGCTGATTCTAAAACATCGTGATTTAAAAGATGTGAATTTCTATTGGTACAGAACAGTCAAGGAAAAGACTGAGAAACCCAACACCAATTATTTTAAAAATTACATATCTCTATGTAAAAGTTTTCAAAATTAATATCTACACGTCATCGTTACATAAAGTAAATGTTGGGAAAAAAATTTTCACTTAAAAAAAATTGAGTTAAAATTCAGAAAGTACTAAAATATTGTGTGGATTACAACTAGTGTATTCATAAACTTCATATACACAGCTGGGTATTTCAGAAAAGATACTACAGTAACAGAATCAATAGAACGGACTCTAGATAAACCTACAACTGTCCATGGCTAAGCACTGGATTTAATAGGTCTTGACATATTTTATCAAACCATCAGCGGTTGTAACAAATGTCGCCGCTGCCCACACGCGGTTCTAAATTGCGAACGGCCGTTATGTTTACATTCGGTAGTTGCAGCCGTTGCTATTCTGAGTAGAAATATCGTCGATTTTTGTGCCGCACACCTACGCGTTTTATATATATACTCTTCATTCCTCTTAACGTTTAAAATATTTTGACGGCTAGATATGTACCTGCTCTATCGTACTTGCTGTAGTTCTTTTGAGCATCGTTCACATTTTATTGGGGGGGGGGGATGCTCTTGGTTCATTTTTTTCACACTGCTGCAATACTGCTCCCACATCCGAATCTGACTCGGATGAGTACAGAGTCGTGGTAAATCACAATTCGGATATGTGAGCAATATAGCATCTTGTTTACATTTCTGAAATTGTATTCAAGCTTCTTCAGACCAAACATCTCGATTGTCATCTTTTAAGCTTTAAAATATTCATACAACACAGCTTGTTTTATCTTTCATTCAAGTCTGTAAAAATTTATCATACAATAAAAATTGTCGAAAACTATCGGTGATCTCCAATTTTTATTCTAGATAACAAGAGCCTTTATCTGTAATTTCATAACCTAAAAATTCTAATTTGTCGCCTCCCAGATGGATTTGGAAACATTTATGTACATTCCATATTTATAGCCTTTCAAAAACTGAAGATGTCTATACTTCTCATCTGATGTCGCAATATATCGTCTGAATATGGGAGAAGAAACTCTAGTCCTCCAAATACTTCACCGATAAACCGCTGAAATTTTGAAGGTGCGTTGCACTATCTACGTTAAACACGTAAATTCCAAATGTAGAATTTACTGTGGTTCTGGGGCTTTATTTTCTTACACTAGAATCTGAAAATAAACCTTGAAAGAACAAATTTTTAATCTTTCTTCAAAATGTGGTTTGAAAATCTTCGATCCTAGTAATCTGGTATCGATCGGGAATGGTCTGATCATTGTCTAGAGTCTCCCCATGGTCGAAGTAATCAATCTTTTCTGGTAATTAAATGGAATAATGCCCATGGGGCATTCGAAAGCTTTGTATCACTAGTCAACATGAATTTACTCTTGTATGGCAATCTCGCGTTGTTTTTATCCGACACGGTTTTGAATAAATACATTGTCCTTTAGTAGGAAATGTACGTTGAGGTAATGAGTAAATGAGGTTTGCTATGCCACCATATCTGGACAGCAAATCAAACTTGTCTTTCATTCATGATTCTAACATGACTTTCCTCGTCGATTAATCAACTTAGGGGTTACTATCAAATTTGAACTCAACCCTGTAATATCTTCCTCCGTCGTTAGGTGGTGATGCTGAATTCCTTCCTAACGGTAATATCTTACTGTTACTCTAATAACTACTTGTTTCGCTTTAAATGCCTTTATGCTCTGAAATTGAATTTGTGTGGGCAAATGACCGGGTAAGTGTTCAGTTTTGTAAACATTTTGTACCTTTTTGTTCTATGTTAAAAACGTTAGTTAACCCTGAATTGTACGCACTCGCGTGATTTATTTACAAATATTACAAGCTTTATACAACCAAAGCTATTGCATTGCAAGTTTGCTAGTTGCTGTGATTATAAAACTTACTTAGCGTCATCACACGTGGTCTAGTTAAATAATCATACGGGAAAATATCCTCTGAAGAGAATTATCAGCTATAGGTGCTCTTTGAATTCAGTAGCCAATTTAAAATCGGGAAATATTTTTTAGAAATACTAACACTTGAGTAAAAATTAAAACAATTTAGTGTTAAATAACACAAATCTAAAGAAGGTGAAGCAACTATGTAAAGTCCAGCTTCAAATCTATCAAACTGCTGATCTGCCGTTCTTCATATACAGGTTTGGATATCCCTGGCGAAGGAGTTCGTCACCTATATTTCATATAAGTAAAATTTTAAGGTAACTGCCTACGTTCGGAGCCAATTTTTTTTAAAATTACTTTTAAGGATTTTTTGGTCTTATGGTAAAATAGCATTTAAAAATAAAAACTTGCCTGTAAATACCATACTTTTTTTATAAATTGGTCAATTTGAAGTAATTTTTAATGTAATTTAGCTAAAACGCCTATCACTCTGCACAAAATTCTAATACTACTATTCTAATTTCCTTCTCGCACATGATACATATAACAGTCATCTTCAAAATGACCCTCAATCTAAGATTTTAAAATGCAAAAATAATACAATTTTATGTTCCAATATGAAAATTTTCCCCAATTCGTCATTCCTTTCCTTATAAAAACAGCCCCAAACTATTTATTATACATAAATTATTGTGCGTCATCTCATTAACAATAGCATCTAAAACATTTCCTGACAATTTTATCAAATTATATGCATTATTATGGGAAATCATGATAACGGATCTGAGAAACTCATTTAAAGTTGTATGTCGCTTCAATTTTGTATCAGACGATGTTTTTAAAAATAGCTTTAACTCTGCTTCAATTGATGTAGAATGAAAACGGTTTTCAAGAGAAGATTGAATTACACGATTCTTGCAAAAAATAAAATTGACAAATAGTCCAAAAAATGGCATTTTCAACGTAGGTAGTCACCTTAAACATCAAAGAATAAAGTAATGAAGGACGTGTGTCCCGGACCCCCTTAACCTTTTGTGTCTGTGGTAAACATTAAAAAAAAATTTAGAGTTAAAATTTTGAATTTTTTATGGTTAAACATATAATTTGTAAACAAAATCCATCAACTTCTCGAAAAGTATTTAAAAAATTTTAAATTTTTAATAAAAGTGCGTGATTTTAAAATCGTTATAGCTCTAAATATTTGTCGAATTTCACAATTTTTTCATCTAATTAAACAGAAATGTTAAAATTTCAAATGCTGAATCAAAATTTTTAAAAAATGTAGGTTAAAATTACAAAATAACTTATTTTTAAAAACATTCTAAAGTTTTTTTATATGCTGAATCAAAATTTAGGTAAAATAAAGATTAAGATAAAAACATGACTTAAACGTCATTTTAAGCATAAAAGAACAAGTTTCAAACTGTAGAATAAGTAAGATTTTATTTTCAGGCTTAGGAAAATTCGGTACTAAATTTTTCTTGCCTTGCCTCGTTTACTTAGTCACTAACGCCCAAAGATGTTTCGAAACTAATTAAACAAGACAATATTTGCTCTGCTGGCAAATAGCACGGAAGAGTGCCTAAAACAAGAAAACCCTTCTGAAGACAGCTTGAAATCCATTCAAAGATATCTGCTGTAGTCGTTCCATATTAATGTTTCGACGTCTAATAGTCCTTTATGTTAAGGGGAATTCAAAGTAGTAACCGTCCTGCCTTCAATAGGCTTCCGGAAATGATTGGAGTTTAGTCGTCCCGCTTGTAATCTGCTCAATACCCGCTGGCTCAGAGGTGATTAGGATTTACAACCACCAGACAGTAGTTCCAAAAACTTAAATTTATAATTTGCCTATTCATTTATTACTATCCCTATGCTGTGTTACATTTCTTACAGATATCTAGTGTCTGCAGTTTCCGCGTTTGTTTTCAATTTTGTTTGTTCCTTTGTTTCTTGAATCTTGTGTGGTTACACTTAGTGCCCAGCCGATGGCGGGAGAGAGCTACGAAGGATTTTTCTGTTGTAAACTCTATTCACTTGTGGTCACTGAGATTTAATGAGTATTGCGTGCCATTTGTTTTATTCCTGCGAGAGACTAACCCTGCTCAATGTTAAGTCCGGCCATCCTACCTTGTCGTTGCTCTCGTATGTCGGCATACTGTCTGGGTTGTTGTGGACCACAACTCCTTGTTTTAGAATAAGGCCTAATAGCTTTTCACCCTTGGCATACGTCTCTGCATAGCCCCAAATGGTGGAGTGGGCGGTAGTCTCCGCCAATTAGCAGTTCACCCGTTGTCTGATCTAGTACAGTCCTTTAGGTATTTATCAAAATCATAGCTGGGTCTTGCGTATGTACTTATTACTGTGAGTTTCGGTTTCTAGGAGACCGCTACGTGGTTTGGACCGGAAGATAATTGAATACGAGGTAAGACTTAAGTTGATTGATATTGCAGAGTTCCGTTCTTCTGACACTGCTTCACCAGTTGAGTAAGTTTTCCCCTGAACACCAAAACCCGCTGGACGTCCCGACTATTGAGGCGTCCTGGAGTAGGTCTATGCCTGTTATTTTCTATCGGATACTGGTTATATCGAATCGTTCCTATCCTGCTGCTGTGGAGATTTAACTGTGCTATTTTCCTTCGGCTGAGATGGACCCTGGCATGGGGGCCTAGCCGCTGAGCTTACCGCAGATTGTCTTGTTTGGGTCGTTTGTATTGTTTTTGCCGCTCTCGTCCATGGGGTCGTTCTGGTTGAGATTTCTCTCATTTTAACCTTCCATTATCAGATTGAACTAGTGGACTCATTGTCTAAGCTCAACCGTGATCTGCGTCTAATTTGGTTAGTGTTTCTTACGGTGTTTATCCTGACCTACCTTGTCATTCTGAATTCTTTCTTGCTGCTATTTGGTTGGTTTGGCTGCATTGGCGCTCCCGTGTCTATTTTGCTTGGAGGTTTTGGATGCAGGAAATTAGTCTGAACTCGTCCCAGACACGTCCAGCTAGCACAAAGTCGCTACCTCGAAAAAATCTTCCAAAAAAGGTTTTGTCGCACGACAATCCTCCTCGCGGTATGACTCGCAACAAAAATGTTTAAAAGTTTTAGCGACTGGCGAAACTGTTTTGCACAGTGGCGTAGCAAAGGGGGGGGGGCAAGGGGGTCTATCATGCCCCAGCCGCCACTCGCAGAGGAGGTCCAAACGGTCCTCAACGAATTAATGTATCATTACTATTTGTTTTTCGGGGGAGAGGGGGCTCCAAAAAGGTATCGTGCCCCGGGCGCCACTTTTTTTGCATGTTCTATAGGCCACTAACAACTTGTTTCACCGTCCAATATACACACTGCAATCTACGTTGCTAAATTATTCTACTGTCGCTCCGTAATGCCGTCATTACGGCAAGCGAGGCGGCGAAATCGCCTATCCACCTGTGAGATGTTAAAGAACACGATACTACCGACAGATGAATGAGCGTCAACCGAATACGAGACTCCAGTGATCAACCAAGCCCTGCGATCCCACTCTTGAGATGTCTAAAACCAAGATGCGACTGCCAGCGGTATGTCAACAGTGCCCGACGTATCATCAAACGGAGGTATTGTCTGTTGTTTCCCAATTTTGTCGTAAGCCATGCTACCTTGTCCTAAGTAATGAATAATGCGGATATGGATAGATGTTGCAGTAACGCTAAATATTAAGTATATATATGACGATAGTGCGCGCCAAGTAGTAGAGTGATGACAATTATTAATTAAGGGTGTAAAGTATATGTATTAGAAGAATAAGTAGTAATTAATTGAACGCGCAAAATCTATTTAAAGTGTGTTGATTATTTGATTATGAGTGTATACATATAGTAAGTGTAGAGGAAGGATTAAATATTTAGTAATATTGTAGTGTATTATTTGTGTTAATATTCAATAAATGAATTTGTCAATATAAACGAGTTATTTCCATTATTTGGGAAGCACATCAATCTACTAACCACAATCTTTAACCAATAAATTACTAAAATCATAATCATTAATAATAAATATAATTAATAATATAAAACTCCCAATCCCAATATTTCATGTAAAATTTAAACAATTACGGTTACAGTATGTTTATCCATATTTAATCCCAAAAGTTCAAAAAATAAAAGCGAAAATAACAAATTACCACTTTTTACAAGAAATCTAAAATTGTTACAATTAGAACTTCTCTTCAATATTTAAAGAAGTAATAAAACTAAATTGAAATAAAATTTAATCTTACATGTTTGACACAAATATAGACATAGTTACTTGCTATATCACCTTATTTTCAATATAGTAAATGTTCATCACTGAACAACTGTATCGGTACATTTTGTACATACTTGGTTTAAGTGTAATTTACATATGTATTTACCACACTTCATGTGCATACATTTTGAAATTTATGATTTACACCAATAGCAGCGACCTCCTTCTTTCTAGTGCTAATCCAGTCCTGTTTCAGGGCTTGAAATTGCTTTGTCGTTTGATTGCTTTTGCGTACTCCTCACTAATCCTATCCGCTAGTAACAAAAAAAAATGCGGACATTGTGCTTTTGTACGAAGACAGTCTTTAAAAACTGATTTATTACACCATCAGAAGGGAAAAAATGCAGCAATCACCCGCTTATCTCTCGATAAACGTTCTTTACTCTTTTAAATCTCTTTTTATACTGACGTCACACTTTGATCGTCTTCACTCTGTAAATTTGCATGAAAGAAAATCTATACAATAGTTAACTTGCCAACAAATTCAGCTGAAGTTTTTTGTCGTGGGAACGCGTCTCTTCTACAAATATGGTCTTGTACTAAAGCCAAAGCTAGTGCTTCAATGAAAACTGTCTTCACTTTGATTTTTGCTTCCAGTCTGTATTTACTGACAGGAAAAGTGTATGCATTCACTGCCGAAATATTAAGAACATTAGAAAATACAACGATGGGCCACCTATTAGTTTTCCTTTTACAAGTGTAGCATGAAATCATTTTATCTAAGGTGTCTACAGCACCTTTCGTAGAATTATAATCAAGGATCGCTTGTGGTATTTTTAGATTCTGAAGTGTTGTTGTTCAAAGCGCACTGAAAAAAGTTTAAATTTACTTCTTTTGGGTATGTATGCATCGTGTCATCCGTGAAGGCAAATGTTGATGAATAAATTTCCTCGTTTTTAGTTTGTAGCCCTTCTGAGGTAGGACTAACCTTGCGGCGATAGCTAGTGGAATATACGGCTATCATGCCGCTGCGTATTCGTGATGAAATTCAATGACGAATGCAAGCAACCATAAACTGGAAGGAGTTTAATCGTCAGAATAAAACAAACATAAAACAAAAATAGATCTTTCCCAACTCGGAAAGGAAATGACACAAAAATTCCTGCAGGGAAAAAAGTGTGAGGGGAGCTAAAAACAACTGGGTTTTTAAATCTGTTCACATGAAATCAGGCATGCGCAGTAATGGCAATTTTAAATTGCTTCTTTAGGAGAAAGTAGTGAACAATTTTTGTGTCCGAGACCACGGTGACACCACAAGTTTGAAGCAATTTAGGAGGAATGTAAGTTTGTTTTCTCATTGTTCCAGTCATTGTTATATTCCTTTTTAGTAACATCTGTCGAAGTTTTTAAGACTAAAAAAAGTTGTCGTATGTTACATTATGTCCTTTTAAACCATAAGACAAATCAAGAACCCGAAGTCCTTTATATTTTTCGTGTGGTTTGTTTGTTATCCTTCCAAGATATGGTTGAATGATCCAAACGTAACTGATTTCATTGTCACGGAGAACCCAAAATTTTATGCCATATTTTGTGGGTTTCTTAGGCACGTATTGTCAGAATGGGCAGTTTCCACGGAAAGAAATAACATATGCACTGGGGTTAGAGCTTTCGTAATATCTCGACCCATGTATCCCATGTCACGAACGGCTGCAAATTTATAATTTCGTAATTTATTCGTAAATTATTTGGGTTATTTGGGAGATTCGTAAATTATTTGGGTTAGTACAAATTATTTATAAGTAATAGGTATTTGGGTGCGTTGTGTTTTTATCTATTTCCTTGAATACAACCCAAAGCTCTAGACAGATTTGCAACCGAACAGGTCAAACAAACTTTGCTTCTAAAAACCTTCCTTTAGATCAACTACACAAAACAAAGATGACTGACTCCAATGTAACAAAATAAAATTGATTTATTGACAACCTTATCTATTTACAATTTAACTCAAAAACCGAATCACCAAATCTTCGTACACAGTTTACACATTTTACTAATCTTTCAGCATTTTCTCCTCGATTCATATCGAATGACATGTATTTAATTAAATCTACACCTTTTGGATTCAGGGAGCATAAATTTATTTTACCTACGGCAAAGAACTCTCTCAAAATCTATATTTTAAAAAAACATTGATCCCGCACTCAATCATTCAAATTTTCGATGTTGGGTCTGAACAAGACAAAATGATTAACACTCACTCAGTTTGATGCTAACTGGACTGGAACACGGGTGATGATCTCATCATCGGACTTGGTATCTCCTTTCTTTATCGGTGGAAGCAGCAACCTGATTTTTCTCAGCAACCAAATAACTTCTCTCGAAAACGGGATTATGAAGCAAGCATACCGGGAAGAATCAACCGGATATCCTTATATCGTCACTCCATCGTGAAGGCGCAATTCTCTCCTCTCTCAAAAACGGGATCATGATGCAAGCATAGCGGGAAGAATCAACCGGTCTCCGACAGTTAATCGACAATCTCTCATCACCTGCGATGCTAAGCACCGGGGGGAAGGCAAACCCGGGCCGCATGCAGCAGTGAATCCTCGGAAAAAACTCTAAGTCTTCTATTTATTTTTTTATAACAATGTCCACGCCTTCTCGTGACTCCTAATACATTCAGGAAAGCTTTCAAAAAATCCACCACTTAGCCTCCATTTTCATTTCTTTGATTGGATAATCCCATAACTCATGCCCGCCTTCCTTGCGTCATACAACAGTCCACCCAAAGTCCAGTCCACGTGTTTTGCGGTCTACAGGCCCAATAAATTCTTTACAATAGGGTATTTTACTTTAATGTCAAACCCTGGTGCCATCTCCTTATCTGCGTCTGCAATCACCTACCCCCTATCGCGCACCGCCGCTTTTAAATTGGCTAATGCGTAAAAGACGACCGTTCCGTCCTCTAATCAAAGGCGGCTTCCTAGCATTCTAACCGAAATGTGATTGAAAACAGCCTTCGATCACTTTCTCTCTAAAAATTTTAATTTTTCTTTAAAATCGAAAGCGCTTCATCGCAATCATTCCTATTTGGAACTCTGACAGGTCTGACATTTCAACTTATCACAGACAGTTCGATAGAAGCATGCAACGTAGGTGACTGCTGTTGAAAGACTGATACCTTCTTTACGCTCACTAGGTGGCAGACTTCTGTTGCAGGTGGTGCGGCTGTACTGCATGTGTGAAATACGTCATACTTTTTCACAGGTGTTCGTATTTTGTACCCCATCTGTATATATATATATAATTTAATTATAATTTATTTTGTAATATTTTTATGTAATTTTATTTTTTTCCAATATTACTAGAGAAAGAACTCTGTTTGGGAACGAGCCCGTAACCGGGAATACATGTATGAGATAGAAGGAAAATGAACAAAAAACTGAAAGCCCAGTAATCGAAGAGGATAAGGATAACACAGTAATGAAGCGGTGCGTATTGTAAGAGGGAGATCAATACATAGAGGTTAGTCCGGAGCAGGCTCTAATAGAGCTGCTCTAGGTCTCCTCCTGTAAGTAGGATCTCTGAAGTCATAATCGGGAAGCTCTGCGATTATGTCATTGTTAATTAAGTTAATATTATTATAGAAGTTGACAGAGTGATGCTGAGTTTCCCTACGTATTGTTCGGATGTCGTAATCTCGTCTAATGACCACATTAGCGAGGTATCTATGGGCCCTCCTAATTCTCCTCAGGCTACCGTTTTGGCATGTTTCAAGAATTTTGAGATGTTTTAGCAGCGTAGGACCAAACGGGCGCTGCATAGAGATCAATTGGAAGGATTAGTTTTGTATAATAGTATTTTATTCCTGGTGTTAAGGTGGTGGCTGAAAAGGAGCGTGCGTAGCATTTCTACTACTACTAGTCATTTTCTTAATATTTTTAATGAGGGTTCCACGTAAGGTGTCTATCTAAAGTAACGCCCAAGTATTTTACAGAGTTCTCCCAGTTGATTACAGAGTCGTAAATGTATAGACGTGGAGGGTTTTTGTAAGCATGTGAGAAATAAATGGCTTGGCATTTATCTGTTTACTTGGATTTTCCATTTGAAAATCTTAAAGTGTGTCTGTATGTAGATAGCAATTAAGTTCGGGTGATGAGCAGTGGCAAGAATGGCTGTGTCGTCGCGTATAGAGCAATAGTTGTGTATGAATTACGAGGCAGATCATTAATAAAGGTGTTAAATCACAGTGGCCCTAGAATAGAACCCTGTAAAACGCCAGCAGTGATGGGTTTGAAATTTGAAAGTTTGGTGTTAACGCGGACGTTGAAAGTGCGGTCTTTTAAGTAGTTGTTGAGAAGGTGTATGAGCCTGTCAGGAATGTTGAGTTTAATGAGTTTGTATATTAAGGCAGTGTGTGGAATTTTGTCAAAAGCTTTCGCGAAGTCTAGGAAAAGCGCACCAGTGGTCCTCTTATCTGGAAGTCCACTGGATGCGAATTCTGTGACTCGGAGCAATTGGTGTGTGGTGCTTTGTGTGCGGAAACCGAATTGTTCAGGAATTAAGATGTTGTTTGTGTTAATGAAATCGATGAGCCTATTGTGAATAACACGCTCGGTAACCTTAGATAGGGAGCTCAGCAAACTAATAGGGCGGTAATTTTGAGGGAATTTTAAGTCTGAAGAGGGTTTGGGGATAGGGCATACAATATAAGTTTTCCAGAGATTGGGTAAGTAGTTAAATTTAAGATGGCATTAACAATTGCAGTAAAGTAAAGAATGATGTTAGGGGGGGGGGAGTTTGATAGCTTTGTTTGGGATATTGTCCAGTCCTGGAGCTTTTTGTTTGAGAGGCTTCTAATTTAACGATTTCAGGAGGTGAAGATTTGGGTATATTGCCTACAGGGTTAGAAGCCAAGAAGTCACGGACCGTCCGGCGGACCATTCGGTCGTGCTCTTCATCTTCTAAGTTAGGGGAAAATTGTAACTCGTATGTGTCGGAGTGCGTTTGCTTTAGAGGTGTTGTCAAAAGCAATACCGTTGATGCCGTGTGAAGTCCCCCTCGGGGACTGCGAAATGCTGCGACACCCTGTTTTTTAATGTAACATAAGCGTTCTGAGCGGGAGGGTTTCTTATGTCCTCGACACAACTCAATACCTGGGTGTTCAAAGCCGCCACAACCGCATGAAACTTAGTGGAGTCCAAAGTTATGTTTGCTACTATAAACTGAGATTCGACTTGTAAAAACCAAAGCTCCAGATCAGAAGGTTGCGTGTTCAAATCACGTCCAGGTCACCACTTTCTTGAAGTCCCCCCTCCCCCTCGGCGTCGGGTACAATGGGTACACGGTACTGGTGTTCAGCAGCCGGAAGCATAAATAAAAAATCGGTAAATTTAAAAACACACTTTTATTCAACACAAAAATCACGGCGTAAATAACCTTAACGAACACACAGAGTGCATCGGCTGAACTACTTGTCATTCTTCTGGCACACTGCATTTATGCTGGAAACCTCCAGGTGGTTTTGCATATCAGGCAAATCTCAAAGTATGGACACGGGATGAGAATCGAGTCTATTACTCGAATTGACTATTACGTCATAAGTAGAATAACGGCGTCACTCGTCAACTGGTCGTAGTTGGTATTACGTCCATGATATGCAAAAATATTGTTGGTCATTGAAACATTGGCACCACACGTGAATGGGAGAGAATTTGGCTTTAACATTTTTTAAAGTTTTGTGGAATTTTCATAGAGAATTATCATGAGTGTTGAGGTTGGAGATAAAGTTTGACCATTTCTCTTGTCTGAATTTGATAATTTCCCTCCTGACCTGGGCCCTGAGAGAATGATAGTTTTGCCTGCAGTTACCGTCGCGGTGATATTGGAAAACCTTACGTGCTGTGTTGCGTTTTTAATGAGATTTCTAATTCTGGCCGGGAGGTTGTGTAATTTAGCTTTACTAACGCTATGGGAATAAAATTTGCTTGGTTGATAGCGTTAGTTAAATTTTGGACAGCCCGTTCAATGTCAGTGTTATTATGAATGATGGGGGTAGAATAAATTTGAGCCTGCAAGGTGATCCTGGAATTTTAACCAATCCGTGAAATAGAATGGGTCAGGAATATCCTGAGAAACGTTAAGATTAAGGGTAAGAAGTACGGGGAGGTGATCTGAGTCAAAAAGGTCAAAGACTTCGATATCATAGTTACAGTTAATATTTTTAAGAAGTGCTAGGTCATAGGAGAGCCGGTAGAATAGTGGGTGGGGTGGCAGGATGAGCTAAGTTAATATCAGGATTATTAGAAAGTTCATTAATTCTCTGCCGTAATTATTGTTAGAGGTACAGTTCCAGGCCCTGTTACGGGCGTTAAGATCACCTGCAATAATACAGTTAGTGTGATAAGCAAAAATTTGCTGAAAATCAGGAATGGGGAATCTACCCCGATGCCGAACATAAACAGATGTAAGTAAAATTTTGAAATTCTCTCTACGGCATACCATGACAGAAGTTGATTCCAAATCCTGAGTGACAAGATCACTGGTCGGATAGTGGTTGTTTTTGACGTAAATGGCAACCCCTCCCTCAATCCTCTTGTTAGAGATGTTCGTGTAGTGTCTGTAAAGTTTGTAATTTATGTTGAAACGATTTTGATTTATTTTAGTTTCTTGTATGAGCATGATGTCAATGTTAGAATCCTCCAAACTCTTAAGTTCAGAAATGCGCCTGCCAAGCCCGTTTGCATTCCAAAACAATATGCTGAGGGTGGGCTTAGATGAGAAACGACTAGCCATGAGGAACAGCGAAAAAGTAATTACACACAACACACAGTTATACTTTTAACCATGATATCACCCGGTTCGCGGAGCGCTGCGGCAATGTTTTCAAACAATTTAATAATATCTGCTATTGTGAGATTTTATTTTTAGGAATTCCCTGATCATTCTGAAGATTTCGGCAAAATCTGAGACCGTTATTTGATCTTTCGTTTGCTTTTTCTGTTGGTTTAGCTGTTTAATTTGTTTTATCGGGTTCTGCGCTGCAGTTAGCTCTAGAAATGGGTTTTTCTAGACTTATTTTCTTTCTGGGGGTATTCCGTACACAAGTATTTTCAGTCATGTCAGGTTCAACATTTGGAATATCATTTGTTTTGGTTTGTTCTGAAGTTGATTGGGGTGAGTCCTATTAGCCCAAGCAGAAGGTGTGGGAATATAGTTTTGAGTGGGTTTATTACTGGTTTTTGAACTTTTTTCCTGTTATTTATAGCGTCAGTGTTCGCTGGATGTTTTTCGCATCCAGTGTAGTTAGCCGTGTGGTTGAGACCACAATTGGCGCAAATAAACTTTTCGGGGCTACCCCTAATCTGACAAAATCTAGCATGATTTTTCACTACACAATAGACATTTTGGTGTTAATCTACATGTGATACTCGAGTGTCCGAACTTTCGACAGTTGTAACACTGCGAGTATCCTGAATTGATGAAAGGTTTGATTTTTAGGTGGTTAATAGACATCAATGTTTGGCGATGGTCTCAGACTGGCCATAAACAAGGGCAATGGAGCATTATTTGTTTGTCAGGTATGCAACTTTTATGGGTCAATGCCAATTTGTTGTAAAGCATCAATGATGTCCTGCCTATCCGTAGTGGCAGGTAAGCCTCTAAGATTTTCCTCAGTCTTTCGGACCGTGGATCTACAGATCTTAAGGGAATATTATCAGTGAGAAACTTTTGCACCTTGCGATAGCTATCAACATTACGAAACGTTAAATGAATTCGACTACCGGCCATTTCTGGTTCGGCGTCAGGAACGTTAAGTTTAATTTGAGTTAGTAACGCGTTGTAATTGTTTCCTGATTCATAATAGATATGGTATTTTTTAGCAATATTAGGAGCGGCTGGAGCTTGTCTCCATATTACTCTGAATGCAATCGTCAACATCATTTTCATCAAGATTAACCTCATCTAAGGCCGCGTATTTGTTCCACGAAACCGGTATTTCATCATCCCTGTCTCTTACTGGCTTTCTTATTTGCAATTTTAACAGCACCCTCATTAATTACAAATTCAATATTAAATTTAGAAATAAATCCATTAGCTTCATTAAGAGTTACCACATAGTATAAAACAATCGATGCATGTAAACAAATTTCATTAGTATTAGTTTTGAGCACTTATTAATTCATCAATAGTAACACTCACCCGAGCGGCATCTGTTGGCAGGAGTTTTCTCAGGAACTTCATGAATCCTTGAATGACCTCAAAGAATTCCCAATTGTTTTGGTAATGTTTGTAGTATTCCATGTAAGTCTATCTTGTTTCTCGTCACCTGGCACGGATTATCGTCCTCTGTTTGCACTGATTGGGTTTTTGAGTTCATAATCCTATTGGCAGTCCATACACTAATGCAGAATCCGCAGTCTGAAAAGAACTTTCTTTAAGCCGTTAATCAAAACTTACCGGAAATTGTGATGCTCCTCCTGAAAGTACGGTCAATGGGTATTTCATAACTCATTACAATCCCAACTCAGAAATCCTCGGGATTTGCCTTTAGGTCACCTCTGGTGTCGTGATCCCGAGGTACCCCAGCGAACTCTCCTCCTTTCCTTTACCTCTCATATTCCCCTTTCTCCCTCGTTGTGGTTCTTCAGAGGCAAGGGCTCCTAGTTATCTGTTGCCTCTAATGGCGTGTTTATCAGTGTTGGTCGTGTGTAGTGAAGTGTCCCTGTAAAAGGCAATCCTGGCAAATGAAGTTTTGGTATCCTAATACACTGCGTTGGCCACGCTTCGGGAAAATAGGGGTACATCTTCATCAGCACTACAGCCTGTCACAGGCCAAGGCTGTCTCCGTGAGCCTCCTCCATGTATCGTGAGCCTCCCTGTATCTATCATGAGCCTCCTCCATGTAGCAATAGATTGCCATCGGTTGACTCCCAGATCCCTGAGATCTCAACAGAATCGACCCACCTGATGGAAGGCCTTCCTCCTTTTTTGCGTACCCTCAATTTTTGAAAAGGTCACAAACTTAGTTGTGTTTGAGTCCTTGTATCTAAAAAGGTGTCCTAGCCATCTTATGTGGCTTGCCTTTATAACTTTGACAATATCTGGTTCTTTAAATCTACTCTAAATCTCGTATCGTATTCTATAGACATCATTCTGCTTAACTGCTCCCAAGATCTTCCGGAGTATTTTTCTCAAATCAGCAGCTTATCTTTTTTAGATCTATTTAATGGCCAGTACTCGCTGTCATACATAGCAACTGGTCTAATTAAGGTTGTGTAAAGGTTAATTTGTTTCAACATTAATAAATTTGGACTTTAATTGATTTCTCAACCCATAGAAACATCTGTTTGCCATAAGTAACCTGTTATTTCAGGTTTTGTTTCATTAGTATTAGTGATAATAGTTCCAAGGTATTTAAAACTGTTGTACACACTCAAAAGTAAAATCCTTTATTTTCAAGAGGAGTCTGTTTCTCTGCGTTACAGCCAAAATTTAGTTTTCTCCTGGTTAATAGTGAGACCCATTCCTCTAGCAGACTCCTGAAGGGAGACGGAAGCATTGATTACCGCTTGTTTTGTTCTGCCTATGACATAAATATCGTCAGCAAAGGCTAATTGTATGGTTCTATTAAATAGTTCCTCTGGTGTTAATATTAGAATCTCCAACAGCTCTTTCAAACGCTATATTGAACAATATACAAGCAAGAGAATTTCCCTGTTCTAACCTCGTTCAGTATAGACCTCTGAGAGGTCAGAGTTAATCTTTACTCTACATTAAACTTTTAAAGGTCATCTTAGTGAGGTTTATCAATTTTTTTGGGGGGGACGTCAAATTCCGTCATAGTGTGGCGGTGAAAAAGATGGTGGTTAATTGGTTGGGGTATTATAAATTAAATATACTAATGATTTTGAATTCATTGCTTAAGATTGTGGTTAGTACACCGATTGTGATTCCCAAATGATGGAAACAACTCTGGCTTGCACTGACAAATCAATTTATTGAATATTTAAACACATAAATAATACAAGTTACTAAATATTTCCTCCTTCATTTACATATTACTCATTGATGAATCTAGTTAAGGGAAAAGGAAATATCGTTAACTTACTCAAACGTATAACTCCTGCATTCCAAAACGCAACATTTTAAATAAATCAACATGAAAGTCCATCAAAACACATCAAATTAACAGTTAATTTCAAATAAACCACTAACTTAACCGAAGATAGCAAATTAATACATGTGCTAAAACAAACCCTAGAAAATACCAGATATAGCAAAAAAGGAAAAACACGACTCAACAGTTAAATTTTGCAATCCTCCCACTTAATATCCCTAACAATCAATAAATTTATTGAGTGGATCTTCCCCGGTTTCCGCGCATTGGTGATAGAACATATATAAACTTATAATAGACAGGCGGATTTTCAGTTTTATTTGAGTAGGTAATGTAGCTTTGACATGCCTCCAAGTACTTTCTATCGTATTCGTATGGCATCCCGAAGCCGGATCAACAAAATGTATCGAATGGTTAACTGATAAATGTTTGACCCCCCCCCCATATCCTTATACGACGCCCACCCATCAGAATAAATAGTAGTACTGGGGAAAATCCACTCACTAATACATTTCATTAAAGTTTCTTTTCCCTATCCCCAACAGCAACTAAAAAGACGCCCCGACCCCCTTTCCACCCCTCCAAAAACCCACTGCCCCTCCACTGCATGCCCTCTGTGATAATTCCTTTCCCCAAACTTCGAATCATCAATTTCAACCACCTTCTCTTCCCCACATATTGGTTCCGAAGAACGACAAACATAACACGCACTCATTAACAAATTGCCTCCAGTCAGCTAACGTGTGACTATTAAAGCTCCACGCCCTCTCAATATCCGATGTTTTCCTCTTATTTATAATATCAAATGTCAAAACGAAAACCTCCTTGTGTGTGCGTATATACTGCAAATATGAAAATTTCTTTATTCAGAAAACCATCCTATAACCCCTTCTCTGTCCTTGAGCACCAAATGAAATCTCGAAAGTTTCGAAGAAGGTTTTACAGACATCTGCAGTAAACTAAGGTTTATGTATTCGGACCTTGCCCTGGATGCCAAACATTTTAAAAACGGATGTCCTGTCTCATTGTGCTACACTGCTTATTTCGGGGAATTGGACATTTTTTCATGTTGTAAGATTTTGTATTTTACACCTATAACAAATATTCAGATTTCTTGCATTAAATACAAATTACGTATGGACTAGAAAAGGTTTTTCATCAGTCTTGTGCTTGTTTGAAAAGTTTATTAGTGTCATCTAGTTTGAAATCCTTTTGTTGCCATGCTTAAATGTTTTTACTGAAAATCTGTTTAAGATCTCTAAACTTGTCCCGGTGATTATATCCTGATGGGGAGGGGTTAAGATTACCTGGATTGCCAGCTTCACGGATTGAGAAATTCCCAATAAGAGGCTACATACGTTACATTTATTTTCCCCTTTTCAGCAACTGGCATCGCTTTATCAAATATTTCATAATTAGTCTTTCCTTTCAACGACTTGGGGAATTGAAATATTAAATTTATTATTTTTATAAATTTCTTCCATATTAATGCATTTTGAAGGTACTTTTAAATGTAGTGGGTTCGATGAAGTAAAGATACGATGCTAAACGCAACTAACAATTCATTAACATAATCACCGATTATACTCATACCAGATGACTCAAATTGTAGTAAAGCTAATAGTAAATGTTCTCACAGTTGATATAATGGGTCGAGTTGGTCTCGTATCTGTCTGATTTGAATGTATCCATATGCTTGTCACATACATAAAAGATTTTTTGTCAACTTCATTTTTAAGTACATTATTTTTATTAAAAGTGCTGGCCTTTAAATTGCATCTTATGCATCTGTTTCGCAAGTAGGTTTAGATTTATTCCAAATCTAAAATATTACCAGAAGCCTATTGTGTTATGACCTACGATACTAGAAATACAAAATTCGTTTAGCATTGACGGTAGTCTAATTCTTTAACACACTTTATTTACATATTTACACATTTTAGACTTTAAATCATTAACTCAAGAGTCGACTGTTCCAAAAACTAAAACCCGTCCCTTTCAGACGTTGCAAAAAACCTCTGCCTAAAACTTTGTCGTTGCCATGATAACACGGAGCGAAAAGAAATGCTCACAAAACCGCTTACGTCATCCTCCCATCCAGAATTATTTGCAAAATAACCTTTAAATTTACGTTAACTAAATTTTAGGATAATTGACCCATCAACGACAAAGTTTTAGCAGTACAACCAACTTTACAAATCAAGTCTCTTAGGTGTCTTCACTATTCGTCCGCATCGAGATGACTTAGGATTAGATTTCGTAATCTGTATTTTGATAGTATCTGTTCACGAGGGACATCCCTCCAAGGGATAAACTTTCTGAATAGGTCTCAACTCTGTGCAGTTTACTCTCGCTAGTCTAACACTTTTGTCTCGTCCTGGTATTAATTCGGTGATACTACCCAAAGGCCAGTCTATTCGTTTAACATTGTCACATCCAATAAGGACAACTTCCCAAACTCTTACTGAAGGACCATTTTCATTTAGACTCTGATCTTTGTACTAGGAACACAAATATTCTGAGCGAAAACGTTTTCTAAGATCCAACAATTTTTCGCCATATCTTGTTCAAAGATTTTTAAATTTGATCAGTCTGGTACGCCACATTCCATTACTTGTAAAAACAAGGAGGGCGATAACATTTCGTCACTTGACTCTGAGATGCAAGTTAATGGGCGAGAGTTAATTATCGCTTTTGTGTCAATATCTCATAAGATAATAATCTTCCTAAAACTTTCCTCAATTTCTTCGTTTAATAGGAGGGTTTTTAAATTAGGTTTCGTCTCTCTCATCATGCTCCCACCATGGAGCAAATGGTGGATTGAACTTCCAATCTATTCTAGCAACACTGAACTTAATTTCATCCCAATTGAGGGTTTTCAGTGCATTATGAACACCTACAAAATTAGTTTCATTATCACAACATGTCACGGATGGTCTACCACGCCGTCCAATAAATCGTCAGAGCTTTAAGGAATGCTCGGAAGATGCAGATGTTAATAGGTCAAGGTGAACTGCTCTGTATACATAACACATGTTAATAAACAAATCCATACTTTAACACCATTTCTTAAATTAGGTCCTGCGAGATCAACTCAACAAATCTCGAAAACCGCAGCATCTTTTTCAACTGGCATACATTCCCTTTGGATATAACATGCCTAATGTTTCTTCTGGCATTGAGTATACAATAGTGTTCTCGTAATATACCCAATAAGATTTGAGTGCCAGCATGAATTGTTTAGATGCTCGGTTAAAATCAACCTTTTACCAGCAATATGGTCTGGAGGCATAAGTATTGGCTGACGAAAGCCATCAGTAACTTTTCTGTATATGATTTTAGTTTTGAATATTTACAAATACCCTCTTCATCTTTGTACACATTTAATGACTTCAGCTTTCTCTGTTTCGGAAGTAAAATCTTTTTCTTCCACAGATTTGATTAACATCTTTTTGGCAGACTGAACTTCTTAAAATGATAATCACATCAACAGAGATCCTTTTGTTTGCTTGAGAGAGAGATGCGGTGAAATAATGAAATGGCCGGACCTTTCGTAATGGCGCTAGGACAATGGGTTCGGTCAGATATCAAGACAGACATGGATGGCTGCGTCTTTCTGATGCATGGCGGGAATCTTTCTTGAGGAAAAAAATTTCGGGGATCCTGACGTGACACCCTTTGCTTCCGTTGTTGTTCTCCGTGTCAGCAGGGGAGGACATATATTTTACCTCTTTTTTCTGTCCTGAACAACTTAAGTCCGGCAACTTAAGTCTCATTCAGCTAAAACCGCAAATGTTCCATAGTTGCCAACAATATTTTATTAAATATTTTTTTATGAACTTAAGTGAAAAGAGAACCCAGATGAGTTACATGACATGTCAACATCCGCGGAGTTAAGCCAGTGACATGATACATGTGATAATTATACAAAGTTGCTTTCATCAGCCATCGTACGGCAAAAGATAATCCCAGCGCTTTGAAGCAACTAATCAAGTTGCCTTTAATACAAAAAGGTAAGAAAACGAGAACGACGCGTGGGATAACAACCTGCGCAATCTTTTACCTAATTGCCAATTTTTCACTTGCAGATTTTAACGTAGGATTACGTTCCTCAATAACGGTCCTTTGGAGAGAAAAAAATGTCCTGCGTCGCGAGTTATAATTTTGGCAGCGCGCCAAACCCAGTAGCAGTAAACAGTTAAACAGAAAAGTACCAAAATGCGTTTAAAAAAAAAAGGCAAGCAAACTATAAGTAATCCTACGTTAATAACCCGCGGTAGTTTCGTTAGAGGAGACTACCTGAAATTTTTCAGTTAATTCTACGGACTGAAATTTCCATCATGTAAAAAATTAATTAGCATCATAGTATTGGAAACCAGTCTAATTTGTGAATGACACTGAATTAAAGTTTAAAGACGGAGTCTTTCGTGTTTAAATTATGAAGCTTGCTGCTTTTGCACATTTATTTTGACCTAACACGCATTCAATTTTTTTATTAAGTAACTTTAGCAGCGTTCTTCGTATTCACCGAGCATAGTGCTCAAAGATTTCACTAGATAATGAATATAAATTTAATGAACAGCGCGTCTTTCAATGCTCTCGGATACATCAAGAAAAATGGAAGACAAAAGAAGTTAGCCAAAAAAAACTAAATACGAAAATAAAAACAATCGCTTTAAGAATCGAGACGATCCTACAAAACCACTTTGTGAAGACATATCAAAGCGTAGCCAGGAGTGTCTTTTATATAATAACTGGTCTGGTCTTACATTTGTTTACCATGGTCTTCTATGGTATCTTTTGTTTGAAATTCACAGGTATCAGATTTAGCAGTAAGACTTGGAGAAGTTTTTCCATCAAAATTTTTCCTTTTCTCTTCGGAAACTGTTTATTCGTCAGGAATAAAAGCCTTTGTAGGCCAATAAGCTTCGCCCATTCTTAGCCAGGAAGGTCCCTCTCACCATCGAGTTGCCCGGAAAGTGGCAACGCTACAATCCCTTGATGGGAGATCCACCGTTTTGGTTTGGAGCGCTACGGTCCATTTTTTGCTATTCGAGGGCTAATTAGACCGAGACCTGCTGCTTAAAGCCGATTCCGAACGGCTACAAACGTTAAGGCCAAGAGTGGGTCTCGAACCAACGACTCTGGTACCGAAGACCAGCGCCCTAATCATTCGGACATCATCCGGCGGAGATCAACCGTATTCAGAGGGCCTGGGAGATGTCTCCATTTTTATTTCTGGGTAAATTTTCTGATTTCTTTCACTAGATTATTTACAGTCCAGTTTCCTTCCTTTTAAATCAGGTTAACGTTGTGACAGAATCTGTCCAAAAATATTGACTTATGCCCATTGACTTATGCCCGAGATGTTTTGTAAGCCTTCAAGTACATAGCAGCCTCGGTGGGTGAGAGATTATACGCTATCAGTTCGAGTCAAGGTATGGTGATTGGTTTTGTTCGTGTCACCCTTATTTTAGAGGCTAGAAGATGGACAGACTTCTTTGTCGCAGATTCTTAAGAAAATGACGGCTGCATAAACATGTTTTCTTGAACGCAAAACATGTGGACACTCAAGCTTTTGTTGGAAGAAAGACTTGTACATCGATCAATCTGTGCTTGCCCTAACAGATGGTCTTTGATCCACCCTTTGAAGACTTCTCTTGTGTCCTCGTCAATTGACTCATTGCAGGATCGACCAGTTTTCAAGATCTTTTGCAATAATGACTTTGGAATCGAAAGAACAGGGTTTAAATATCCAACTGGATCAAATACTTTGTGAGCCAGTGACAAAATGACTCCCTTCGTGACATTCTCTATTTGAAGTCGATCGAGCCATTCCAGGTTCACTCCCAAACTATCTTTTGATTTATCCCATATCAATCCTAAAACAGGACTTTTTGTACTGGAATCATATCCAGTCCAGTGCCAGCCTCTTAAGGGGGCTCACAACCTTTTGAAACTTCAAAAAATCTATTTTTGGTTTTTGCTATATTCTGATTTTTTGGGACATTTCTGAACAATATGTAAAAAACCGCGTAAAAAAAATTGCATTATTTCTAGAGTTATGAGAGTTTATGTAAAGCTCACTCTGTTGTCATAGCCATGTTATTCCAACTTTAACTTCAGTTTTCTCAAATATGTGAATTTTTGGATTGCGGGCACTGTTACTCCCAAACTATGTGTGCTAGACACACAATTTTTATCAGATTTGTATTATAAGCTTCTTTACACACTAAAACCAGAAAAGTTTAAAAAAAAATTGTAAAAAAAATTTGTTTACACTTGAAAATGTTTTAAAAAATTCCTAAATTTAAAATTTTTAATTTCATGTAAATTTTTCAATTTAAACTATATTTTGTATTTTTTTTTTGGGTTTTACATTAAACTTGAGTGTATTATTAGTTTAATTTGACAAAAATAGTTTCTGTATGCATATTTCTTAATTTTATGTTGCCCGAAACATCCGATGATTTTTTCCCTTTTTAGTAATGTGTACATTTAAAAATAAAATCTGTCGAAGTCCCTTATTTGGCGTGTCGTGTGAAATCTTGGTAAAACATTCAAGATAACTTAACACTTTTAATAACTTCGAAACTTCAAAAACTTTAAAACTTAAACAAATTTTAACGTTGAAAAAACATAACATCGTATTCCCGGGCTGAGTTACAGCATACAGCTTCGGTGAGCTGGACTCAGTGTCCTGCAAAGGAACCGAGCTAGAAAAGTAGAGTGCAGTGCTTCTTCACGAAACTTCCGGCGGTTTTATAGCTACCTCCGGTATGTCTCAATGATGTCTTCTTCCCTATAAGGTTTCTTCTTCTGTCGGTTGAAGTCGGCTTCTGTCAGTTGAAACGCAATGACGTCATCGTTCGCTCTCAACCGCCACAAATCTAAAAATTATTTATGGCTTTAGAAGTTCTATTTTTGTATAAAATATAACTGAAGACTTGTAATTTTGATATAAAACAAAAAAATTATATATATTAATATTATTGTAGTTTCAGTAGCTCGATTTTGATCATGTTTAGGGTCATTTCCCAGTAGTCAAAGGTTGAGCCCCCTTAAATTGAACTTCCATCGGAAATAATCTCAGTAGATTATCCAACATTGTTCAAACTCATTCGTATTTTCCACACTTGCTGCAGCATTGGCGATATAGAAGTCTTTCAGAAGACGATTCAATACGAGAGCATTATATTTTCTTAACTTAGACACTTTTGAAAATGGAACTGAATCACAACTCCTAAGAGACTACTGATTACATCAAATACCACTCTTACATGTCGAAGTATTTTCAATTTTTTAGTCTCTGAACTCCGCCAAAAGAAACGCAAATCTATCCTCAGTTTCTCGCACTAATCTAAAGGAAAGCTTTTTCAATGTCAGATATTACCCCCTACTTATATTGTTGAAATTTCAGAAGAATAGAAGGAATTAATTCAATGTTTGGTCCTGGTAGCAAACATTGGTTTAAATATGGTGAATCTTTTCCTTTGCAAATGCGGGAAATACAGGACTTATCTTGGTTGCACTGCTCTCCTTAAGTACTGGTCAATGTGGCAAGTAATGAACGGTTTTTGGTTCTTCGTTCTCAGAAGGTAGTTAATGGCAAAATCCTTGTTATGAACATAAAAAAAATTCAAAAGCAGACAGCAGGTAAAATAAAGAGACATTACCTTTTAGTCGGTAAGCACACAGGCAAAAAAATGATGCAGCAACAAACAGCTTAAGCAAGACGTACAGAGAAGCATGATTTGTACAGCAACAAAAAGTGGAGCCGCAAAACAAACAAGACAATCAAGTATTTATACAAGACATGGTTGATTCTAATTGGACGGATGGGGAAAAATAAACATTGCCACTTTAGCAAAACGAAAGAAACTTAAATTATAAAAGCCGATGGTGAAGTGACGTCATCGGTTAACGATGTCCAACATTAGTTCTATTATTCCCAGAGATGGCCACTCATTGAAAATATTCTTATATGCTTGATATAGATTTTCTTCATCTAACTTAATTGTTTTTATCAAGTTTTCTTAGAGCCCAATTTTTATTAGATGGCATGGTTAAATGCTCTTCTTTCCAGGGCAAGTTGATCTTATACCTTCTTTCTTAATTTATTTTCATGGAATTTATTTTAGTCTTAAGATCCTTTTCTTCAAATTGTTGAGAGACTGGGTCAGTAAATCCGATGATATCTAAATTCCATATCTTCAATTTTCTAGTTTTCCAAAAGCGAGAATGTTACCGTCATTGCGACACTTTCCTGATTCATGGCTTCAGGAATTTTTCCCACTAAGCACCATCCCAGGAACATTTTCATTACCAACCCATTGGAAAGAATCCTTTGGCGGCCAGTCATAAGTTTACCTGCAACATCTGGTCCAAGCACTTTGATTTCTCTTGCAACATTTAATACATTGTATTCTGAATCTGGTATCTTAATACCAGGCTGCCTTAATTCATCCATCCATCCAGGGACCGTTAGGTACTTTTTTACATTACACTCATGTCCATAAATTAAGGATAATGCCAGCTAAGGCAAATAAAGGTTCAGAAACATAACAAACGTGACTTATTCATAAATCCCATTTATTAAAAAGATAAGGAACAAAAAAAATATGGTGTATGCATGATACCATTCATAAAAACTACAATTTTTGATCGTTGGAGCAATTGTAAAAAAATCTCCTTAACAAAAACTTAATATTACATTGTTGGTATGATGGTTAATAAACAGGATGTCTCCCATGAGATGAAATACGGTCCATACAAAGGAAATAAAAGACGGCTGGAACCACTGAAGGGACTTTATTTTGACGGAAGGAAGGACAAACTCTAATGCAAGAGAGCGTAGGGGGAAAGATGTACCAGAAAACAATCCTGGAAGAAAACGTTACAATGATTAAGGAACCTGGAAGCAAGTATCTTGGACACATAGCACTAACCTCATCATCAGCTTTGAGTATTTCTCAAATGATGCTGCAATTCATTTAGAATAAGAATATTGACATTCATCAACTAGTAGCAATAGGGTGCGATGGAACAGTCGTTAATACTGGCTATAAAATTGGCGTGATTCGCCTTTCTGGGGAAGCCATTGGGAAACCCTTGCACTGGTTTATCTGCCAAGCGTTACACGCAAATGAGTTGCCACTCCGACATTTAGTGCAGCATTTGGATGGTGGAACGAGTGGCCCTAATGCATTTTCGGGTCCTACTGGGAAAGCATTGGCAAATTGTAAAAATCTCCCAGTTGTGAGATTTCTAGACATTTCGAGCGAATTTCCGAAAATCGACAAAGGATCTTAGCACACACAAGCGATAGCTTTGGGATATTTGTCAATCTGTCACAAATAGAAATTGCTCATAAAGTTTGTCACAAAAGCACCCTGGGAAAAGTCTCGTGCACGTTAGCTAACAACTGCAAATCGAATAAAGCGTTTATACATTAGCTCGTCAGAGCCTTCAAATCGACTTCAAACTCTGGCAGAGTTCACTATAAAAGTGTACCCACCTATGTGGTTTACAGTAAAATTAAATCCATATTGCACGTATGGTCTACGAAATTTGTGGAAGACAAACGTCTCACGCTATCTTAAAAACGATTTAAAGACTGTAGTCGATCCCATTATCCAGAGAAATGGCTATTTTGGCGACCCATAAGCAATAATCCTGTCAATGGTCACAGACGACAGACAGTCCATTCGAGAACTTGGACTACGTAGGATTTTCCGAGCAAGAAGAAAAAGAAAGGAATCTGACACTACATTTCGTCACTCAACTTCGAGGCAGTTTCATATATAGTAGACCTTATTGACTGGCAGAAATGTAATTGGACGGAACCCCCAAAAACACCTCACTTGAAAGATGATTTCAGAAATTTGATTTCCAGCGGATAGTCTGTAGCTCAACACCTTGGAAGTCCTAAAATTTCCTTGCCACACACAAAGTGTTGAACGTTTCGTAAAACTAGTAACAGAGGTTTCTGCGGCTGTGTGTGGAGAAAATAAGTGTGACGGTTTAGTTAGAACCCGAACAGAGTCGAGAAAAGCTATGCTATCACTTTGTCCTTGCAGTTATTCCAATTTTACTCGGTACTCGCATTTGGTTCAAAGGAGTTATGTGCCGATACGGTTGGGTGGAAAGGTGGGCACGGGTGGAACTCGCAATGCAGCCACCTCCCCGTGGTGAGTTCTGGGTTTTTTCTGAATTTTATTTCAGAAAAAGCTAAAAGCTGCATACAAAACAATGGAAATACACTTTTTTAACTGTATGGTAAAAATCTGCTAAAAATCACGGCCGAAATGGAGACGGAAGATATTTTTTGTTTTCCCAAAACTTTAAATACGTGACCTACCCACCAGTACCCAACTTTTCCGCACTAGTGCAAAAACAAAATCGAAAACTTTTTTACGCTCCGCCCGACTATGCATGCTTTGGATAGTTTGGTAATTTCTTTATTCATTTCCGGCCAAGCAAAACGATCTGCAATCAATTTAGCTGTTGCTTTTCTACCTGGATGAGAGAGGTTGTGTAAGGCATTAAAGACTATGTTTCTATGACTTAGGAACGGAACGGCGAATTGTACCATTAGAAATGTCCCAATACAATTCAACTGAGCTGTCAGGCATTTTTAATTTTTTCAAATTTAGAACAGAATTTTCCTGCGCTAAAAAAATTCTTAGATCCTCGTCATTAAGTTGTGCTTGTGACATAGTCATAGTCTACAGGAACGGGATTATTTACCATACCTATGCGTGAAAGTGCATCTGCTGGACTATTTTCAGTTCCACTCACATGTTGGATATCGGTAGAAAATTGACCTATGAAATTTAGTTGGTTAATTTGCCGGGGTGAAAGTTTGTCATTTTTTTTTTTTTTAGAAGGCTTTAATTAACGGCTTGTGGTCAGTGAAAATCGTGAACTGTGCATCTTCTAAGAGATGCCGGTAATATTTTACTGCAGTAAATATCTCTAAAAGTTCTCGATCATATGCGTTGTATTTTCTGTCTCACTCACCCTTCGGGATAAAAATCAAAGTGGTTCCCATGCATGCCCATTATATTGCTGAGCGCTACCGCATATGGCTCTGTCAGAGGCGTCGCACATAAGAGCAAGTGCTTTTTTAGGATCCGGGTGAACAAAATTTGTTGCTTGTTTTAGGAGCTGTTTACACGACTGAAAAAGTTTCCGCTTCAGTATTCCACGTTAAAGGTGTTTTGTAATTTTTCTTAGAATTACTTATCATTCCATGTAATGGAAGTAGTGTTTCTGTAGCATGGTTTAAAAACCTCCTGTAAAGATTTATAATTCCGAGAAAGCGGCGGTTTTCGGTTATAGTATTAGGTTTTGGATATTCCTCAATAACTTTAACTTTCTCAGATAAAGGCATGATGCCAGTTTAAGTGTCCCAAGAATTTAACTCTTTCAGTTGCAAAAATGCATTTAGGAAGATTTACTGACAAATTTTGCTTGTGTAAGTGATCTAACATCTCTCTGAGATGAATTAAATGTTCATCAAGTGAAGATGATGCAATTAAGAGATCGTCGATATAAATGAAACAGTAATCTAGATCTGACAAAATTTGATCAAGGAGTCGTTGCATGGTTTGTGCTACATTGCGTCAGCCGAAGGTCATGAAGTTGAATTCGAACAAACCAAAAGGAGTGATATGGCAGTTTTTGGTATGTCTTCCTTATTCATTGGCACTTGATGGTATGCTTTTCTAAGATCAAGTGTCGAAAAAAGTTTTGCCCTGTAAATTGGAAGAGAAATCATGAATATGTCTAATAGGATATTTATCTGGTACAGTTATAGCATTCAAAGCACAGAAGTCGCCACATGATCTCCAAGAACCATCATGTTTAGCAACCATATGTAATGGGTTGATCCAACAACTTTTTGAAGGGCTACAAATTCCTTTTTGCACAAGGTATGCAAATTCCGCCCTCGCAGCAGCTAACTTATCTGGCGCCAGGCTCCTCGCCTTTGCTGCAACAGGGGGACCTGTTTCAATTACATGAGTAATACTATGTGACTGAATTACTAGGTAATTTTAAAACATCCTCAAAAGAGAGCTATATTCTTTAAGTAAGGAATTAAATCTGCGAGTATGCTGCAACACTAATCTTAGAAAAATTGTTTTGAGAAATTTCACCGTTAGTAACAACTTTCGTTAAGCTGTCAATTAGTTTCTTAAATCTGAAGTTAATAATAATTCCAAAATGACTCAAAAAAATCAGCACCTAGAATGGGGTGTGATACGTTAGCAATGGTAAATGTCCATGGGAAAATTCGTAGATCTATATCTATGTTAACGAGACGTTTACCATATACATCAATTTTAGTTCCATTAGCTGCGACTAAATCCAATAATGAATTTATTTTTTGTCGGTCATTTGAGGTAGGGGGAAGGACAGAAAGGTGAGCCCCGGTGTCGATCAAGAAATTTATTTTTAATGTTTTTATCAAAAACTAGCAGCAGGCGACAGTTATTCAGGTCTATGGTCGCATGTCGTCGCCGACACTCGGCCAGTTAGTTTTCAAAGTTAAAACTGCATGGTTTTATATATTTAGTGGCTTTTCCCCTAAACATGACATGGTACCAGCATAATTTATTGCGACTGGGTGAACGGTTCACAAGGCCACGTTGTTTAAAACTATTTCTTGAAAGTGAACGACTACGAGAGCACGTAACGAAAAGTTTGACTACCTTTTCGTTTAAATCTGAGATCTGATGTTGCAAGTCATTCAACACCTTCTGTGTAGCACCAGAATCATCATTTGTACCTTTTTAAATCAATAGAACTAAGTTGTGTAGGGCTAGTGACAACTTTTTAAGCTCAATATCAGAAGAGGCTAATATTGCCTGCATCTCAGGCGGCAAACGCTGGAGCCACAAAGATTTTAGTAGTGCAGTACCTACAAGAGAACCAGCTAACTCTTGCATTTGCCTTAGCAGAACAGAGGGGTGTTCATCCCCCCAAGTCAATGTCTTGCAACAGTTTTTTTAGTTTCTCTTTGGATTCGGAAAAAACTCCAATTAGACGTTTTTTTAAGGTGTTATAAGCGTCCTTTACAGGGGGAGGATCAATAATATCACTCTCCTGTGCTAAAACATCAGTTTCGATATGTCCAACGACGAGGTGATTTAGTTGACTCCACTGTAATTCCACTATTTATAAACTGGCTCTCGATTTGACGAAACCATATTACGGGATTATCCCTCCAAAGCGGAGGCACCTTAACACTCATACGGTTAACTTCAGCACCTGGTAATGAAGCCGCTTCATAATTTTCACCCTCTGTAGTAGGTTCAGTGTTCGGCACGTTGAAGAGTAAACATCCAGCAGGTCACCAGTATGGCGAGCCGGTATGGTTCCTTTACATCCACTAATTATACCATGCGAGTATAGATACCAATGATACCAGCATTTGCATTTCACGGGTTTATTTAACGATTAAAACCTATATACAGTGATAGTACGTGCCAACAAGCTTTGCGAAGCGAGCGACACATCAGCATGCAGCTCAAGGTGCAAGGTATATTGAGTTGTTAGAGTGCCATAGTCTAACGACTTTACTTCCAGTATCAAGATATGTGCATCAGAAAATATGTGCTCAGCAGTAAAATAAAAATATAAAAATTAAGCCCTCTTCAGGTAAGTAAAATAAAAATTAGAATTAGAATTAAAAGAATAAAATTAAATTATTTAGAATGGTTAGCAAAAATGAGCATCCACCGAGATCGAACCGGGGACAGAACAGCTCGCATACTCTATAGTTATACTCTCTCCGCTCCCCTGTGCTACGGCCAGCGTTCCCTTGCGCATGCTTGAGAAGGAGCAAAACGGAATGTCACTCGGTGACGTACATTTCGGCAGCCGCACGTAAGGCGTGCAGAGCAAATAGGCGAAAATACGGGAAGAAGTGCTTCCCACATCCACATGTGTCCTGTGTCATAACTATTCTGTTATGGCACTGAGCTACTCACAGAACGCTTGTGAACAATTTTACTACTTTGCCACCATTCCTTACATATACCTCTCTTGCACTCTCGTCATTGTGACGTACTATCGGCGTCATCTGGTGGCTTCCTGTAATTTGCATATTCTTGAAGATGTGTGTGATAACTCTACAGGTGAAATTTTTACTTTAGAGTTAATTTCCGTGTGATTCTGAATTATCCTTAATTTATGGACATGAGTGTAGAACATATTGAATTTTGATCTAGGCACATTGACACTCATAGTTATCATTACTAGTCACTTTCACCTTATACTGATGATGTAGCTTTAATTTTGTTTCAAAACCTGCGAAAAGTATATGAATAAGTTTAACCCTCTAACCACCCACCGCTCATTATGACCGACAGCGGCGGAACTAAGTGGTGGGGCTGGATTGGGATTAGGCGTGAGCGCTTGGCTGGATTTGACATCCTCAGTCAGTTCCTGGACGTCAGGGTTCCACAAGTGCTCGCCGTTTGCCAGTAAGTTGCAATTTTTTAAAAGTATGGCGGTCAAAATGACCGGTAGACCTGTTATTGCCACTGAGCTCGACGCTTCGGACGAGGAATACGACTCATATGCTGAGTCGAAAGAAGATACTATTTTTGAGGAAAACGATAATTCAGATACTGATGATGAAAATCTTGTAGTTGAGCCACCTTCCCTTGTCTGTGAGCCCACTCCAGGTTACAACACAACGGTTACTTCGGAGAACGAGTAAAATTGAATGAAATGGAGGGACCTGCTCTTCTTGGAAGTAAGGTTACACCAGAGCAAATTTGAAGTCTTTTTCACTGACGAAATAACTAAAGTTGTCCATCACACAAATCAGAAGCTTGCTAGAACTCGTGCCAAAATTGAAGAACCTGACAGTCACCACTCTAAGGACACAATAAATGATGAAATCAATGCTTTGATATGAATTGGTGTTCGGTGCGATTTTTAAATCATCCCGTGAAGCCTTGACGACACTATACTCTACCTCAATCACAGGCAGGCCGATTTTTTGTGCAATCATGTCTGAGAAAAGTTGTGCAATTCTTTTTTAGAGCCTTTCGATTTTATGTAAATACCAGATTAAAATAAATTGAATGAGTTTAGATGATTTTTCCCTCACTATTCATCCCTAATATAAATCAAGCAACCGTTTGGACAATATCAACATGCAGTTCCATCGTAATCACGCAAAAATAACAGCTTTTTAGGCTGGGGGAGGGGGTCAATTTGACCGATAGTCCTGATTGTGGCACCAAATTCATTGGCCGGTAGAGGGTCAACTTTATTGGTGCTTCCATAACTTAGTCTTAACTACCTCTTCAGTAATATGTCCTTTCAGACCCTGTATAAATGATAGCTCATACGTTAATCCCTTTATTTTGGTTCTTCAAACGTAACATTGAATTTAGTAGTAAAACTGCACCATTCTGATTAGAAGCTTGGCTGGCTAATACATTATCTTTTTTCCAATGAATCAGTTTCAGGAATTTTTGGACTGCTTATTTTTTCGGAAGCCTTTGAACATACTATAGTTTCGTGGGGGTTTTCTGCATACAGTGATTTCAAATTCATAATACAAACTTAAGGGTTGATACCAGACACTGACAATCATTTATTGTATAGGAATGTATGGGGGCAAGTGGCACGTTGAGGCCCAACACGGGAAAGAGACATGAAAGAAAAGAAAAAGTGTAAGTTCGAAAGTTACACCAACCTCATCGAAAAGCTTATACGGAGGTTTATATATTCAGATTTTATACTGGCTTTACAACACTTAATATTATTTAAATTACGTTATTATACAAGTTCACACATATTGCAGTCGCATTATTTCACATAAACATAATTTTGTTCCAATAATAGACACATTTCCAAGATCGACATAATAAACAAATATGCAATACCATTTTCTTAGCTATAATACGAAATTAAATTCTCAAAAAATAATACAATAACATTGATACTAACTTATTTAAGCAAATGTGTTCAAAGGCAATCAAGGTACATGTTCATAACATTGGCATCGAAACAGACCATTTTACCAATGAATATAATTACCTCTTATTTTCAGTTAAAATGTGTTCCGCACTTAATGCAGAATCCTTTTTTTAATACCCATAACAAGTACATGCAGCTAGTTACAACTAAATTTGTTCACAAAATATGCAAAGAAATATAAAACGCAAGGAAAAAAAAATTTAAAAAAAAGGAAAGAAAAATTGTTTATTGACAGCGTCATTGACAAGTGCTATGTTTAAAATAAGTTTTCAAAATTGCGCCCACCAACAGTAATACATGCTTGGCAGTGTCGATGGAGAGATTGGCGTTCAGTTTCAAAGATACCCGGTATTTCACTTGCACGTGCAGCAGCAACGGATATTCGAGCTACGATAGCCTCAAAAGAATCAACTGGAATCGTATATACGTGATTCTTCATATTTCTCCATAAGAAGTAATAGTCTCTATAAATCCAGGAGATCGGGGTGGCCGAGAGATTAGTCCAGCAAGCCCAATCCAACGCTCTCCAAAAGTGGCATCCAGATGATTGAGCACAACAGTGGTAAAATGGGCTGGCACCCCATCATGTTGAAACCATAGTCGATCCGGGATTTGTCATGAGGAAATATTTAGTACTTCTGGGTTTGTGTGTTTGTTTGCCTTATCTTCATATGTACACCGGACTGTGGTTTCAGCTGGTCGTCAGCCCCAGGAACCTTAGAAGTAGCAACATATTTTACACAAACAATCTTATTTAGAAAGTTACATAAATTTGGATGATTTATGTAAGAAAATTTACATAAAACAGCAGTACTCAAGTAATTTTTCTCATTAACAGAGCAGTTTCATATTGGTTCTGTCAACAATCAAAATGAAAAGGCATTTCAGGATTCTTAAACACTAATACTTTTAAAATGTTTTTCACATGTATTTGTTTTGTAAAAAACATGCATCATTATACTCTGTTGATACTGCGAAGAATATATTTATTACCACGTCTTTCTCATTTTAAAATTAGAATATATCTCTACTGTATCAATTCAGTCAGCTGAATTCAACACATTTCAAGATCATTTTCTTTAATACCTTAAAGTTCCTAATTTTCAATAAAAGGGCAAAAAATTGAGTTTTAACTCTGTACTAACATTTTTTGTATTATGTTAAAATACATTCTTATGGTGAATAGGTATTGTAAAAGAATATTATGGATAATAGAGAGGAAATTTACGTTACTTTTATTCAGTAATTTTATTTCAGCTAGTAATAACTACTTTGCTTAAAAAATTACCAAAACAATGTATATGCAATACATTACTTAACTTTTTTAAGCATCATCTATATATATAAAACAGTTCCGTAACTGACTCATTCATTCACTGACATACAACGCACAGACCAAACCGCTGGACCTAAAGGGCTGAAATTTTGCATGGCGATTCTTCTAATAGTGTAGGGGTGCACTAAGAAAGATTTTTCCAAAATTCTTAGATTTTTTTTAAATTAAATCTTTAAGCTGTTTTTACGTTTGCATTTAAAATAATACATTGAGGGTTATAAAATTTATATCACGAGAAAAATCATAAAAATTCCTTCAAAATGAAATTTTTTTCGAATTTTTACCTCCATTTCCTGATTTTTGGTGAATTTTTAAAGATTAATTTTTAGAATTTAATTTATTAAATGCTGATCACGTGATTTCTTTTTCTGGTACTTTAAATTAATTTATCGTCACATGCATAATAACTAAATAAACAAAATTATTTTTATTTTCTTGATAATACGGCAGACGATTGGACATTATCCAAAAAAATATTAAAATACAGTAAAAGAAATGTTCTACAAACTGTACTATATTAACTGTACTATATTCTTTAGTATTCTTTATATTAGATTTAATTTGAATATTTTCTTCTACATTATTTTGTCTAAAATTATCCTTTACGATTTTCTTATATGTAATGTAATATATATATATATATATATATATATATATATATATATATATATATATATACACACACACATTACATTACATTACATCAATTGTATACATTGATCGTCGTATTTATCATATCATATAATATATATATACAGAGGCTGTTCGCACATATTTTAGACTAATTTGGTAAGCGGTAATAAAAAATCGTTTGCTGCAAAAGAAATAATAGCAATTGTACTATGTTTTTAAAAGTTAAAATTATCGTCGGCGGCTTGAAAGTTTTGTTTTTATTCAAAATGGCGTTTTTAACAAAGCAGTGGTTCGGAGGCTACATTTATGCTCTTTCCGAAGAGAAATGTGCATACTCCGTTATCCCAAAAACGATGTGAGAGTCATGGTTTTGTGATATCTAAAGCGTCGATAGGTAATATCGTCAACAAGAAAGGAAAAAAACGTCAAATTGGAGCCTCAAGTGGGACAAAAATTCCAAACAAGTATCCAGGGAAAAAACGGACATCTTCGACTATTGCAAAGTTACATTGTTTAATGTTAAAAGAAAATCCCCCTAGTCAAAGTACAGTTGCAAAATCATTAAAATGTTCGGTGTCCACTGTAAACAAAATGATAAACGTTCATTTAAATCTTAAGAAAGCGAAAAAACGCAATGTGCATAGTCTTCTTGCAAATCATATCGCTGAACGCAGGACACGCTGCAGAATTCTATATGAGAAACACTTATCCAAAGAAAAATGGAAAACAATTGTCACAATAGATGAATCATGGGTGTATTTAAATGATTGCAACAAAAAAAGAGCCATTTATTATCAAAAAAGGGGAGAAAAAAATTTAAGTACATGGTTCAAAGAATCGAAAGAAAGTTTTTCTAAGGGATTCATGATTGTTGCTGGTTTTTCTTATAATGGCAAGTTAAAAATAAAGAGAGTGGAAAAAAATGTCAAGATTAACTCCAAATACTATCAGGAACATATTTTATCGCCAATTTTTCTGAATGAAATACCATCGCTTTACCCACAGTGCGGCAATCTGTGAGACTCCATCAGGACAAAGCTAGCAGTCACACATCAAAATCCACTGCAAATTTCCCAAAAGAAATGGAACAAAAAACTGGTATCAAGACCATACCCTTCACTGATATCCCTACTAAATCTCCCGATGTATCACCTATGGATTTTTGTGCTTTCGGACTTTTAAAATCTGCATTATCCAAACGTCGTCCCAAAACCCTTACAGGACTCTGGAAAGCTGTTCAGGAGGAATGGGGTAGAATACCTCTTCTGACACTTCAAAAGCCATTATTATCCTGGAAATTGCTGTGTCGAAAGATAGTTCAGAATAAGGGATGTCATATATAACATTTAAAACACAAGAATTTTATGTAATTTAGTTTTGTGAATACAATATACATCGTCTAAAAATGTGTGAACAGCCTCTGTATATATTTGGCATGAATTGCATAAATTGACCGTTGTATTTAATTTGAATGTACTCCGTAGCGAAGTACGGGTTTTCAGCTAGACTTATATATAGCTTTTATTCTTCCTTTGTAAGAAGCGAAATTGTGTTATTAGCAGTCTGTGATCAATTGACCTCCATCGTTAAAATGTACAGATGGAGTACAAAATAATACGGACACCTGTGAAAAAGTATGACGTCTGTGATAAGTTGAAATGTCAGACCTGTCAGCGTTCCAAAGAGGAATGATAGTTGGAGCGCGTTTAAGTGGAGAATCGGTTACGGAAACAGCAAACCTTTTGGAGTTTGCAAGTAGTACGGTATCAGCCGTTATGACAGCGTACACGAAAGAGGGTAAGACGACGTCTTCAAAGCACAACAGTGACCGAAAGTCCAAGCTTGCTAATAGGGATAGACGGGTCTTCAAGCGCATAGTAGTCCGAAAGCACAAGCAATCGTTATCCGAGATAACATCCGAAATGAACAGTCATCTCCAGGACCCCGTTTCAACAAAAACTGTCAAAAGGGAACTTCATGCTGCCAACATTTATGGCAGAGTGGCAATTCGTAAACCCTTGGTGACAGCAACTAATGCTTTTAAGCAACGCCAATGGTGCAGAGATCACAAAGGCTGGTCCCCACAGCAGTGGCAACAAGTAATATGGTCAGATGAATCGTCATTCACCCAATTTCACACGGCCGGACGCGTTTATGTCAGGAGAACGCCCAAAGAAGCGTTTCATCCTGAATGCATGTTGTCGACTGTGAATCATGGGGGTGGCTCCATTATGGATGGGGTGCGATATCTTGGCACGGTCTTGGGCCACTTGTTATTCTGCATGGGAGGATCAAATCCAATCTCTATCTAAGCGTTCTAGGGGATCATGTCCATCCTTTTGTCCAGACTGTATTCCCTGGAGAGCGACCGCTTTTTCAAGACAACACCCCTATCCACACTGCTAGGTGTGTTCAAGAATGGTTCGGAGAGCATGACGATGCAGTTGAACATGTCGCCTGGCCCCCTCAGTCTCCGGACTGGAATATTATTGAACATTTATGTCAATATTTGGAGTCCAAACTTCGTTCCCGATTTCCACCTCCCTCAGACCTTTCGGAATTAGAGACCGCTCTGCAGGAGGAATGGCTTAATATTCCTTTAAATATTGTCCATGACCTTTATGCATCTATCCCACGTCGTATTAAATCTGTACTTCAGTCAAAGGGTGATCCAACCCCCTATTAAAGATTTTCCATTATTTCACAGGTGTTATTTTGTCCACCATCGGTATACTTATATATATACAAAAATTATTTTATCGTCATACTGGAGAACCTTATGTAAAACGTTATGACTTACTACTGCAATGTAAAGTCACAACTCTTTTATCAAGTACCTACTTGAATACATTATGTCATTCATTTCTCTAATGACTATCCTTAAACTCTTATCCACATTGCATTTATGTAAATATTGTCCATGACATTTATGCATGTATCCCACGTCACATTAAATCTGTACTTCAGTCAAAGGGTGGTCCAACCCCCTATTAATAGAGATTTTCCATTATTTCACAGGTGTTCGTATTATTTTGTCCACCATCTGTAGGTGTAAAGTAAGAATTTTTTCTTGAATTAAAAGAAAATTAAAGTACGTTAAGTTCTGCATGATAAAAAGCCTGCAGTGCGTTGGGGAAAGTAAGTTTTTAAAGCAGCATCTCTATTTTATTGTTTTAATGTACGCGACATTTATTGACAGCTTTTTAATGTTGTATATTAATCCAAAGCGAATTTCCAATAGCACGATATATCAATTGTCACATATAAATGTTTATAAATTGACATTAGAGAGCAACCTGTCTACAAGGGCGGAAAAACTGGGAAAAGTAAAGCACTTCCTTCGACACTTCGGGAAAACGGGATTGAACTCTTGAGACGAAGGGAGGGAGGTTCCAAGAAAGGTACGGACCGGTGAGGGCCACTTGCTGCAGTGGTCTCGTCATAACTATCAATCATCCCTTCCCCCCCAAAAAAAAAAAGACAAAAAAATTTCAAAAGTCATAAATTCCACAAATTGTAGTACTTAAAACTTTTTACCTTTCTACTCTATACAGCAGCATAAATAATAATCAAATGAAAATGGTATTATAGATCGCCTGCTGCACGACTAGATTTTAACTATTCCTCTTCAAAAAGCATGTTTTAAATTCTTTCAGAAAATATTTCCCATGTGAAAACCTACAAACAATAACTGTGTGAACTTAGAAAAACTCTTAAGTATTTAGTTTTCGAAAAACTATTTTTTACTTACTTAATGGCTGAGTGATGTGGGCGCTAGCGAGTTGATTACGAGAACAAATTCGGGTATCACCTAGGATTTTAAAATTTGGAATCCAGTTTTGAATATTAATATCTGTTACAAGGTAACATGACCACATTCTAAACAAAATATTTTATCTTTCATCTGAAATAGAAAAATGACATCAATAAAGATAAACAAGGAATGGCGACAAAAAATTATGGACCATGGAACATATTTATTTTTAGGGAATATGAAGAAAATGACTTAAAGAACCAAAAACACAGAATATTTTGCATGCTATGCGACTATGAAGACCGGTGGATGCTTCTTGAGTCCCCATGCGAACAAAACTCTTCCCCAACTACCTTCGTTCATCTTCGGCATCCCCAAGTCACCCTCTCTTCCTGTCCTGTCCAGCGGGTCGGGAGAGATCTCTTCTTGCAGGTGGCTGATGAGTTTTGCATCTGTCCAGCAGACCGCCAAATTTGGCGAAGAGCGCTCGACAAGCGGTGAGAGAAACTGCGAAAATAAAGCGACACAAAGAGAAGCGATATGCATATTTATCTCGGGGAGGCGTAAAGCAGCCAAACTGGTAGCGTTGTATACCAACCCCTTCTCCTCTACACGAGGAATTTCCCTGATTAAAAAAGCGGGGTGCGTTCTTAGCTCTAAAATGTAGGTTTTGATTGAATAAAACTGGGCAGTCAAGAGGCAGTACCCATATTTACGTGATACTCGCAGCCCTTAGGGGGAAAATCCCATACGACAAATATAGTTTAAAAGGGCGGTACAAAATGTTACGACAATGCCGATATATTTGGATACATCTTTTGAGAAATATTTAGAGTCGCTGGTAGAAAAAAAATTTAATATAGCACCCAAGGGTTCAGTCATTTATAGTTTTATCACCTTTCCCGGAGGAATTTACAATTAATATTGTATTCCGATGAATGGAACATTGTTATATGTATTAAAAAACAAGCGTTCCTCGAGAAAATTTCTAGACAGATTTTCACGCATTAGTATTATTTGCTTCTTTCTTCAATAATAGGATCACGGTAAAATAAAATGATTTTATTCACACCCCACCTACCCCAAAAAAATAAACCTTACCCGTTTCCGAAAATTCACTCTTTCTAAGAAAAGATCTCAGAATTTATCAATACTGTGCGATAGCATTTCACTCGAAGAATTCGCTAAAGAATATAATTTTTCTACGGCAATCAACTTTTTTTGTTTTAATTTCTATAGGTTTTTCGAATAATCCTTTATACTTCATATTTTTTCTTCTAGTATAGTGTTCGAAACAACTGAGCAACTTCAGGAAGAATGCTATTTAAAATTTTGAAAAATGCCCATGCCTAATATGTAGAGCATACGTAAATATAACGCACACACATTATTTATTAATTTAAATAATTATGGAAAGGAGTTTAAACTGAAAGGTATATTATCTTGATTAATCTTCTATAATGAGAGCGTAAATGTCTGTTTTTTTATAGAATATGCTTCGAAAACGATCGCCAGATCGTCTTTTTGTTTTTGTTTAGAGAGCTAAGGTAATTTTTTGCTACACGAGGGCTTATTAGACCGGGACCTACTGCTTAAAGCCGATTCCGAACGGCTACAAATGTCCATGCCAAGAGTGGGACTCGAACCCACAGACTGATACCGAAAGCCAGTGCCCTAGCCATTTGGCCATCATCTGGCCCAGATCGTCGTAACCCAAAAAAACCAAATTTAAATACCATTCAATTTCCGTTGTGGTAACTGTTTTGATGGCTGAGCGGTTAGAGCGCTGGTGTTTAGCTGAAAAGATTGTGGGATCAAATCCGGCAGATGTCTAAAGTTTTCGAAAGATGTTTTTGTTTTAAATATAAATGAAGTGTTAAGAACTTTCTTTGCAGAATAATTTACGATAGCTTCTAAAAAAACTGATATCACAGCAGAGGGGTCAGTTACTTATAATTTACCATTCCTCCTATGCGAAAGAATTACAAATTGCTTGTATCACATTGCAAAGAACGGAGTACAATTATATATACATGTAAAAAGCATCGTTTCTCGAAAATATTGTATGCCACACACAGATTATGTTAAAGATTGATGCTCTGCCGTTTAATATCGCAGTCATGGTATATTAAAATAATATTTCCCTGATTTCATACTGTCCCTCAAATATTTCCTTATCTGAAGTTGTCTATCTAACTAATCTATCTTAAAAAATATCTAAGAATTTATCGCTACTAGGAAAAAAATATTCTCTCGAATAATTCGATAATAAATATAATTTTTTCAAAGGCAACTGACTTTTATTTAATTTTCTATTCGTTTTTCGAGCTATTATTGAATTCGTCTTAATTTTTTACTCCGAGTATAGTGCCCGAAATAATCGAGCCTCTATGGGAAGTACGACATTTTAAGTTTTTAGAAAAATCCCAAGCTATTAAATATTTTGCATATATAAATCTAACGCACAATGTGTATATCTAGTAATTAATTTTTACTGAAAAGTTTGGTCTCGTAGTAAATTTTCGATAATAGGGAGATAAATCGGCTTATTTGGTACAGAATATCGTCTGCCAGGATTGCAAAATCTTTGGAGCTAAAACTTTATCAAAATATCATAAATATGAATTTCAGCTCGGTAACTGTCTCAATGGTTGAGTGGTTAGAGCAGTTAAGTTTATCGAATTCAGTTGCGAGATCAAATAATGGTGCTTCGCCCCTTTTTTTAAATTTTTTGGATTGCAGATTAAAATATAAATGCGATATGTTTCGACTTTACTTTGGAGAAATGTATGCATAGCTGCTAAAAATATTATCTCCTGAGAGCTCAAATAATTATACTTTAATATCACTATTGTTCGACAGAATTGACAGATTGCCTGTATCTCATGAATGGAGTGTGTGTGTATATATATATATATATATATATATATATATATATATATATATATATATATATATATATATGTATATATATATATACACATACATACATACATACACAGGGTGTTGCGGAATTCGACCGACCAATTCAGAAGGGTGATAGTAGGCATCAAGGCGAGCACAATTTCCATAGGAATGAATGTATGACCGGAAACGCAAACCTGACGCTAGATGGCGCTGATTACTTAATCGGACCATACCTCTTGCCAACCCCCCTGGATGGCCGGAAATATCGCATTTTTCTGGAGGAAGGGGAAAATTCAAAAACAAAACAAAATCACATAGAAATGTATGACCGGAAACGCAAACATGGTGAACTAGAGGATAAACAAAGATGCAGAAATGAAAAGTCAACATTTCTGCATCTTTGTTTATACTGACCGGAAACGCTGATCAGGTTTGCGTTTCCGGTCATATATATATGTACACAGGGTGAGCAAAAAGTCTGTAGAAACTTTAAAAATTCCTAAAAATCGGAAAAATAACCAAGATTAAAAAAGGTGTGCAGGGTTAGCATCGCTAAGTCACGGGAATGTTTTTAAGAAAGGGAAAAAAATAACTAGCCGACAGGTGACGCTGACGTACACAAGTCAAAGAAAAGATACGCCAATAACTAAAAGAATGCTTCTAAACATTTATTACAGCAGTAGGTGTTCCACATGACCACCACCACAGGGGATAATACATTGCAGGCGAGTCACAAATTCTGCAATGGCAGAGTGCAGTAGGTCTGGATGTATACATGACACCTCTCGGCGGATCGCATCTTTCAGTTCCTACAGATTGGATGGACCGGATACATACACGCGGGATTTCAGATATCCCCATAACCAGAAGTCTGCCGGTGTCAGATCTGGAGACCGAGGAGGCCATGGGAACCTGCAACGCCTTCTAATGGTTTTGTCTTCCCCGAACGTCTGTATCAGGAATGCCTTGACCGGAGTAGCAGTGTGACTAGTTGTTACATCTTGCATAAACGTGATGGTAGACAACGCATCTCTTTCACGCAAACATATCACGACCTCCTCGCGCAGAAGCGTTAAATAACGCTGCGCATTCACCGTATCCGTTTTCCATCCCTTTACTGGGCACTGCGTTTCAAAGAAGAAGGGTCCTATGATGAACGAACCTGTAAACCCACGCCACACTGTCACGTTTGGAGAATGCAATGGTTGCTCCGCGTACTCAAGTGGATTACACGTCGCCCAGATGCTACATTTATGGGTATTAACATCGCCATGAAGCGAAAAGTGAGGTTCATCTGTCCACAAGATGTTAAAGACCCAGGTGGTATTCTGTTTGATTTTGGAGAATGCCCAACTCGCAAATGCTTCCCTCAGTACGGTATCCGCTGGTAAAATTTCATGGCACAACTGAAATCTGTATGGGTACAGATCAAGGATTCCATGAAAAATGTGGCGTACCGAGGATGGTAGTAAACCCAAGAGTCTGGCAGCTTCACGAACACTGCTGGTTCCTGCAGCTGAATCGGCCACTAGCGCTTCCATTTCGTCTGCAACACGCGGCACGTGCCTCCCTTAAACATGGTCGTCCGTCTCTTACACGGTCCTCCAGCGTTCCAGTTTCCTCAAACCGCTGTACAAGTCTAATGAGGCCTGTCGATGTTAAAGGCCCTTTTCCACTCCTCACATTCTTCTGAACTAGGAATTTAGACAAGGCAATGGTCTCTGATTCCTGGTTCACGTACAACAACTTCACCAACAAAGCTTTAATGCTTCGCACTCAGCATTCTTGTTCACATACACGGATTACAACGGTGAACTGGTTGTAGATTATGAGAGCACGTACTTATAACCGTCCGATTTGCATATTTCCAAAGAATTCGCTCGTACCAGCGCCATCTATAGGCTGTTTTTGAGTTTTTTTCCTGTCTTAAAAAACTCCAGTGACCTCCCGTGCTAACCCTGCAAACCTTTTTAATTTTGGATATTTTTCTGGTTTTTATGAATTTTTAAAGTTTCTACGGACTTTTTGCCCCCCCCCCCGGTGTATATATATATTCACACACTCTGTCACTAAAACATATATGCACCCAGAAGAAAACAAGCTACTATCACGAACCTTAACATGTATGTAGTGTATGAGGTGATAAGCAAATGATTGAAAATGCAGAAGAACAGACCATTTTATTAAGAAGATATGGCATGAAAAAGGTTACAAATCAGTTAAGTAGTAAATCCACATCTGGCAGCTATACAAGCCGAAGCACGGCGTGGCATCGAATCAGTGAGGTCACCCATGACTTCCTGTGGAAGATCATGCCATAATCTTTGCAACTGGGAAGTTAATTCCCCAGTATTCCCAGATGGCTGCAGTTGCCTTCCAAGAACGTCCCAGGCGTGATCTATTGCTTAGAGGTCTGGTGACCTGGCAGGCTATGGGAGTACGTCATATACTTGAAGAGATTGTTGGGAGAGTCGCGCAGTATGTAGACGAGTGTTGTCTAACTGATAAATGGCACCTGGGCGACTTGATAGCATAGGCAGTACAACTGGCGTTAAAATCTCGTCCACGTAACTGCGTGCCGTCAAAGTGCGTTGAATGATGACTAGAGGTGATCGTGTGTCCCAACAAATCGCTCCCCACGCTGTCACACCTTGTGTAATCGCCGTATGCTTCTCGACAACAAATGCCGAATCGGACCGGTGGCCTGGCCGCCTCCACACGCGTATGCGATGGTCATCAAAATTGAGACTGAACCGGGATTCATCGCTGAAGATCACACGCCCCCAGTCGGTCACACTCCAGCTTGCCCGAGGTCGGCAAAAATCCAATCGACACTGCCTATGATGTGGGGTCAGTGGTAGGCGTCTTAATGAACGTCGGTTCCTTATACCTTCGTCGGCCAGTCATCTCCGAATGGTTTCCCTTGATACCACCGGATGTCTAGAAGGTGGTAAATGGCGTCGAACCAATTCTAGTGATGTTGCTTGTGCGGAGGTGGCCGCTCTTATGATTGCGCAATCCTCGAGCGCATTTGTGTTCTTGGGACGCCCTGATCCTCCGCGACGGTCGACTATCCCTTCCGTGATCCATTGTTGCCAACACCAAGCAACTACCAAATTCACTCCGACCGAGGTGGAGGCTGAAACGCCTGTTCGACCAACCTGCTTCTCTGAGGTCTACTATACGCCTCCTCTCAAAGTCCGACAATTGTTCGTACTGTCACCGGTACGTCTCAGAGGCATCTCTAGTCACAATACCGTTCATCCAAGTCGACAGATTTGTTTGAATAACCCTATGACACGGGCAATCATGCTTTTAAACTCTCCCAGCTGCGCATCTCATATGTGAATAGCGTGCTTACCCTTGTCTCACTGCCGTCGAAATTTTAATAATTTACATATCTCTTACGAGACTATATTCCTGCTAAGTTTCGTGATAGTAGCTCGATTTCTTCTGGGTGCATATATTTTTTTGTGACAGAGCGTATTTCTAATGGGATCGTCTATCCCAGTTATTCTGGCACTTCAGTGATATATATATATATATATATATATATATATATATATATATATATAAAATATACATCCACTGCTGGCCATTAAAACTGCAACACCAGGAAGGAAAACAAATGACAAAACTTTACTTATTGCACGTATACAACATAGTAGATAGAAAATATGTTTAAATTTGTAGGCAATTTGGGGGTATGCAGGGTCCAAAATATACACAGATCCCGCCTCTGGCAGCTAAAACGGCTGTAACCCGGAAAGGCAGAGTCGAACTGGGCTTAGATGACAGATACGGGCATGTCATTCTATGCTGCTTCAAGTCTATGCCACACTTCATAAATCGTAGTGGCTGGAGAGCGGTGACGACCCAGTCTCTCAGAAACCCATCACCAGATGTTTTCAAATGGGTGAGAGATCTAGAGAACGTACCGGCCAGGCCAACAGTCGAACATCCTCTGTGTCGAGGTAGGTGAGGACACGACGGGCAGCATGCGATCTTGCGTTATCTTGTTGAAAGATGACGCCTCCGAGGCCTCGAAGATAGGGCACAGCCGTCGGCCTTAATATCTGAGAAATGAAACTCTAGCTGTTCAGTTTGCCGACGACGCAAACAAGAGGTGTTCGTGTCGTGTACCCAATGGCTGCCAATACCATCACAAATACCATCACACTAGGTGCAAGGCCCGTATGACGATATCGAATGCAAGCAGGCCACGTGCGTTCTCCTCGGTGCCTCCAGTCACTGATGATGCTGCACGCAGGACCGGGACTCGTCTAAAAAGACGTCATGGTGACACTCTTGTATCCAGTTTTGTCGTTGGGTGCACCACTGTCGCCGCGCCTCTCTATGCTGCAGTGTCAAGGGAAGCCGCAATAATGGTCGCCGTGCAGACAATCAGTGCTGCTCCAGATGTCGTTGAACTGTCCGTGCGGATATTTGTCGTGCTGTAAACAAACTAATTTCCTGACTCAAGGTCCGTGATGTGCGATTGTGCAAGGCCGACCTGACAACATGAGTCTTCTCAGGTGTTAGTGGTGGGAGGCCGTTGAGATCCTGCATGGCATTCAGTAACGCCCTCCTGAAACCATCGATTCCATATTTCCATCACAGTCGCTGGATTCCGACCAATGCAAGTAGCAGTATCGCGGAACAATAAACCGCACTCTCTATAGACCCCGATCCTGCCGCTATCGAATTCTGTCATGTTCTGGTAGCCATTTCTTCTTCTATTACGAGGCATAACATGATCTTCTCACTTACAGCCAACATTCAAATGTGATTTCCGAATGAGAAACCCGCTGCGTAACTTTCTTTTTATACAGAGTTTGAGATGCCGTTTGTCCCTTCTGCGTCGTTCGATTGCGCTTAAATGCTAATCATTTGCATATCCCAGCATCTTCTTCCTTTCATGTGAATTTGACGTTTGTATCATCCCTCCTTCATGGTATTGCAATTTTAATGGCCAGTAATACAGTACGTCCACTAAAGTCATTCCCACCCTCTTAACTTCGGAACGGCTGCTGCTATATTCATAAAAGTGGTGTCTAGGTATAGTAAAGTAGCCATGTGCTACTGAATGAAACCACCTACCGCGCCACCTAGTAGAAAACTGCGGAGTTAGCATCCCTATCTCGAAAACGGAACGAGATAGGGAGAAAAAAAATTTACAAAGTTGTAGAAAATCATCGATTTAGTACAAAAAGATACCTTGTGGACACTAATGAGAAGACTACAATGGTTAAAACGCGCATTTCTGTTTTCGTGATTTCCAACACTATGACGTTACAAAAGGATCTGAGAAAGAAAAAAAACAACTAATTTTAACAATATACTTTTATTTGAGATGTTCAAACTTCTCATCGTCAGCTGCAATACACATTTGGATCCTCGTTTGAATCACACGTTGGAGTATAGAGCGTGACACGTTGGCACAAGCGTCCGTAATGCGTTTATGGTCCTGCAATGTTTGTGGAGGGGTCGCATACACCTGCTGTTTCAGGTATCCCCACAGGAAAAAAGTCCAGTGGAGTCAGATCAGGCGAACGTGGAGGCCACTCTTCGAAACCGCCATACCCAATTATTTGGTCCCCGAATTCCTTGACGAGGTTCTGCTTGACTGGAGATCTCAGCTTTGTAATACTCAGCCATGACCACGAGCATCAACATACTACAACCCCAAGAAGATGTCTCTTTTATAGCTGTCGTCTCTTTTATAACAGGCGTGACGTTTCTTATGTATTTGCATACTGCAAAAATTTCGAACACCAAGCGCAAGTTGCGTTCAGTTGATGCGACACTATTTTACAAGATCTACGTATTGTCTACTCTGTTTATAAAGACAATCAATACAAGGATGAAACCCTCGAGGTTTGAACCGCGGTCCTTTTGATTGGGGATCAAAAGCAATATACCACTGTGCACATTGCGGTGTCGTGTTTTGCCTGAAAGATAATCATTTCTTCTTTCGTTCAAGTTTCGTGACGTCACAGTGTAGGAAATCACGAAAAAACAAATGCGCATTTTGACCGTTCTATTCTTTGCATTTATGTCCACATGATATCTTTTCGTACTAAATCGATGATTTTCTGCAACTTTGAAATCACTTTTTTCCCCTATCTTGTTCCGTTTTTGAGATAGGAATGCTAACTCCTCAATTTTCCCCCAGGTGGCGCGGTAGGTGGTTTCATGCAGTAGTGCATGGCTACTTTACTATACCTAGACACCACTTTTATGAATATAGCAGCAGCCGTTCCGAAGTTAAGAGGGTGGGAAGGGACTTTAGTGGGCATACTGTATAAAAAGAAGCGTTCATTGAAAACATTTTATGTCACACTTAGATAATGTTAAAATAAGATCCTAATTTTAATTGCGTTGTCAAAAGAAGTACCTACCATCAGAAGACAAGTGGCTGCCGCATTGAAAAATATATTTAATATCGGTGTCACGGCACACTTAGTTGATATTTCAGTTTTTCGTACGGTTCCCTAAATGTGATTTCATTAACCTAAGTTTTCAAAAATTTAGTCTATGAATGTATCTAAGAATTTTTCATTACTGTGAAATTAAATTTCTCTCAAAAAATGCGATAATAAATATAATTTTTCTAAGCCGATTTGTATTTAAATTTCTATACTTTTCCGAACTAATACGAAATTCTTCATAAATTATTACTCCGAGTATTGTGTACGAAACAATCGAGCATCTTTGGGAAGTACAGAATTTTAAATAAAAAATTCTCCTTGTCTATTAAATTATTATCATACATATATCTAACCCTCATTATCCCATGCCCGTCGTTATTGCCCATGTGTGTATATATATATAGCATTAAATTTGGACTGAAAGTTTGTTCTGTTAATAAATCTCCAATATCCCTGTGCTAAATGCTGTTATTACGTATAGTATATCGTCCGCCAGGATCTCGAAAGCTTCGGAGCTAAAACATCATTTAAATACCATAAGATTTTCCGCTCGGTAACCTTCTCAATGGTTCAGTGGTTCGGGCGCTGCAGTTCGACGGAGCTATTTGAGGTTTGAAATCCGGAGGATCGCTACGGTTTTTGAAAATTTTTCGATTTTACTTTAAAATAGAAATGCATATGTCTTTTGAGAAATGTTTACAAAACTGCTAAAAAAAAATTATCTCCGCTGAGGTTTCAGAGGTACTTGTTTCTGCAAACTGAACTGTTTTTGTTTCTCCCTTACCTTTATTTAATGTGGTTCGATGACAAGGTGATCAGAAACTAGTCAATAAATTTTAATATTGTTTCTGTATTCCGTTTTGGTCGTTTATTGTGTTAAATTTCATGCTTTTCCCGAAAAAGCGCCCTCTGGTGGACATTTTGGAACTATTTTTTTTTTCGAAATTCCGTGAGCGCATCTCGTGTATAGCCCATATACAAAATTTCGTTGCATTCCGTTCATCCTTTTGCGCTGTAGGATGCAGTTTATAGGAGAAGTTTAATTATAACCACCCTGTATTTTAATTTCCTTATTGTGCGAATGACTTGACAGATTTCTTATATTCCATCGCAATGAACGGAGTAAGTTATATACACAGTGTACTCTATATTATCCGTTTGAACAGATTATCTATTCAGAAAACAATCTTTATCCGAAATAATACTTACATAGTTCATTTAAAAACTTGCAAGTTTATTCCGATAGACATATATTGAAACAACATTTTTAACTCTTCAGCGGGCAAGCCCGTGTACAGAGTGCAACATTTTCGTAATTCGGAATAGTTTGTTTTTACATGTAAGGTTTGAATGTTCTAAGCAGTTTCTATTTATAGCTACCCCCTTACTAATGCAGGTCTGATTTTCTGACCCTTGTATTCCTTTCCATTCATTGGTAGACGTGATTTAACCGTGGTAAATCAACGATTATACTGGATTACAATACAACAAAAGCAGGAGTTGGTGTAGTCGATCCAACGTGCAGCTATTACACGGTATCCCTCATATCACGAAGATGGGCAATCTCATTGCTTTTTAGGTTTTTGGACATAATAGGAATCCATTCGTAAGTTGTCCTTAGATCCAATAAACAGGACAGTTTTGAAATAAGGCGATTGTATCTGCATTCTTTGACCTTTTATTATAAATATATCTCAATATTATAAACATTTTATATCTTGTCCTAAAACGTAGAATTATTATTTTCAATTTGAAAAAAAAAGTTTACTACAAAAGGAATAATCAAGGCAGAAAGAGACGTTGCACTTTGTGCCACGCACGCCTGCTAGTGTTGCAAAAATTGGCACGCCCACTGAAGGGTTAAAATAACATAATTTTAAAATACCATAATAAAATAATATCATAGGAAAAGGATATTTTAGATAAATCTGTTGTTGTTTCTGATGCCCCTTGACCGATATTATCTATCCGTTCAAGTCCCTACGGCTGTTGGGCAGGGTGATGCGGCTCCTGTTTCAAATAGCACCACAAGGGTTGGAGTCCGACTTGGCTAAAGGACCGGTCCCGTAATTTTGAACCGAATCAAGTGACGAGACCGGAACACTTGACTCCGCACCTCCAGAGGTAAATTTGAGAACTTGGAGAACATTGCAGCCATGACAGATTTTTCGTCCACCAGCTGCCATTAGTGTACATGGCGGTGGATTTGTCAGCGACGAGCATGAAACCAGTGACGTTCAGATCACTGACCCGCTGTTCTTGCCAACTGGGCCACCGCACCCTCCAGAGAAATCTTCGAGAGACATGCGATTACTTCATCATGGGTTCGAGCTATCCACATTACAGGTCTAGGGGATATTTTTATTTTAGACTGCACCCGAATATGAATCTTCCGAAAGAGGCTCAATTGTTTCCGACAAAATACTCGGAGTAAAAGGTATAAAGAATTCTGGATTGATTCGAAAATCCGATAGAAACTTAAAATTAAGTTGAATGTCAAAGAATAGTAAAAATGTTTGGAAAACTTTGAGAGAAATGGGATCGCTTAAAATTGATCAGATTTTAAATACTACATCAAATTTCCGAATTCATCCGTTAATCAAATATATCTTTGGGATAAAAAAAAATCATGTAAATAATATTTTCTTTTACTGCGACGTTACTATTAAAGAAAATATTCGTAAAGAGAATTTCCATGATGCAAATATCTGATCGGATTCTGGAGAGTTTTTGGAGACCTACAAATCACCTATCGCTCATTCTCACCGTCTCCAAGTTTAAATGAACCTATACAGATATGACGGGATAATTCGTGATATAGCGGTGTACCGAGCTTAAAACTTTAAAAATGGACAAAATAGGTCTAAATAGATTTAATTATGCTACCATTGTTAAATTGATCTGACGTAATTTAATTTAGATTGAATTTCATCGATTGCTAGTCTCCGACACTTAAACGTAATTTTCGAATCAGAATTTCAATAAAGTAAAAATTCGATCAGATGAAGGAGAGGCGCTCGAGGCCTAAATATCGCCTATCACGCATTTTCGCTGTCTCAGAGCAAATACGCATAGTTAGACATTTATGGGGATAACTCGTGATGCAGATTGCGCCAAAAACTTTAAAAATGGACAAATTGGTCTTAAATAGACAAATGCGTTTGTTATTAAACCCTGTTGCTTTAAAATTCAGACCTAATTACAGCGATCACTGGTTAAACATTGGCAAAATAGGTTTTAAATAGATTAATTACGCAGGCCAACGATGAAAAAACTTTTTGAATAAATTTGCCTTATTCTTGTGGTTTTCAGTGTGCTGAAACCGAATATGACAATAAAAAAAACAGTATCGCCCACCATTTTTTCACATTGCAACACTCAATAATTAAAGAAATGACATTTTTAGCAAATTCAACGCCATAAGCTAACCGCCAGCAATGTGGCTTTACCAAATTCCCATGTTTCTTATGTGAATGGGACGATAGGGCAAGGAACCAACATTGGTCCAGAGAAATCTGGCCTGCAAGAAAATCTTTAAAGCCTGGAGAGAAGAACCTTCTGCGCAAGAACATCGTAGACCCGGAAAACATTCTGCTGCCACCTCTAGACATAAAATTAGGCCTAATGAAACAGTTTGTGAAAGCCTTACCCAAAGATGTAGAATGTTTCAAGTATCTCTGTGAGAAGTTTCCTCATCTATCAGAAGCAAAATTGGAAGAAGGCGTGCTTGTCTGGCCTGACATCCGAAAAATGATGTTCGATCCCAACTTGAAATCAAAAATGACTTTAAATGAGAGGGAGGCTTGGGTATCATTCAAGCAGATTGTGACCAAGTTCTTGGGCAACAAAAAGGACCCTCATTATATTTCTATTGTAGCCAACATGCTGGAAAAGTTTAAAAAGTTAGGCTATTTGATGAGCCTCAAGATTCACTTTTTGAACAGTCACCTTGATTTTTCCTAGATAATTTGGGTGATGTCAGTGAGGAGCAAGGTGAGCAGTTTCATCAAGGTATTAAATTGATGGAAAGACGGTATCAGGGCCGCTGGAATACAAGTAAGATGGGAGACTACTGTTGGTCACTTCACCGAGAACACTTCACCGAGGTCACTTCACCGAGAGTCACTTCACCGATTAACAGGCGAAAAAGCAATATCAGGAGTTATAAGGAGAAAAAGGAAAGGAAATATAAGCTAAAGCACACATAAAATCTATGTAATAAAAAGGTATTTTCATGTTTATACTTGAATAAAAGTTTGTTCATAATGTAACATTTATTTATATTTATTTTCTATGGTATGTTCGGTTAATTTTCTAGTTTCCGACGAAGTCACATTGTGACGAAACTGTGGGTGATAGAAAAAAACTGAGGTCCGATAGGGATTCGGCACCAAAAACTACATAAGAATCAGCTATAAATGTTAAAAAAGTTTTCAAAAAGTCATTTTTCGTTGGCCTGTGTTATCCATCTGTTAGTAAATTGTTTTGCCTTAATCGTAATGCCCTTTAGAGCGAATTCCATCGATTGCTAGTTTCTGATAATTAAGTATAACTTTCGGAGAATAGCACCGAAGATGCATGTATGTAAGTCCTAATCATTTCCTCCGGTTGTAAAGAAACTAAGCAAATACCATTAAATATGAATGAGAATTTAAACGAAACACCATCAGAAGACAGGATTTTGATCTACAAATCAGCTATCGCTCGTTTTCACCGTGTCCCCGCTTAAACGAACTTTTAGACATATAAGGGAATAACGCGATATACCGGCGTAATGCGTTAGGAAATTACAAAAATGGAGAAAATAGGGCTTAAATAGAATAATTATGAGTTTTTTATTATACCATGGCCGTCTTAAGGCCGAATTTCAGGTATCGTTAGTTTTCCACAATTAAACGCAATATTAGGACATTTGTGACGGTAACTCGATTCTTTTCCTCCGATTATGTAGGAATGAAAATGTGGGAATGTGTTTAAGTATTCTTAAAGACTATTTCTTTGCTTAAAAAACGCGATCGGATTAGGGGGAGGCTTTCGAGATCTTAATATATCCTATCGTTGCTCGGTTTCGCCGTCTCCGAGCTAAAACGCTCCATTAGACATGTTAAAGGATATTACATGATTTGACGGGAGAATGCTCTAGAAAGTTTAAAAACGGACAAAATAGATCTTAAATAGATAAATGATGCGGTTTTGTTGTTTCAAACTGATTTAGATAGAATTCCAATTTTTGCTAGTTTCTGACAATTAAGCGTAATTTTAATTGAGTGACAGTTAAGGGAGGATATGTCTTGAGATATGCAACTACTGTATAACTCCATTCTTTTCCTCCGTTTCTATTGAAACAACATGGATATGTTTAAATATTCATAAAGACAATTTCCATGCCTCAAAAACCCTATCGTATTAAGGGGAGATGTTTTTTATTGAAATTATTTTTCCTCAAGAGGATTGCATTCGAGCAGAAAATGTTCTCTATTAAGGATAAATACTAAATACGAACTTTATAGAAAAAATTAAGTTGAATTCTTGTATGTTTATCGTGTTAAAATTAATTATTTTATCATCTCTACAAAATATAAAAATTTTATTATTACAACGTGATATTTAAAATAATTTTTATTTATATGCATCTCAGGTTGACATAATCATTACGCTTTTATTTAATAAATAATTAAAGTTGCATTTTAAAAAGGAAAATCTCTCTTATTGTTTATACTTTCGTCTTCCGAAGGGTTGCCTTGTGCCACGTCATGTTGATCTTCAAGGTTATACTCATATGCAAAATGTCGAAACTAAGTCACTTTCAGAATGGTAAGACAACAGTGGTTTGAGGATGTTTCTGTTACTAAAACAGTAGAAACTGTTAAACCACAGTTCCTACTGTTTTAGCAACAGAACACTGTTTCTACTGTTTTAGTAACAGTAGAACCTGCCAAAGCACAGGTTCAAGGATTATGACACGGTACAGAGATGAACAAAGAATTGCAGCTAAAGACAAAAAGTGTGGTTGTCATACGAAGATATCCTTTAAAAAGTCGGAATTTAGTTGGGATAGTAAGATGAAAACCTAAAGCTGCATACAGACCAACAGATAACAACAGGGGTGAATGCAAGTTGTAATGATACTAGTTCGGTAACTATAATTCGTCTTGAGCTGCAATGAGCTGGTATTAATAATGTGTGTACTGCAATCCAAAAACCACTCATAAAGTACTAGAAAACATGTCAAATGGGAACTCGAACATAAAAACTGTAGTTCAAATGATTTCCAAAGAGCCATCTGGTCGAATGGTTCGAGCCTTAAATTGTTTCTTACCATTATTTAGAATATACGTTTGGCGAACACCTTCCAAAGCATACCGTCTCATGCTGACTGTCAAGCATTATGGTTGCTCCCTGATGTTGTGGGATGCTATTTCATGGCGTTTCCTAGGACTCTTAACTGTATTTCAGCGTTCTGTCACATGGGAAGTTTACGAAATCATTCTGGCTTACCACATACACCCTATGATGCAGGCGTTGTTCCCTAATACCCATCATTGTTTTCAAGACGATAACTCACCAATGAATTGTGCGAGACATGTCAATATGTGGCGGGAAGAGCATGAGGATGAGGTACAGCATTTTACCTGGCCACCTTCATCGCCCGACCACAGCATTATTGATAATTTCTGGAAACATTTCGAGGAAAAAGATCCAATCATTTTCTCCGTTTAAAGATCTTAAAAGATAGGTAAGATGTTGCAGAATTAAAGTTACCAAATTCCAATATCTTACATTCAGGACTTGTTATAGCGATATGCCCTGTCGAGCTAATACTGTTCTGCAAGCCAACAGTAGACACACAGTTTATAAGTAAAGAGTTCTTTAGACACAATCAATATTTCCATCATTTTCATATCCCCTGTATTTGTACTAATATTTATTAATGTTTTCGTATTATTATCGTTCCAGTAATTTAGAATTCAATTTTGAAAGGAAAATTTTAATTTCAGAATATAATCTTGAGCTTATTCCGAGTAACGAAAAACGTTATGTGTGCAATAAATACCACAAGATGAAGTATTACTTCCTATAAACACATCAGATTTACCTTCGTATGTAAATATTTATTCTTCTAGTAAGTACTTTCTGTTTAAACCAAATCAAATCTAAGTTCTGTTCAAAGAAACGGTGACTAATTTTCTCCTACGATTTCCTTTCGATTGACAAAATACTTTTCAGTGACTCTTCTCAGCGTGTTGATGCTCCGTAGAAAAACAAAGTTGTAAAATCGCTGATAACGACACCGTTTAAAGGCCCTGCGGTCTTAAATCTCGGGTTCGAATGTCGCTTTCATGAGCCAATAAGCCTGAAATTGCTCTCTCGACACCTCGTGCGTGAGGTCTCCAGGGAACTTGAATGCAGCCACTCAATAAAACTACGACTACAAAATGTATGAAAATCATAGTAATTTCTTTTTGGTATTACCTTTTCAGAGTATTTCATGGGCCATTATTATGAGGTTTTCTGGCATTAGTAAGGTCACTGAATAATTGAATAAACAAGAGTCTGGCATTTGCTCGTTTTCTTTGAATCACAGATTTGGAGAAACAGTCTCAACCTTTTCACAAATCTAAAATAAAACTGCATTAGTAATCCTTCATATTCAAAGTTTGACTTTTATTACAACCTCTATAGATAACTGGATGATTAATAAAAAAGACAAATAATGCTCTTAAGGGGAATTTTTACATATAATAAATATTTACAGCTTAGAAAAAAAATTAATCAATGATTCATCAATAAAATTAAAAATTTTGAAACTTCTTTTATAGAGCGGTATTTATATTAAAGTGAAAATATGGCTTTTTTATATTTTTAAGATTAATAATTGAATCAGATAAAAAGGCGATTAAGTTGATTATTCTGGCAAAGAAATAGAGAATATTTTGGTTATTAGTTTAACCGATCTTCAAATGTTTGTGGCTACGAAAAGATATACTATGCTTGTTACGATAAGAATTCATTTAGAGTTTCTCACATCTTTTCAATATTGCAGTTGGAAAATTGTTAGCATAGAAATTCTGAGAACGGAGTTCAATGTCCAGTGCCTACAAAAGGTAGTTACAGTAACTCAAGACCACTGGAAAGAGTGATAATGGGTCATTATGAATGTATATGATAAGGTGTGGGGTTATTTTAACTATTTACAGTCAAAATTATAGTGTTAAGTTATCTTCGCAGTATTCTTACAGCAATAAGTTATTCTTTGCAAAGTTGCGTTATTAAAAAGATCTTACCATTATTGTTTTGATACTGTTAACATTTTCGCTACCATAGGCGATCTTAGTCCCTTAATATATAAGCTATTAATCAAGTCGTTTTTTACTGTTTGCGATGATTTCACTGTTTTTGCTGATCTGGTATTGATGCTTTATTTAAATTTCATCGGAAACGAAAATGTAAAGTGAAGCCTTTACATGTTAGAAGAAGTTTGCAGTTACCCTGTATTTACAAACTGTTATTGCTAAGAAAAGTTCGTTTTATCGGAAATGCTGTAATTCATAATTTTTTGTTGTTGATGTTGTTGTAATGCTTCATATCAAATTCTTCTCAGTATTGTGTTGCAATTTTGCTTAAAAAATAGTCATTTCTTGTTATGTGATATTTGTAAATATGTATTACCCAAGTGAACGTAATTAGGAGTCTAAAATCACAGTATTAATTGCAAAGGAGGGGCCTTACATAGGACATGCCATGCTTAGCTACCTCCTCGCGTAGACACAATAACTTGTAAATAAGTTAGCCTACGCAGATAAGCTACGGTAAGGGGTGAAACTGTTTTTTTAATTCCCCTGACTCATATACACGAGTCTGTTGTATTTTATTACCAAGTACACTTCTTAACCTGACTATTGTAACTGTTTCGAAAAGGTTTCTGGGGGAACCATTTCCAACGCATAAACCTGTGTAATTTTTGTTAAATTTGCTAGTTTGAATCATCCTGAAATAGTTTTGAATTGGAAGTGTCTGTAAATGATTTTTACAGCTGAAAGGCATCCGTTTTCCTTTAATGAAGATACTCAGGAAATACATCGACATTTAGGACTTTATTTCTGCATGAGATCCAACAGGTTTTGAAAAATTGAGTAAGTATTTAAGAGTATTCACGATATCAATTTTTGGGACGTTTACAGTAATTGTGAACCACGTGTAACACACGAAATTTTCTGAACTCTCTTTTTATGTGATGGTTTACACAAAACAGCTCTATGCTTACTTGGAAAAGAGTTTAAAAGTAAATACTTCATCGTTTTAATAAGTTAATCTAACTGTGAAAATTATTTAACTCCTTAAGGAATATTTCATACCATTTAAGAGCATCTCTTCAGGAAAACTAAATTTCTCCATCGCAAGATAGTCAGGTTTTTAAATTAAAATTCCGTTGCAATCAGTTTTTTTTACCGTAACTTTGTCTTTTATCATATATTACTAACGAGAAGTGTTTTATTGAGATATCATTAAATTTCCAGTCTTTTAAATAAAACACTGGAATTATTTATCAAAAATAACTTTTTTGTTTGCATTGCTATGTTGATTATCAAAATATTTTCCCAAAATTTCCTCAAAAATCAATTTTCTGTGGGCAGACTGATAGTGGATTACTAAAATAAATCATTTTTAAATCCTATAATAAACAAAGTATTTCCAATTTCCTTTTAAAGGCAAACTACTCTATTAAACACAAAGTCCTGATCGCTTTAATATCATGACACAGATTATAAATTTGAACATTAAATAATATATATGACTTAATTCACTCTTCTCCAAATTAAATAACTTTACAGTAAATTTTAAAAATAGCTCAGTTGCGTATCTCTGTCAAATAAATCTCCTCATATCGGTGAAGTATTTTGATAAAAATGAGAACAAATGGCTTCTCCTTTTAAAGCGACATAATTAATTGCTATTTCAGTTTAGATATTACTTCAACCGATACTATGAATCAGGTTTAGAATTTAAAGTGATAATGATTTTGTTGTCCTGACCTTATATCTTTCATTCGCTTCAATTCTGCTGTCTCCTATTTATACTTATGACATACACGCATTCATTAATTTTGTAGTAACGAGTTTTTCAATGAACAATTTTTAGAGAAATATTAAACCCCGATAGAATCTAATTGTTATTGGTATTTATTTTATGTATAGAGTAAATGCTGTTATACCTTATAGTTAGTTTTATGTATATCCTAATGTTAGAAAATTTTATTATTGCGTTAAAATTGTTGTTAAATATATTTGATACTATTGTTAAAATATACATCGCTTAAATTTTAAATCTATACATTTAAAAAACATGTATGAGGGAAATTGTATGCGAGGTTTGTTTTGATCCTAAGAAATAAAATGCCAAATTACATAAACAAATTGAAGACACTACCTGTTGAATAAGTTAACAGAAATCTGCAATTAGCGTTCAACGCAACATAAATGCAGGATTCTGTACAAATAATTGAAATCAAAAGTAGAAAATATTGGCAAAGGCGCTAGAAAAACTGTTTCCTATACGTATACTTTTAATTTCTTTAAAAAAACAATACCATCAAATAAGTAATTCTCGAAAATATTAAATTTACAAAGTTCAATCCATTCATATTTAGAAATTAGTGTTCTATCCATGTATGAATCATTAGGGGTACGTAAATTTCGCATAAAAAATATCGAGATTTCGCATAAAAAATACAAGATATAACATTTCGCATTTATTCGCAAAAATATATATATAAATTTACAAATATCGCATTTATTTAAAAAAAAATGCAATTTTACTTATTTGGATAGGTAAGTATCAAAATTCTTAGTTAAAAGCTAACATTGTAATAGTCTCCACATTATGTTCCTTAAGGCCGTCCGCACACGGAGCAACTCAAAAGGAACTGATAACCGACTCCAATCACAAACCAGTCCATGCTGAGTCGTAACCTATGTAATTGAACTGAGCCACGCACACGGAGCAACTGGTTACAAACCCGCTAGCAACGCGTTTGTAATCAGTCGCAGGCAACTCAACGTGTCTAGTCGCTAGCAACTTCAGTCGCCAGTTTCTCTTGCGTTGTGCGTGTTATTCCACAATCTATGTTATAGCCGCTCTTTTGGCAAGCTGCCAAATGACTTACACGAGTCACGTGACTTCTGCCTAGCGATGAAATGAAATTCTAACGTTTTTTGTTGTATGGAATATGTTCGCCCATATATACGTCCATTTTTAAACGATTGATCAAAGACAATCTATTGTGACGATTTTTTAAAATAAATTAATTTCTGATAATAATTTAACTAAAAATAATGCCCGGAATAATGATGTTCTTCCTTCCATGACAGGTCGCAAACTATTGATTTGAATCACTTTTGAGTCGGCCCGTGTGCGGAGCCGCATCACTAACCAGTTTGCAACCGATAAGCAATTTCAGTCGCTAACTAGTTCAGTTTCCTTTGAGTCGCTCCGTGTGCGGACGGCCTAAGTCTTTACCTTCTGTCATCAATTACTATGTTGTACATACTAAAATATCTCTCAGCATCTACGCTGCTAACGCGACTATAGAGGATTTGTATAGCTGCCTTTGCAAAATTTAAGATAGCAGCATTTCGTTGCAATTAAAATCTGTATAACATCAACAGGAGTCACTTGGTTGACTACTTAGTACTGTAAGTTGTCCGTGAAAATGGTTGTATCCGTCGATGAGCTGCTCCCGTGGTATTTCTTTAAAAAATGGTAGTTTAGAGAAGCTTTCCAATAATAAATTTGTGTTCAAAGATGATATGGGAGATGTCGCGGCTACAGATCGACAAAACAATCTGCCAATGTGCTGGTAGACTTCGTTTGTTGCTTTGGATGTCGTCATGTGTAGAGTCATTTTGTTTAAACTGTTCTCTGCTGCTGTCTTCGGCATAATATTGAGCTCCTGATCGATTTCACCATTCCCATTAAAAAAAATGCTTTCTTTTTTTTAAACTAAAATACCTTTGACTTTGGCACTCAAGAGATGTTCTTAAATCTACTAAATTGTGCCACAAAACTTGATGGTTGATTTTTACAGTTAGATTTTTAGTTTCGACTCCGGTACGGACAAACTGTCCGGAGAAAATCCGAAGGAGAGTGAGATTTCTCAGTTAAAGACAGTGGATGGTCTGAGTTATACAATTATGTAAATAAATTATTACTATTATTACCTAATTTCCCTCAAAAAGCCGTTTATCACCGAGTTTTAGCCGAAAAGAAGTAAAAAAAAAATTTCACATTTATTCGCTCATATCGGCAAATTTCGCCTTTATTCGCATCTATTTCATAAATACGAAAATTACGTATCCCTATGAATCATACATTATCGAACAGATATTCATCAGGTTATCATGTGGAATACTAGTAAGCAAATTGTCAAAATCAAAAAGTGTGTATACGTTCTTTATTCTCATTCTTTAAAAGATGTTATTGTTGACTTCTATATATTGATATTCTGACTATATATTGACTTCTGTTTATGAGACACTGTTTGTTTATGAGTTCTACAAGGTTATATTTTTTATATTTGCATATTATCTAATCCAGACCCATTACTCTATTCTCCAAAATAGTGCTTACAAACCCAATTCTTTCCTACGGAAATCCACCTTGAGTTTCATTATTCAACTACGGCTGAATAAAACATTATTGATTAAAACAATTGTCGTAAAAGACAGACAGGCTTACAAATAAAGGAAAACTCTTGTTCATTTACCACAAATTTTTTAAAGTGTTAAGAATCGACCCAATCTCTTATTTAAGTGTACTTTTAATGCTTATTATATCTAAGCAACTTACAAATCCCTTCTGGCCTTGTGATTTACCTGTACGAGGTAATAACAATCTGGCAATATCTATGACGACCCATCTAATATCTCAATCAAAAAGCATGTTATATAATAAACAAAAGTTCCTCAGAATTTCATTCAATATATATATATTGATTAAATATTTCTCTGATATCTGCAAGAATGTCAGTTTTTCTAGTTTGTTCCCACAATAAAGAGATTTCGTTCTTCCGTACATCGTAAACATTTATTTAAAACTTTACCAAAGCTCTTTCCGCTCAGAATATTCCTGTAAATTTCAAAAACGAGATCCTTAATCATTGCAGGAAAATTCCTGTAGTATGTTTTGGTCATTATTACTAAATAAAGCAACCAGGTAAGAAAGATTATATTTGAAAACATTAATTATATTGGTAAATATAAAACCATTGGGTTGGTTGGTTTAGAGAGCTGCTGTCATCTTTTGCTATACAAAAGCTAAGTAGGCCCAGACCAACAATTTAAGGCCGATTCGGAACGGCCGCAAACATCCATGCCAATAGGGGGGGAGCGAACCCTCTGGCTCTGCACCGAATGGCAGTTCCTTTTCCATTTGGTCATCGCCCAGTTCAAAACAATTTGGAAAAGATTTTACATACATGTTAATAGGTAAATTTTGCATTTGGAGTATTTAGAAGCTAAAATAAACAATAATATAAATGCTAATCCAAAGATCCCTTTTCAATGCAGTAATGTCAGTGGTAGGGGAACTTTTTTTAATGCATGTAATTCGGCAACTTCAACATTAAAGGCATTTTGGAAATTTGCAGAAGGGAATGCTCAGAACATTGAACTATGTTACAATATTTGAAGCAAAATCATTCTATAAATAATTTGCTTGTCTATTCAAGGGGCAATATCTATAAAATTTGTCTGAGGTAAGTGTAAGCTTTTTAGAATTGTCTGCGTATTAAGCAAAAAAATGCCTTTTAAATATGATAATCTTCCTGTTATTATTTTTTGAGCAAGAGACTAAAATATAAATTGAAATAAATCATCTGGAATTATATGTCATTGATATCTAACTTCGTCTTTGTTCATTCTCACCTACAAAATACTCAACGAATTTCATTGGGATGATTTTTTTGAAATTTCAGCGAAATGAGTGGATGTAATTAAGACTGTATTATGTAGTCAACTGTAAGACTTGAAATACGAGATTCATTTTGGAGCATAGTCATAAATTCAAGAAAATTTTAGATGTATTTGCAATGAGTTCAATAATGGAGCATGATGCTTATTTTTTCAACATATTTTTTTTTTACTTTTCGTTATCATCTCATAGTTTAAATGAATACATTTAAGCTATGTAATATATGAACTTATATGCAACAGGAAGTTGTGTATGGTAACGCAGCAACTAAATTATCATCCAATTAGATTACTGTTAGATTACTGTTAAATTAGATTAGGTTTGGATTATCTTAATTTCTGTAAAGCAACTTGAGGGTTATCTGCCTAGATACAGTAGTTTTAATTAGTAACTAAAGGGAGTACTTTGTAACAGGGCGTACCGTTCTTCTCCTATCGAACATAACTTAGTAGAAGGACTTTTAGCTCCTAGAATGTAGAGAGTTGCTCTCCTGTAGATGCCGTTAGAGGGAGACAAAATAGAAACAGTAAGTAAATTCCTCCTTTTAATTATAGAAAATAATAATTTACACCTGTAATCTATTTTTTGTGAGTTATTACTATAAAAATCGAGAAATTAATAAAATATTGTTGAGTAAGAACTAAGTGTCTTTCGAAAACAATCATTGGTGTTATGGTGAAGGTATGTTAATTTTGATATTTAACTTGGCCCTCAAAGAAAGGTTAAATTATAATAAACCCCTTGAAAAGGATTAAAAAGGTGGAATGAAAAAATTATTACAATTTAGATCTTTGATACAGTTAAACAAAACTGGTTTTAAGCTTTAGAAGTTAGACCGTTTAAAAATCTAAAATCATCTTAAGAATGCAAAACGCGACTTAAGTTTTATGCAGGATTTTCCAGCTAACTTTATCTTACTATTGTATTATTTTTTGCCGACATGGCCTCCCCTGACCATCTTTTGGCTTGTTTGGGTTTTACAAAGGACGGGGTCCTTCGGGACCCTCTACTGTTTTTAGACTTTTTGGATGTTTTGGGTTTCATGGAGATTGTCTAGCCTTGCTAGACAATCTGGGATTAGTAAAAAAAAAAATTTTTTTCTTAGTTACTATCATGCAAAAATTGCAATTTTAGTTACACCTAAAGGTAAATAAGTATATATATATATATATATATATATATATATATATATATATATATATATATATATATATATATATATATATATATATATATATATATATATATATATATATATATATAAACTTATGTAACAGAATGAAAATTCATTTATTGCTAAGAATATTTGATTTAAAGCCTAGTAGCTCTTTGACAATGTGGAATATGTGCAGTTTAAAATAGGTACTGCAGTTCAATTTCCTGAGTTTCAGGCGGACAAAAGCCTGGGGATACGCAAGATATTTTAGCCATAGCCCTGAACTTGACAGGAGGTGATTTCTATAAACTGGTTCCAAAACAGGGAATCCCGAAGCTACTATATTTATGTCTAAAGTTATCAGTCGACTGAAAAAAAATTGTTTTGAAGCAATAATTACAGAATTTATTGGTAGATTAAAAATATTTTCAATACATCAGATTTAACTGCAAAAAGATATTATTTTCGTTTAAAAATGTTCGTTCCTCTCCGTTATTTAACTAAATGAAACAATTTGCGTTGCATATATATATGTGTGTGTGTGTGTGTGTGTGTATGTATAAACTTACGCGTTTAAAATTCATGGAACAACTTAAGAAATAATATATTTAAAATAGCGATCAATGAATGTGAAAATTGGTACATGATAATAATTGCACTTGTAATACTATTAAAAATATTTAAAGCAATTTCCAGTATGCTTATTAAATCCAGAAAATATTTCAATTTACAGTGTTACGAAATATTTAGATCTTTTTCTACACAAGAGTACAAATGACAGTAAATATTATATAATTCATGCGTTAGAACATAAATATGGAAGAGACAATAACAATGATGGAACTGTGGTGTCAATTGTATTGTTGTCAATTGTTGTTTATTTCGTGGTTTAATAGACTTACAAATCAAGTATAAATCCTATACTTGAACTTCCTTAACCCTTTGAGGGGCGCCGTTTGCACAGTGCAAACGCTTAAACCTAGTTTTTTTTCACTTGCATTCGATGTATTCTAGTTAAAGGAGCAGGAATATTGTTAGTACTGCCATCTTTTATTAGATTAAAGAAGTAAAAACATTTTGCAACCTTTCATTAGAAAATTTTCGAAGATATATTAGGTTAAAAGAAATCGGATAAAAAAATCTGAACCCTGCAAACGGGGGAGGGTGTTGCCCATGAAAGGGTTAAACAGTAGAGTTAATTCCCCGGAGAGAATTATATATGTCATAGACGGTGTGTTTTAAACTGTTCTTATCCCAAACTTTAAAAAAAGTTACCACTTGATTCTGCTTAATATGGTACTCTTGCATGTAGCTGTAGCTTATTACGTAGCACTCCTTAAAAAATTTAATATTAAAATATGGAAGAGACAACAACACTGATAGAACTGTGTCTCGTAAATTACAAAATTTATTTGCAATTTACGAGAAATCACTTATAGGTGATAAGGACAGTTTTAAAACTCATCGCCTAATATATTATTTTATTCTCTTAAATCTTTATTCTTACCATCTTAACATGCGATTTTACTTAACACACGTGCTGGCCTAAACTGCTGGGTTTAGTTGTTGTATTTTGATGATCCTTTTCTTCTGATTACCTTATTACTTTATCATAAGGTCTTTACTTCATCATATATAAAATAAACGCAAAACATCATGATAACATAGACTGAAAAGTGCATTGATCTGTTACTTATATTTTGATTAAAGATCCACCTTTCAAAATTTTGTTCGTTGATAAAATTATGAATTCAGCAATATTTACTGTTTTACATTTAAAGTAGCTTTAATTCTGCGTTTGAAATTCTACCCTGAAATGCATTAAAATTTTTCACTATTATGTAAGAATTTAAATTATGGTTTAAAAAAGGAATAATGTAGTAAAATATCACTCTCGAAAGGAGCCTTATTCCTTTATGAGCACACATTTGTTTTCCTCTATCAGTCACCCGTGCTAAGTTTATAGAACGAATTAATTTTCCACGAATCTAAAAGTTAGGAGATAGTTCTTCTTATGCATCAAAAGTGCATGCTATTCCTTTTTATAAATAAAGAATACGGTGTAACAATGTGGCCGCCATAGCACTGACTTAACACTGTCGAGATAAGTCTCAGAGAGAACAGAGCCGAGTTGATGAGTGAACTTCATCTTTATTTATGAAGAAAAAAAGCTATATACACGTAGAGTAATCAAACTCGATGCTGTCTGCATTCGACTCCTTCTGCTAGACTTTGCCCGTCAAGCCTCTCATCGCCAAGAATCTGTCCCCGTTCCTCTCCTTGAGTCGATTCCCCCTCAGGGGGTTTACCTTCTTTAGGTAAACACGGGTGTCGCAATCCCGAGGTACCCCAGCGAACTTTCCCTCCTTTCCCTTTTCTTCTCCTCTCGTCCTTCTACTTTTACCTTTTTTTCTCCCTCGTTGCGGTTACCTCTTCGGAGGTGAGGGCTCCTCATCAGAAGCTGTAGCCATTCTGTGCTTCTAGCTTCTAATGGCGATTAACTGCCCACGTGTTTGCCGTGCGTGGAGACCCGTGTCCCAGGAAATGGGGATCCTGGTAGTTGAGGGGTTTTATTCTTCGCCATAATGTGGGCTTTAGTAAGATAACACTCCAACACACTACTTTGGCCCTTGCTTCAGGTAAACGGGAGGTGCACATTGGTCCCGTGTGTACCAATCGGCTGGTCGGTTAGACATTGTTCACTGGCTCAGGGCTAAGCAACCGGTCAATGGCCGCGCGCGTATAGTTCCCGGTTAGCACTGGCGCAGTAACCGGCGTCCCCTTGTTGGGCTCCATGGTGGGTGGTGCCGCCGGGGACCGAACATACGGCCCATTTTTATGGATAACTCAACCAAAGCAACTACTAATCAACGTACATCATCTAGACCATATAACATCAATCAAACTTCTCGCTTCTTTATAGTTAAGCGTACCGAAGGCAACTTCACAACTGTATCACCTTTCTTGATACAAAAATGTATAAATTCTGTTATAGGCGATGTGAAATCAATAAAGAAACTCCGTTCTGGTGACCTCCTTGTTGAAGTATTGACAGCAGTACAAGCTGCGCAGTTGTCTAAGATAAATATGTTTGGAAATATTGCTGTGTCCGTGGCTCCTCATGGATATTTGAACTCTTCGAGAGGAGTAATATCGGAGGCCGACCTGCACAAAGCCAGCTAAATGCGTCAACTGCCAAGGAGATCACACATCATACTCACGCTCCTGTCCAAAATGGATAGTTGAGAAAGAAATTCAGACCGTAAGAGCCAACAATAGTCTGTCATACTTAGAAGCGCGCAAACAGGTCGAGGCTAGAAGCCATAGAGTTGGTGTTTCATACGCCTCTGTTGCCGCTTCCAAGAGAGTTATGTGTAACTCATCAACCCAAACGGAGCCTATTCTTAACACCAATAAACCAAACAATAGTAAAACTCAAACAACCGCACCTTCAAAATCTAACTCACAACATAATAAAACATCCCGTTCTTCCATCTCAAAACCTTTTACACCAAAACCACCTATACATAAAAAGTTAAAAAGTGCTGAAGTTGCTAAGCGAGTGAGTCATTCACGTAAGTTGAAAGACCCTCGCAATGTGGCGCGTATGGAGGAGGATTCCCTCCAAATTTGCGCGTCCAATTCGGATCTTTCTGATCCTGATGCTGGGGTGTCTATGGACACCTCAACTCTTCCAGCTCGTGCTCCATCTCCCTCCATCTCTTGATGGCGAATTTAATTTCCTGGAACTGTCGCGGTTTCCGTAATAAACTATCAGATCTGAAGTCTTTGATCACAGATTACCATCCGGCCTGTGTCGCACTTCAGGAAACTTTCCTGAAGTCAGCGGACACGGCCAAATGACGTCATTATAGTATTTTTCAGAAGGACAATGTTTCGGGTGTGCGAGCGTCTGGAGGTGTTGCTCTCCTGACCTCTCACAGCTATCCCTACTCTGTCCTATCGTTAAATATTCCACTTCAAGCGGTTGCAGTGCGTGTGCAGATGCGGATATTAATTTCCGTGTGTGTAATATATCTGCCACCTAACGACGTTGTTGATCAAAGAACTCTCGACGACTTGGTGACTCAGCTTCCGGATCCTTTTGTTATACTTGGAGACTTTAATGCTCATAATGTTTTGTGGGGGAGTAGCTGTAACACCGCTCGAGGAAGGAAAGTGGAGCAGTTAATAACTGACCACAATCTTTGCCTCCTCAATAATGGTGATCCTACTCACTTTCACGAGCCATCTCGGACCTTTCACATCATTGATCTTGCTATCTGTTCACCGTCAATCTTTCCATCTTGCAACTTTTGGGTCGGGACAGATCTTCGCGGAAGTGACCATTTTCCTGTGTTTGTGGCACTGTCCGGCACTGGATCCGTAGTCTGTCGTCCTGCGAGATTCAAATATGAATTGGCGAATTGGTCACAATTCACAGACTCTGCAGTCATCACCCAACGTATGGTCGACGGTGACATTGATGATGCGGTTCGTCTTGTCTCCAACGTTATAATAGAAGCTGCCGATGCAGCCATTCCCAAGAGCTCACCTAATGGTCGAAGAAACTGGAAACCGTGGTGGAACCTTGAGTGTTCTGCAGCATTGAAAGTACAACGTAAAATGTGGGGGATATTTCGCCGATATCCCACCACTCCAAATTTCGTTGCTTTCAAGCAAGCAAGGGCTAACGCTCGTACAGTGCGTCGACGTTTGTCAGAGAGAGTCGTGGAAAAAGTACGTTTCGGAATTGACACCATCCACCCCCAGTAAACAGCTGTGGACGAAAGTAAAGAAATGCATAGGATTATATCCAGACCAGCCAATACCGTGCATTGTTCAAAATGGCGTTACACTTTCTATCTTAGAGGAAATAAGTAACGCCATTGGCAGCGCCTTCAGTTCAGTGTCGAGTGCGTCGTCGTATCCGACCACTTTCATGCGACACAAACTGCGTGCCGAGTCAAGACCTTTGCGTTTCGATACTCAGTCCGATCTGGCCTACAACTGCCCCTTTACGGAGAACGAGTTGGAGAATTGCCTTCGGCAGACTCGGATGACTTCCCCGGGTCCCGATGGCATTAGTTATGCTATGTTACAGCAGCTCTCTCGCAGCTCGCTCCGTAATTTGCTGTATCTATTTAATAGAATCTGGGAGGAATATGCTTTTCCATCCTCTTGGCGTAGGGCAATAGTGATTCCTATTCCCAAACCGGGAAAGGATGCCTCTAGCCCTAACAATTACCGTCCAATTGCACTCACCAGCTGTTTATGCAAGCTGCTGGAACGAATGGTTAACAATCGGTTAGTGTATCAGTTAGAATCCCAGCTTTGTCTGTCACCTCTACAAAGCGGATTTCGGCGTGGCCGGTCCACGATTGATAATATCATAGCCTTAGAATCCGAAGCTCGCATTGCCTTTGTCAGAAGAAACCACTTAGTGTCTGTTTTCTTCGACATTGAAAAGGCTTATGACCGAACGTGGCGATATGGTATCCTTCGTGACCTTTATAATAACACCTTTCGTGGTCACTTGCCGATTTTCATTGCGAACTTCTTGTCACTACGAGAATTTCAAGTTCGCATTGGTACGACGCTTTCCGATGTTTACATTCAAGAAGAGGGAGTTCCTCAGGGCAGTGTATTGAGTGTTACACTGTTTTCCCTGAAAATTAATGGCATTTTACAGTGTTTGCCACCATCTGTTCGTGGCAATCTGTATGTCGACGACTTGCAGATCTCGTGTCAAGGTAAGGATATGCGTTACATCGAACGACAATTGCAAGCTTCAATATCTCGCATAGTGACATGGTGTTCTGAGAACGGTTTTACGTTTTCGGCCGAAAAAACCTCTTGCGTACATTTTTGTAAGCGCAGAGGTTTGCATCCTGACCCGCAAATATACCTAGGTGACTCCCTGATAGCCGTAGAGAACGCGGTTCGTTTCTTGGGCGTGTTGTTCGATAGTAAGTTAACTTTCCTTCCGCACGTCATGTATCTGCGGCGGAAGTCTGAGCAGGCTCTAAACTTGCTGAAAGTTCTATCCAACACGTCCTGGGGAGCTGAGCGATCTACTATGCTCCGGGTTTATCGCGCGGTTATTTGATCGAAAATAGATTATGGATGCGCCGTGTACGGTTCCGCACGCTTTTCCGTGCTACGGAAACTGGACACGATTCATCATTCCGCCCTTCGAATCTGTTCTGGTGCTTTCAGAACATCTCCCGTAAAGAGTTTAAATGTCATCTGCGGTGAGCCTTCTTTACCATCTATTCGCAAGCAATTGTCGCTTCAGTTGTACTTCCGTATCCTCTCGCAACCTAATCACCCACTCCATTCTGCTCTACTTGACAGTCAGAATGACCGACTTTACCAAAATCGGCCATCTTGCATTCCACCTTTCGGGCTTCGCATGAGGATGTTTCTGATTTCATCTCCGCTGTGTGATGTGGATGTCATGCTGCAACCGACTTTGCATTTTCCACCTTGGCGAGACCACAAGATTTCGTACTTGCGCCCCTTCCAGGGTTTTGCAAAATCGAATACGGATCCTGTCATTTTTCTCCAGCTTTTTGCGTCGCACCTCGCTAGTTACCCTAACTATGTTGATGTTTATACCGACGGCTCGAAAACAGAAGATCATGTTGGATGTGCCTACGTCTGTGGCAGAGACGTTAGGAGCTATTCACTTCCCGACTGTTTTTCTGTCTGTTTTCAGCAGACTGTTTGTGGCTGTACATGAAGCTCTGAAGTATATCTTCCGGCAGAGAGATAGGCGTTTTATAGTGTATACAGATTCCATCAGCGTTTTAGAGACTTTGGAGAATTGTGAAGTGTCACACTCCCATTCCCTTGTATCTCCGGTGTTGGATCTGCATCGTCGCCTCTGTCGTCGTGGCTTCAGTGTCCTTTTCTGCTGGGTACCTGGTCATGTCGGCATATCGGGTAACGAGCAGGCAGATGCTGCGGCTAAAGGTGCTGTGCATCGGCTGAATCAGCATGTGCCTATCAGTGATGTGAAGTCCGCTGTGAAAAAGTTAATTAGGAACGAATGGCAAGTTGATTGGGATCTGCAGGTTACTAATAAGCTGCGACAGGTTAAACCATGTATTGGTGCTTGGCCATCAGCTCAACTGCGTCGTGCAGACGTCATACTCACACGGTTGAGAATCGGGCATTCCCTTTTGACGCATCGACATTTGTTGATGGGTGAGGATGCCCCTCTCTGTCAACATTGTAAGGTTCCACTTTCGGTTGGACATATTTTGACGTCTTGCCCTTCGCTTCAAGCCCAGTATAATAGGTTTTTTGGCTCCAGTTCACCTATCTTATCTGAACTGCTGGGAGAGCCCCCCCATCCTGCTCTGTTTGCCTTCTTATTTTTTACTGGTTTTATACACAGTCTGTGCTTTAGCAATTGATTTTATCGTTAAACTTTTATTGCTTTTTACAAATATCCTTTTTTTATAATCTTTTTATCAATTTTATGTATCATCGTTTTTACCACCTTATATATCACCGTTTTTTATGACTTTTACATATCATCTTTCTATATTACCTTGTATATATCATTCTAACATGTTTATACATAATTTTTATCATCCCTTTTATTCAGTTTTTTACGGTTACTCGTTTTTATATTTATTAGCGTTGGTTATAAATCTGTTTTTTCACCGTTGGTTCGAGCGTGGCGACTCTATGTAATCTGTTTTTGCTCTAGTCTTGTGTTTGGCGCTTTATGTCCTATTTTGGATCTTGCGCCATAAAACCCCAACCAACCAACCAACCAACCAACCTTGAGTCGATTCGTCACGTCCGTTCAAGGGAACCTCTTTCGATGAACTCTGTCACTCTCTCATCCGACTGTCTCTCTCCTCGCCACGTGACTCCCTTTAATCCTTTCTGCCATGGCTTTTTAGACCTCCCATGAAGTAGACCTCCCATAAAGCTTGGCGCCTCCGTGTCTGCCGCACGAAACTTTTGGCGACTTGGGGAAAAAATCATTATTAATCAATTGTCCGGTGTCGACTTTCAAGACACACCTCTTGAAAAGGATGCCGTTATCTGCTTAATGAAAAGCCTCCTGTTGAAAGAAAAAACCGTTATAGCACATTCCAAAGAGTATCTTCAAAGGAGCGAACTGTAAAAGTACCGCTCGCACACAATAGTCTGTCACTTCCACGGAGCAACCAGTTAAGCGTATCCACGAAGTCACAACGAGTTAAAACAATTGTAAACAAAATGAGACAATTTCAGTATCATTAAACAAAAAAACTATAGGGCCCGAGATGGCGCTTTGGGTTTGAAACTAGGGGTTGCAGGGTTACGAACGCCATTAAATATGGTCTTGTCTAAGTCTGATATGGGCACGTTAAATCCGTAGATCAGAAAGTCCCACTATGAGATCAGAGAGGGTAGGAGAAGGCACAAAGCTCCCAGATGTCACCCCTGCAGATGCTCTGTCAAAAGAGAGGTGGCACCAGGGGATAGTGTTTGTTTACCTATGCGGTGCTCCCATAGAAAGCAACCAACGATTCTCGCGTATTATGTGCGGATGTCTTCATGTATTGCCTCGCATTGGCAAATAACACAAAAAACTATTAAAACTCTGTGAAAGTAATTTTTCCCACAATTTTAGATTTTACTTTGAAATGACAATTTCATATTCCAATATGAAGGGGATACCTCAGAGGAAAAACAATGTTTTCTGTGTTTACAACCCACTAACTTTTCACGAAGGCTCTTTCAACCAGACGACCGAAAATTGACCCTATAGCGCGGGTCGAACGGAGTTGTTGTTCTGTGGCACAGCCCTGAGTGGAGAAAAACTGTATGTGTAAAGTGTGTTGTTGTTGCTAATGCCCCTTTGCCAGAATATATTCCAGACTAGGTCCATATAGGCTTGCAGGAAGAGGGGTTCGGGTCCCGTTTATAATGTCACCACAAGGGTTGGAGTCCGATTTAACCAGGTGCCAGCTCAATTTTGACCGCGCAATTCCCAAGGTTGACATCTGGGAGGATCATACCTTCCTCACCCACAGACCTCAAAGAAGGACTTTCCGTCTACGGATTTAACGTGCCCATATCCGGCCTAGACACGAAGGTATATAATGGCGTTTGTCGGGATTCGATCCCAGCACCCGGAGTACCAAAAACCAACACGCTACCACTAGGCTACCTCTAAGCCCTGTAAAGTGCAATAGGCGTTATTCCTCTTGATTTCATAGGTTTTTTCATTAAATGTCAAATAAATGAAATAGCGTTGAATATGCGAATTGTTTACTTATTTCATTTTTGTATAAACTATAAAGAACAAAACTATGTAGTAATGTCTCTGATTTTTGTTGTTTTTGGTTAAAAAGAATAAAATTTTTAGGCCATCATTTTTATGAAAGCACAAGTGATTATTTTACTTGGTAGCATTTACATCACCAATTATAATGTATAAAATATGATGTATATATGAGTGGTGTAGCATCAAAACTAGCAATCTCTCAGCGCATTTTTTTCTTTCAGTAAAGGACAAAGAACTATATCTTATACATTTTAGAAAGTAGGAAGTTGTATTTACCTTTCGAAAAATCCTCACATTATTTTTTATAAGAAGGCCGTTTTCCAAAATTTTCGCCTTTTACTGGTTGATATACAATAAGAAAATATCCTTAACTCAATTTTGAGAAAAAAGGGAGATTGCTAGTTTTGATCCTGCAGTACTCATATAGGAGACTGTAATGGTTTAAATAGAGGAGCTAAATAAATAGAACATATACATAGAATATATAAACATAAATACCTAAAAAACGGTGTAGACTTCGACTCAAAGTTTGAAAAGGTCAGCACACTAGGCATTTCTATATTCAATAGAATTTATTTATATAAAACATTTCAAATAAAACAAATCTTTGTTCACGAATGGAGGTAGCCTAGGGGTAGTGTGTCGGTTTTCGGTGCTGAAGGTACTCGGATCGAATCCCTACAAGCGCCATGAAATACCTCCGTGTCTAGGCCGGATATTGGCACGTAAAATCCGTAGACTGGAAAGTGCCTCTATGAAGTCACAGAGGGTAGGAGAGGGTACGATCCCCCCAGATGGTCAAAATTGAGATAGCACCTGGCTAAATCGGACTCCGACCCTGGTGTTGCCGTTATAAACTTGAGTCGCACCCCTCAGCCCGTTAGCTTATATGGACCTGGTTTGGAATTACTTCCGACCAGGGGTATTAGAAACGGCAACAACAGATCTTTGTTCAACTTAGAGTGCGTGATTTGTACTCAACACCACTGATTTGTTTATTTTCAAAATTAATAGAGAGTTAAAATTATTTTCTCATAACGATTTTTTTCCAATTTATTTGTAATTACAAGCCTAAAATAATAGTATAACAGTTACTGCACAGTAACGGTTCTATTATTACGATCTGACACAAAGCATTTTTAGCCTGCAGTAATTCAGTGAAGACGTTCCAACATGAAGAGGATTGATTGAATATTTTAATCTAGATACTTCAAGCATGAGTCTCTTGATAAATATTTATAAATGATTGCCATCTAGAAATGTTACATAGAAATTTAATTTTTATTAGAAAACTCGCAATTCCCGCCATCCGGGGGGGGGGATCAACTTTGCTTCTCCGAATGTTTTTGACTGGTGCTGTACAAACAGAACTACCCCGACGTAGCTATGATGTATTATTCCTAATGACTTCACGCTTATCCTTTCTTTCTTTCGTATAGACATGTAAATGAATGCGTGTGTGTGTATGAGTATATATATATGTGATAATAATCACATTTGGAAAATTTAGCACAAGGGGATTGACGCGTAGAACTTATGGGAGATGCAGTCGGTACGAGGAGTGATGCAGTCGGGCAAAGTGTTCATCCAGGAAAACACTAATGATATTTAGGAGAGTAACAAACATGGAGCCGGAGAAGAAGAACACAGCTTTCAGATGATATCCATGAAATCACCTTTTTATTCACCTATGAAGCATCGCGAAGGCTGCAGCGGCCACTGGACTTGCCCGGGCGGGGCACGGATTACATACAAGGTTAAGACAGGAGCGGACAGCAGGTCTGACAGCAAGGACAGTTAGATACGCAGAGAGAAAAGTCTTCTGTTCATGCAATATTAAATGGGTGTTTTGCGATATTGACCCCAGATGGCCTAAACTACTTAATATTTTAATTGGGCGACTTTAGATTCGTGGAGTTCACGTGTCCACTTCAGTTTCCCGGGGATACTTTATTGCTAGATCCCGCGGTTGTTAGATCTGCGACCTATTGACCTGGGTGCCATAAAGTTCTTGTAAAGTGTGGTTTAGACGTTATAGAAGGCATAAATACAGAGTGGCTCAAGGGCTCTTCAAGAATTTTGACATTACACTGACATTCGAAATCTCAAACTTTGAACACTCATATCTGGGGATGTTATTGAGTTCAGATACTTCACATGCCTGCTTAATGATCTGCAGGGCTAATATAAAATATACTTACGTTACTTTTAGGTTGCAACTTTGGAAAAGGGGTCGGGCTTTATTAACAAGAGAATTTAGAATTGAAAATGTAAATTTAGAGAAGGACGGGATTTCTTGTTACATATATATATATACATATATATGTGCGTGTGCCGCCGACATTGTGTAGTGGTTAGCTTTCTTGGTCTTGGGTTCAAATCCCGAATAAGGCTTGGTCATTTCTGTGTCGTTCCCCTCATAGGGAGCAATGTTGGCACTCCTATAAGGTGATCCCATAATAAAGTAGCCAGTAAATTGCGGTGAGTAACAAAAGGCGAAAGTCTCATGGCAAAGAGCCTCCACATTTGACAAAATATATATGTGTGTATGTATATATATATATATATATATATATATATATATATATATATATATATATGAAGAGTAACAAAATTATTCCAATTTTCAAAGTGAAATTAAAGTAAATTTTGTAGGAAGTCGAATTTGTTATCCCTCGACATCAAAACTTTTAGATTCTTCCGTGTCACTCATTGCGTAAAATTAACATAAAGTAAGTGCAAAGTATTGTAATCAGCTGTCTCACAAGTTTAAAGAAAAATGTGCACGGGAATCTTCATGATAATTACCTTGATAAATCAACATTGTTTTTGTCTGGCATGCATGTGTCGTAGCTTAGTAGTTTGCAAAAGCCACAAAATTGCTGTCCTTCCGTTAGTTGTAGATATGCCGTGCAACTTAAATCTTGCTAATGAGGAGGTGATCGAAATTTGTTGACTAAAGGCAAATGGGTTGCTGGTTTGGAAAAATTTTGATGAAACGGAAGAAAGCAGCATGCGTATGCATGAGTCTTTATACAAAACGGTGATAACTCATCTCAGGAACAGTGTGGATGGTCAACAAAAGCAGCGGAAAAGAGACGATCGCTCCATTTTTCTTGTCGTGTCGTCCCAAAAATTGTCCTTGAGTCAAGTTGCCAAGAGTGTAACCTGTTGCATCTCAAACAATACTGTTGCGTCACAGTGTACTTAGAATGTCTCCCGCTAGGGGAGAATTTTGTTATTCTTGTTTCATGTAATGAGTGTGGCTTGTGTGATCGTTCATAAAAGATGTGTCTGTCTTCAGTAGAATCGAATATTCATTTATTGTCTTCTGTGTAAATAAATAAGAACCCTACAGGTCTAGGTGATCAAATTAGATAGGCAGAGTAGGATCATCGTTGAAAAGGAAGGTGAGAGAAAATCATCTTTACTTTATTTGCTTTCTGTTCTAATATTACTGGCGTCCGCGACAGGATATCTAGACGGTTAGGGTAAAATAAAAAGCCTTGGAAAGATTATTTACATTTGAAGTTATTGAAAATGAATATCGATAAGAATAGAAGTTTGAGAACAGTTATTAGAACTGCCACAACTAAGTTAATAAATAAAGTAGATTCATTATTACAAGGATTGTCAACGAATATAGATAGTATTGAAGAATGTATAGTTCTATTCGACGATAAGTTAAGAAGTTTACGTGAATTGAACGAAAAAATATATATTGATATAAAGGAAACAGAAAGTTTAGAAAAAGAATTGAGTTCCGCTGAAACTTACACTGATGAAATTTTAACTTGCAAATTTAGAGCACATAAGTACATAAGTTTATACCGATCAACTGTTCAATCAGAACATAGCTACGTTGAAAATAATGATAACATTTCCTCTAGCATTGTCATTTCGTAACAAAAACGAAACTAGTGCGTCTCTAACAGTGACTGTTAAACTACCGCGCCTTTCTATTGAAAATTTTGATGGAGATGTTTGTAAATGGCCTGAATTTTGGTCGAGATTTAAAACGGCAATTCATGAAAACAAATCTTTATCAGATGTCGAGAAATTTTCTTATTTAAGGTCCTATTTCAGTAAAGACGCTGAATTAGCTATTTCTGGTTTGTCGATTACGCAAGAAAATTATTCTAAATCAATTTCGATTCTCGAGTTACGTTTTGGAAAGAGAGAAATAATTATCGATAAACATATCGTAAAATTACTTAGTTTGGAATGTTGTAAAAATTCTAAAAATGTTGTAGCTCAAAGAAAATTGTATGACACATGTCAAGTTGATATTAATACATTAAAAAGTCTTGAAATTGAGCCAGATAGTTACGGAACACTTTTATTTCCGATTCTGATTAGGAATATTCCCACTGATTTAGCTTTGGATTTCAACAGAACACACGAATCTGAGACTAATAAGATATCAGATTTGTTACAATTTTTAAAAAGGGAAATAGAATCCCGCGAACGTACAAATTTTATGACCAAGTCAGAGAACGAAAGTAAACATTTTTACCATGTTTTTATTAACTCGCTTTCTTGTTTGTTTGTGTGTGTGTGTGTTTGTCCTGTACAAATCTTGCAATCGATTTTTAACTAACTTCCCGACTAGCTAGACATTTGAAACTTTAAGAATAGCTCGGAACACGATGACAATGCATTATTTCAATACTTTTAGCCCTCTTTAAGCAGGATTGAATTCATTTTCAGTAAATTTTGTTTTGTAGACTAGTGCAGCCATCTATCGGCCGAGAATGGAACGAAAAGTTAAACGCAAGTTAACTTCCCATTAACTTCATTTTCTTTCAAGTTAATGGGATAATACATGAAAAAAATTTTTGAAAAGTATTTATTAATACATAGAATTGTCAAATTTATATGATTCAACAGAAAATTTAAAAACATGGTATATAAAAAGTTCTTTTTATCTTGTAATTATTATGATTCAACGCGCAATTCCAATGCTCTCTGTCGAAGACCGGGCCCCTCAGGGGGTTTACCTTCTTTAGGTAAACACGGGTGTCGCAATCCCGAGGTACCCCAGCGAACTTTCCCTCCTTTCCCTTTTCTTCTCCTCTCGTCCTTCTACTTTTACCTTTTTTTTCTCCCTCGTTGCGGTTACCTCTTCGGAGGTGAGGGCTCCTCATCAGAAGCTGTAGTCATTCTGTGCTTCTAGCTTCAAATGGCGATTAACTGCCCACGTGTTTGCCGTGCGTGGAGACCCGTGTCCCAGGAAATGGAGATCCTGGTAGTTGAGGGGTTTTATTCTTCGCCATAATGTGGGCTTTAGTAAGATAACGCTCCAACACACTACTTTGGCCCTTGCTTCAGGTAAACGGGAGGTGCACATTGGTCCCGTGTGTACCAATCGGCTGGTCGGTTAGACATTGTTCACTGGCTCAGGGCTAAGCAACCGGTCTTTGGCCGCGCACGTATAGTTCCCGGTTAGCACTGGCGCAGTAACCGGCGTCCCCTTGTTGGGCTCCATGGTGGGTGGTGCCGCCGGGGACCGAACATACGGCCCATTTATATGGATTCTCTAAACAAAGCTCAAACTTGTGTGTTGTCTTCAAATATTTGTCAAGTGTCCCGTTTTTTTATTGTTAAACGTTCGGAAGGTACATTTTCTATGGTGTCGCCCTTCCTGATACAGAAATGCATTCATGGATCTATAGGCGATGTGAAATCGGTCAAAAAACTTCGGTCTGGTGACCTGTTAGTAGAGGTTTTGACTTCAAAACAAGCGGTGCAACTGTTGAAGGTCACTGCTTTTGGCAATATACCCGTGTCTGTGGCTCCTCACGGCTATCTGAATTCTTCGAGAGGTGTAATTTCGGAACCCGAATTACTACATACCACCGAAGAAGAGATTTTGGAGAATTTGCAACATCAGCTCGTCTCTGCTGTGCGTCGTATCACTATCCGTCGGGATGGGAAAGTACTTCCCACGAAGCATCTCATCCTGACGTTCGATACGCCTAAACTGCCATCATTTGTCATCGCGGGTTATCTTCGATGTCCAACAAGACCATACGTTCAGAACCCTCTCCGTTGCTTTCAGTGCCAAAGATTTGGTCACTCGAAAACAACGTGTCGTGGTTCCGAGGTCTGTGCTCGTTGTGCCCAGCCTGATCACCTCTCAGAGACGTGCAGCGCTCCCGAAAAATGCGTCAACTGTAAAGGAAGTCACCCCTCTTACTCACGGTCCTGTCCGAAGTGGATTCAGGAAAAGGAAATACAAACCGTTAGAGCTCATAACAATTTGTCTTACATGGAAGCTCGGAAGCAAGTTGAGGCTCGAACCCCAAGAGTTGGAGTTTCGTACGCTTCTGTAGCTACCACACAAAAAGTTATGTGTACTGCTTCCACACAGACTGATCCACCTCGAAACACAAATATTCCAGAAAAAAGTAAACCATTTAAAAGTACCACAAATCCATCTGCAAAATCTGTTACCCAGAAAGCTAAATCCAATAGTTCTCAGGCATCTACTTCAAAACCGTTAAACAATAAAAAAATAAAACGTGCTGATGTAGTGAAGCGATTGGGTCTTTCCGAAAAAGTGAAAGACCCTCGCAATGTGGCGCGAAAGGAGGAAGATTCCCTCCAAATATGCGCCTCTAATTCGGATCTTTCAGACTCCGATCCTGGGGTGTCCATGGACACCTCCTCTGTCCCACCTGCTGTTCTTTCTCCCTCTCCGCCGTGATGGCGACTCTTTTCTCTTGGAACTGTCGCGGTTTCCGAAATAAACTTTCTGATCTGAAGTCTTTGATCACAGATTACCATCCGGCCTGTGTCGCACTTCAGGAAACCTTCCTCAAGTCAGCAGACACGGCCAAATTACGCCGTTATAGTACTATTCGGAAGGACAACGTTTCGGGTGTGCGAGCGTCTGGAGGTGTCTCTCTCCTCACCTCTCACAATTTCCCGTTTACTGTCCTCTCCTTGAATACTTCACTTCAAGCTGTAGCTGTGCGCGTGCAGATGCGAACATTAATTTCCATCTGCGCCATATACCTGCCGCCTAACGATGTTATTGATCAAAGGACTCTGGACGACTTGGTGACTCAGCTTCCGGAACCTCTTATTATACTTGGAGACTTTAATGCTCACAATGTGCTGTGGGGGAGTAGCTGTAACACCGCTCGAGGAAGGCAAGTGGAGCAGTTATTAACTGACCATAATCTTTGCCTCCTCAATAATGGTGATCCTACTCACTTCCACGAGCCATCTCGAACCTTTCACGTAATCGATCTTGCCATCTGTTCACCGTCACTATTTCCATCATGTAACTTCTGGGTTGGGACTGATCTTCGCGGAAGTGACCATTTCCCGGTCTTTGTGTCACTTTCCAGCACGGAATCTTTAGTCTGTCGCCCTGCGCGATTCAAATATGAATCTGCGAACTGGTTGCAATTTACAGACAGTGCGGTAATCACCCAGTCTATCACCCAGTCGACGAACCGCAATCGATGATGCGGTTCGTCGTGTCTCCGACGTTATAATAATCGCTGCCGAAGCAGCTATTCCTAAGAGTTCACCAAATAGTCGCAGAAATTGGAAGCCGTGGTGGAACCTCGAATGTCGAGAAGCCATGAAAAAACAACGAAAACAGTGGGGGATATTTCGCCGATATCCCACTACTGCTAATTACGTGACGTTCAAGAGAGCTAGAGCAGAAGCTCGTAGAGTGCGTCGACGTTGTCAAAGAGAGTCATGGAAGAAGTATGTTTCGGGACTGACATCATCCACTCCCAGTAAGCAGCTTTGGACCAAAGTGAAGAAATGCATGGGTTTATATTCAGACCAGCCACTGAAATGCATCGTCCAAGATGGCGTTACTCTCTCTACCGTAGAGGAAATTAGTAACGCCATTGGCAGCGCTTTTAGTTCTGTGTCGAGTGTGTCCTCTTACCCGACCACCTTCATGCGACACAAACTGCGTGCCGAGTCTAGGCCCTTGCGTTTTGAAACTCAGTCCAACCTGTCATACAACTGCCCCTTTACGGAGAAGGAGTTGGAGAATTGCCTTCGACAGACTCGGATGACTTCCCCGGGTCCCGATGGCATTAGTTATGCTATGCTACAGCATCTCTCTCGCAGCTCGCTCCGTAATTTGCTGTATTTATTTAATAGAATCTGGGAGGAACATACTTTCCCAACCTCTTGGCGTAGGTCATTAGTGATTCCCTTTCCTAAACCGGGAAAAGATGCTACTAACCCGAATAATTACCGTCCAATTGCACTCACGAGCTGTTTGTGCAAGCTGCTAGAACGCATGGTAAACAATCGGTTAGTGTATGTACTAGAAACCGAGCTTTATTTGTCACCTTTACAAAGCGGTTTCCGGCATGGCCGGTCTACGATGGACAATATCCTTGCCTTAGAATCCGAAGCTCGCAATGCCTTTGTCAGAAGTAACCATCTTGTGTCTGTTTTCTTCCACATCGAAAAGGCATATGATCGGACGTGGAGATATGGTATCCTTCGTGACCTTTATAGTAACAACTTTCGAGGCCACTTGCCTATTTTCATTGCGAATTTTCTGTCTCTAAGAGAAATTCAATTCGCATTGGTACCACACTTTCCGATGTTTACATACAGGAAGAGGGAGTTCCACAGGGAAGTGTCCTTAGTGTGACGCTTTTTTCCCTGAAAATAAATATTTTAAAGTGCTTACCACCTTCTTTTCATGGCAACTTATATGTGGATGACTTGAAGATTTCCTGCCAAAGCAAGGACATGCGTTACATTGAACGACAACTGCAAATTGCAATCTCTCGCATGATGACATGGTGTTCGGAGAACGGTTTTACTTTTTCGACGGAAAAGACCTCTTGTGTACATTTTTGTAAGCGAAGGGGACTCCATCCTGACCCGCAGATCTATCTCGGCGATTCAGATATCACTGTTGTGGACGTTGTTCGCTTCTTAGGAGTATTGTTCGATAGAAAGCTCACTTTCCTTCCGCACGTTATGCACTTACGTCGGAAGTCAGAACAAACCCTAAACTTGTTAAAAGTGTTGTCAAACACGTCCTGGGGTGCTGATCGATGTACTATGCTCCGAGTTTATCGCGCGGTCATCCGATCGAAACTGGATTATGGTTGTGCCGTATACGGTTCCGCTCGCTCTTCTGTGTTGCGGAAACTTGATACTATCCATCACTCCGCCCTCCGAATCTGTTCTGGTGCTTTCAGAACATCGCCTATTAAGAGCTTAAATGTCATTTGTGACGAGCCCTCTTTACCATCTGTTCGCAAGCAATTGTCGCTTCAATTGTATTTTCGCATTCTTTCGCATCCTGCTCACCCACTCCATTCTGTTCTTCTTGACAGTCAGTTTGACCGGCTTTTCGAAAATCGGCCATCTTGTATACCACCGTTCGGACTTCGAATGAGAACGTTCCTTTCTTCGACGTCTCTCTGTGATACGAATGTCATGCTGCGACCGACTTTACCTTTTGCACCTTAGCGTGATCACAGGATTTCATACTTGCACCCTTTCCAGGGTTTTGTAAAGTCAAGTACGGATCCTGTTGTGTATCGCCAGCTTTTTGCATCGCACCGCGCTATTTACCGTAACTATGTTGCTGTTTATACCGACGGCTCAAAAACAGGAGACCATGTTGGTTGTGCCTACGTCTGTGGCAGAGACGTTAGGAGCTACACCCTTCCCGACTGTTTCTCCGTGTTTTCAGCAGAGTTTGTCGCTGTTCACGAAGCCTTGAAGTACATCTCCCGTCAGAGCAGTAGACGATATATCGTGTATACAGATTCCATCAGCGTATTAGAGACTTTGGAGAATGGTGAAGTGTCACACTCTCATTCCCTTTTATCTCCGGTGGTGGATCTGCATCGTCGCCTCTGTCGTCGAGGTTTCAGTGTTTCGTTCTGCTGGGTGCCGGGTCATGTCGGCATAGCGGGTAATGAGCACGCAGATGCTGCGGCTAAAGGTGCATTGCATCGTCTGGTTCAGCCTATTCCAATCACCGATTTGAAGTCCGCTGTCAAAAAGTTAGTTTGGCATGAGTGGCAGTTAGATTGGGACCTACAAGTTCAGAACAAACTGCGACAGGTTAAACCTCGTATTGGCTCTTGGCCATCTGCTGGACTGCGCCGTGCAGACGTAGTACTTACACGTTTGAGAGTTGGGCATACTCTTTTGACACATCGGCATTTGCTGATGCGTGAGGATGCCCCTCTGTGTGAACACTGTAAGGCTCCGCTTTCAGTGTCACACGTCTTGACTTCTTGTCCTAGTCTGCAGTCTCACTATAACAGGTTTTTCGGTTGTAGTTCACCCAATTTGTCAGATCTGCTGGGGGAACCACCCCATCCTTCTCTTTTTGCCTTTTTGTCCAGTACTAATTTTATAAAGTGCATTTGCTTTTCCGATTGATTTTATTGTTAAAATTTTTGCACTTTTCATTATTTATGTAACCATTCATATCTAATCATTTTATAAATTTTTATATATCATAGTTTTTATCCCTTTTATGCATCATTAAATTATATATATATATTTTTATAACGTTTACACTGCATTTTTACTGCTTTTTTATACCTGTTTTACACTCTTTTATGTCATTTTATTAAGAAATGGTGTTGGTTTCGTAGCTGTAATTTCTGTCGTTGGTTCGTGTCAGGCTGTTTTCTATATACTATTTTCCCGCCTCTGTCTTGTGTTTGGCGCTTTATGTCCTATTTTGGACCTTGCGCCATAAAACCCCAACCAACCCAACCCTGTCGAAGACCGGAAGTTGCCTACTATTGCAGAGGCACGAAATTCAAAACAAAAACTTTCGCATCTGCCGATCTTTTCAGCGCCACGATAAAAGAAAATAAAAATCGAAATGTCTGCATATTTTGTAGTAAGCCGCATCATAGTGCGAGGTGTGAATCAGCAAAAACACTAACCATTGAAGACAAAAAAATCTCTTGTAATGAGGTCTGGCGCCTGTTTCCGTTGTTTACGTGTTGGACATCAGAGCCGTGCATGTAGAACGAAGCTACAATGCGCTTTTTGCGGTAACAGACATTTAGATGTAATGTGTTTTTCTAAGAGCGATATAAAAAACATTTCATCAGAGAATGATAATAAAGATGACAAAAATGTCAAGAGCATTTTATCTATAGAGAATAATGCACTGACCAACCGTTCATGCTCTCAGGAAGTATGTTTACAAACTCTGATAATATGCATTAACGTGAATGGTGTCCAACATTATATTCGTGCAATTATAGATACAGGAAGTTCAAAATCATATGTTAGCAAATTTGTTGACGAGAATTTAAGATTACGAAGTTTAGGGAAAGAAACTGTTACTCACGGACTGTTCGGTGGAATAGCAAAAAATGTAGAGCATAAAATATATTTAGTAGAACTTCACAATATTGACCTCAGTTTCGGTTTCAAGATGGAAGTAATGGATCAGAAGACAATTTGTCCTTCCATTCCCAAACTTAAGAGCTCTAAGTGTATTGATAAATTGAAGAGTTCTGGCATTCTTTTTAGCGATGTTGTCTTTAATGAAAATTTATGTTTATTCGAAAGAGATCCTAAGGAAATACATTTTCTCATTGGTGCCGATTATGCGGGAAATTTATTTACGGGGAAGATTAGACAAGTGTCAGAAAAATTCGTTGCAATGAATACTATTTTCGGTTGGACAGCTATGGGTGTAACTGAAGAAAAAGAAACGTGTAGTTCAAAGATTCTTCTGTCACTCCACATTAATAATTCAAAATTTTCCGAATTATGGGAATTAGATACATTAGGTATCCGGGATCCATTCGAGAGTGGCAAAAAAGGACTAAAGGATTCGAGCACTATCGAAAATTTTGAAAAGGATTTAAAAGTCCTTTCTGATGGCAGGTATGAGCTTTCTTTGCCCTTCAAGGGTGAAACCGAATTACCTAGTAACAGGGATTTAGCTTTTAAGAGGCATCGACGAATGTGTCAGAATGCAATCAAATCGGGGTATTTTCAGATTACGTCGCGGTATTTAGAGAGTGGAAAACTTTAAAGATAATTGAAAGGGTACCGGATAACGAGATCGAAGCAGAGAAAGTTCACTATCTTCCCCACAGACCAGTAATTAAACATTCGAGTGAAACAACTAAAATTAGACCAGTGTTCGACGCTTCAGCTAGGGAAGCGAATGGGCCTTCTTTAAACCACTGCTTTTTTACAGGTCCCAGTTTGATAGAGCTCATCCCGGACATAATTGATAGATTTCGTTTGTATCCTATTGGGTTATCTGCAGACATTGAAAAAGCTTTTTTGCAGTTAGCTATTGTTCCGGAGCACAGAGATTATCTAAGATTTTTTTTCCCAGGTGACAGTGAAATTATTTACCGACACTGTAGGGTGGAGTTCAAAGTATGTTCTAGTCCATTTCTTTTATCAGCATCAATTAATAATTTGCTGGATCATTTGTCCGATGAATATTCTGAAATTGCGACAAAACTTAAACACTCTTTTTATGTAGACAATTGTATTTCTGGGGTTTTCAACGATCAAGAAATGGAAAGTTTCATTCTTACTGCTCAGCAAGTTATGCTTAAGGCGTGTTTCAGCCTCAGATGCTGGGAGAGTAATATCGCGAATTCACATATTTCGAAATGCTCTGGTGATACTAATCTATTAGGCATCCCTTGGGATTTGGATAACGACACTCTTAGATGCAAAGAGTTAGGCGATACTTTGAAAACTGTTGATAAAATGACTAAGAGATCAGTTCTATCCATTGTACAAGAAATTTTTGATCCTGTGGGCATCTTGTCTGCAGCTACTTTAGTCCCGAAGCTTTGGCTGCAGGAGACTTGGTAAATCAAATTGTCTTGGGATGAACCCTTACCCGATGAGTTGCGTAATAAATTTTGCAAATGGTTTGATCAAATTTCTTGTTTAGATAATATCGATATTCCGCGATATACACCAGTTAATGATAAATCTGAATTACATGTTTCCGCGGACGCATGCAAGACGTCATACGCTGCGTGTGTTTTCATGCGTACAGAATGTGTTTCAGGAGTAAAATAATGGGGAAGAGTAAGAATTATGGGGAATGGTCGATATTTGTATCCAACCGTGTAAAAGAAATTAATAAAATTGCACCCCATAAAAATTGGAGACACGTGCCAGGGACTTTAAACCCCGCTGATTTGATTTCACATGGGTGTTTACCAAAACAGTTGTTAGACGCTAAGTGGGTTGAGGGTCCTCCGTGGTTACTTAATTCACGTGAAACGTGGTCGGTTACGGAAATAGTTTGCAAAAAAGATGATCTTGATTCTGAACGCAGGAAAGTAAAACTGAACTGCGTGAATGTGGCAGAGGAATCTATTCCTTGGTATTCCACTAAATTCTCTGATTATCATTCAATAATTCGTCTAATCGCATGGATTTTAAGATTCATTAATAATTCTCGCATAACGGCTGAAAATAGAAAATTTCACGAACTTTCAGTTTTGGAATTTGAGGCTGCAGAAAAAGCTCTTATACGCTCAGTTCAACGTATTTACTTTCCAGATCTCAATACTGTTCCCATTGTAAATGCGTTTCAAGACAATGAAGGTATAATTCGCGTGAAAACTAGAATCACTGAGCGAAATGATGATCCAGACTTTGTAGCGCCTATATTATTACCCAGTGAATGCACGTTAACAAAGAGACTTATTGAATACGCTCACAAAAAGAATCACCATGCAGGTGTTCAGATTCTTCAATCAATTATTAGAGAAAAATTTTGGATTTTAAAGTCTCGAAAATCCATAAGAAACGTTGTCAAAAACTGTGTTCGGTGTCGAAGGTACAATGCTAAACCAGCCGTGAGTGAACCGGTGACTCTTCCTGCCGATCGGGTCAAAGATGTAAATATATTTCAAGTGGTGGGAATTGACCTGGCTGGACCTCTATATCTTCGAAAAGGTGAAAAGGTATGGATAGTTCTTTATACTTGTGCGATATTTCGCGCAATACACTTGGACATTGTTACATCTCTGTCAACTGAGAACTTTTTACTATCCCTTCGTCGATTTATCGCACGCCGAGGTAGACCTGATACCATCTATAGTGATAACGAAACGAATTTCAGGGGAGCCTTTCGGGAACTCCAAAATTTAAATTGGAACAAAATTAAGCGTGAGACAGAAATAGACAAAATTACGTGGAAATTCAATCCTCCTACGGCGGCCGGGGGGGGAGGCTGGTGGGAGAGCCTCGTGCGGATGATAAAAGAGCTGTTGCGACGATCTTTAGGCAAAACTATTTTGACTTACGATGAACTCTCTACGATTTTATGCGATATTGAAGCAATAATTAATTCCCGACCTCTGATTTTCGTATCAGAAGATTCTCTTGATTTGGTACCGTTAACACCAGCAATGTTCTTGACACAAAATCCAGTTTTTGATGTGGCAGATATAGCTATGAGGGAATTTTCAAAATTTCAAAGAAGAGTGAAATATCGCCAGAAACTTCTTTAGGACTTAAAATCACGTTTTCGAAAAGAATATTTAAGTCAGTTAGTTCAAGGCCGACCAAAAGCAAAAGCTAGAGAATTCGTCATAGGAGAAGTTGTTCTCATTGAAGATCCGAATAAAAAGAGGATCTATTGGCCTTTGGGAAAGGTGATAGAGGTAATCCCGGGCAAGGACGGAAAAATTCGTACTCTTAAGTTATAGTGTAACAACTCTATTTTAATCAGACCTGTGCAAAGAGTCTTCCCTCTAGAGATACAGCCTGATCCATCTGATGTGTGCTTAGAGCGTCTTCAGTCGATTGTTATTACTACTGATTCCTCTCCTCCGGTGGTTCCTTACTCCTCTTCGGTGGTTCCTGTTTCCTCTTCGGTGGCTACTGACTCATCTCCTACAGTGGTTGCTAGCACCATTCGCAAGGAATGTCTGAAGCACATTCCCCGAAAATTCCACCTGTTGGAAGACATATCACTCCTAATGGTGAGCTGAGAGAACATGTGACCAGGTATGGTAGGAAATTACGGGTTCCTAAACGCCTGGACTCTTCGCTGAACTAAACTACATTTTTTGAGTCTTAATACGACCCCAAAAAGGGGGGGAGAAGATGTTGCGTCACAGTGTACTTAGATTGTCTCTCGCTAGGGGAGAATTTTGTTATTCTTGTTTCATGTAATGAGTGTGGCTTGTGTGATCGTTCATAAAAGATGTGTCTGTCTTCAGTAGAATCGAATATTCATTTATTGTCTTCTGTGTAAATAAATAAGAACCTTACAGGTCTAGGTGATTATGTTAGATAGGCAGAGTAACATCATCGTTGAAAAGGAAGGTGAGTGAAAATCATCTTTACTTTATTTGCTTTCTGTTCTAATAAATACATTTCATCATGGCATTAAATCACACGGTGACATTTCGCTGTCGAAAATACACTCTGTTCCCTCACTCAAATAGCACCATAAACTAGCTTGATATCACTGAGGCAGATGCCACATGCAATGGCAGGACGAATGTATGACCATAATCTTCACCCATAAGAAGGAGTTCTACCTGGATGGCCCGCCTAGTTGGAAACGCTAATGGCGTGATTACAGGCGCGAGCCTCGAAATTTCTTCAATAGGCAGAGTTGAGGCACTTTCCTCTTTAATGAAAGTACGGATATTACTTCCTTAATCATTTAAGGAAGAGTCCTTCCTTAATAATTAATTCCAGAGTCATTTAAGGTCTCTGGGCACGAATTTATATAAAATTTTTAAACATATATATCGATCGTAGTAATCACAAATTCAGACTTGTCTAGATTTAAGAAAAAGTTTCTTCATCATTTTTTTTCAATAATGGTGATTTATGAAAATGAACAGCGGATAACTAATTGTTTCTGCCTATTAAATAAACTATAACGGCATGATAGTAAAATGGATTTTTATGTAATATTACAAAAAAAATAATTTTTTGTGAAATGTGCAAAAACTATATTGAAAATCAATAACGTGAGAAATTAAACATAAGAGCTGAGAAGCTGATTTTTTTTTCTGAGATTTTCTGCATCGATATACTTGATATATTGAATAATCTCTCAAAGCATACTTTAGCTTAAAAATTTCTTCCTAAAATAGTAATTTAAGGAAGGAATTTCTCTTTTCTCAGCTGTACAAATATACGATTATTTTGGAAATTCTTCATTTAAAACTTGTGTTTTCATGGTTTCCTATGCATTCATAAGTTTTTACTCACATGAAGCTGTTAAAGAGAAAAAAAACATATTTATCTACTTAAGTCTCAAAAACATGTTAAAAATTGACCTTTTTCAATCAATTTTTCTTTTATCAGAAAGTCAATTAGTAATGCTATAGGTAGTTTTTAATATACATTTAATTTTATATATAATATTACATCTAACTGAAGAATATTATTATTTTGAAAAATAATACATAATGGTAACTAACTTATGATATTAATATAATTTGAATAGTAAAACAGAAATACATAATTTTAATCTATCGATTATTTCAAATCAAGTAAATTCAATAAGTATTACTGAAATATCATAAAAAAAACTAAATATAAAAACGTAATATATTGTTAAATTTCTAATAGTTATAGCTATCAATTTTAAAAAATATTTCCAAACTTGTATGATAATACTTTATTTGTATATATTTTAGTTTTTTAGTTATAACACATTAAGTTTGAAAATGTTGTTTATCAAAGTATTGTTAAATGGTTGCAAGTTTCTTTTACCATGCTTCATCATTCTCAAATGAGTTCTTAACTGCAGATATACTTTTTGTTCCTAGTGATTCAAAGGGATGCTTATAAAAAGCTTGTTTCTACTGTTCTGGAGGTCGTTCTTGTTCACCCATTCTTTGAGGTATTGTCTCATTCCAAGTTGTGTTTATCCTGAATTACACCACTTTCTGAAACAGTCCTTCATTTAATGATAATATCGGAGCTGATGACAAAGAGATATTATCATTAAACTATTTTTCTTTGGTTCGTTAATTTCGTTTGCCTTCATGCATTAGTTTTCAGTTTCGTACTTTCAAGTATTTTTCCATTCCAAGTTGTGTTTATCTTGAATTACACCGCTTTTTAAAACAGTCCTTCATTTAATGATAATGTCGGCACTGCTGACAAAGAGATATTATCATTAAACTATTTTTCTTTGGTTCGTTAATTTCATTTGCCCTCATGCATTAGTTTTCATTTTCATACTTTCAAGTATTGTTCTATTCCAAGTTGTGTTTATCTTGAATTACACCGCTTTCTAAAACAGTCCTTCATTTAATGATAATGTAGGCACTGCTGACAAAGAGAGATTATCATTAAACTATTTTTCCTTGGTTCGTTAATTTCATTTGCCCTCATGCATTAGTTTTCAGTTCCATACTTTCAAGTATTGTTCTATTCCAAGTTGTGTTTATCTTGAATTATACCGCTTTCTAAAACAGTCCTTCATTTAATGATAATGTCGGCACTGCTGACAAAGAGATATTAAACTATTTTTCTCTGGTTCGTTAATTTCGTTTGCCTTCATGCATTAATTATCAGTTTCAGTTAATTAATATTTATATATATTTTCCCTTCAAGTTTTCTTTAGGTTAGGTAAGACAACGGAAGCTGCATATTTATCTCGATATCAATTTTGAAAACTCACCTTAATAAAAAAAATAAACGCGATTATTCATAGATGCCTGGACTTTAATTTTTCTTCTATTACCCTCAAAAGTAAAAGAAGAAAGAAAGATTTCATTGTCTCAAAAAGCGAGCTTTTGTAATCAGGATCATTGAGGTAATTACTGAGCCACAATAATTTAAACGCTTATAAGGCCGCTTGTATTCAGTCGATTAGGTTTCGACGGGACATGAGGGAATTGCATTCTACGTGCCCATGCGAGATCTTCTCGTTCCTTTAACTGCAAATGACATTTTAGATGACAAACGATTAAATTATGCAAATGCAAATGAGATTAATCTAATAGTAGCTGAACAAGTGTCGGAACAACTGAATTCAATAAAAGGAATAATTTTTAACTATGTCAAGCAAAGATGTATGGTAATGAATTATAAGATCGAACACGTGTGATACACTTCCAGCCCAAATTAAGTTAAATAGAAGAAAATCACTGAGGAATGTCAAGCAAGATTTAAAAAATCTTTTTTCCAACTTTCTGTGCGTATTTACTGCTTTCGAAGAATGCGATTTGTCTATTTGCTGACAGCTATGATAATGCACATTTGAATAAGTAATTTGATGGTTTAATTATAATGTGTTACTGCATAAAGGGTATGAAATCTGTCATCATAATGCATTTCATATCATTGCACTTTTTTTCATTATTTGAATTATATTTTTATAATAATTTAGGTATCACTGATTCAGTTAATTTAAGGCCCTGAAATTTAGAACATGAGAGTTCAAAATTTATTTGTTAGCTGGTATATCAAATGTGGGGTTATGTTCTTATTTCGACAGACCTAATAGTTTTGCTGTATTTTACCTGTGAAAATAGCGCATGGCCTATTTACTGGTTAGATTTTTGGGAGTCATCAGTTGCATTTTAAATTGAAATTCATGAGTGTTAGGGTGAGTGTCCCAAATATCGCCCCTGTGCCTAATATTGCCTACTCATGTTTCTAAAGTATGATTCGCGCTATGTTTGAGAAAATGCAGTAACTTCTTATTTCTGGGTTTGTACTTAGAGCGGCGATAGCGATAACGCTCTTATCACTGACAAAAGAAACTATATGGCGTCTGAAGTTGTTTTGGCTGTTGTCTTCGTAAACTTTGGCTCCAAAGAATCAGAATCCAGTGAATGACCAGGTAGGTGCATCCAAATTCTAATTTTGCTTATACCATTTGAAAGTGCTTTAAACAGAGACTTTGCTAGCAATGCCTTTTAACAGGTGCTCCTATTTTCGTCTTGTAGGCTGTAAGAGGAACAGAGGTAGGCGATATTAGGAACCGCTCTGGAGTTCACTGGAAATTTCAATTGTTCCAATTTAGCTACATACCTTAAACTGGCACTGGTTTTGGAGCTGGTTGATCTCAGGATACCAAAGGAAATAGTTTTTAGGGATGTTCTTTGAGTTTCCAGCCTAATCAGAAACTAAAATGTGGATGAAATGTCGAAAACAAGTTAGAGGAGTCGATATTTTGGACACCTACCTTATGTTTATTCAATAATATTCCTCTAAACATGTTTGATTGGTATCGCAGGTGAAATAAAATTTATATATTTTTATGAATCTAAGAAAGCAACATTTTCCATGCATATTTATTGCTTCTTTAGGAAATTGGGGGCGATGGTTACAATTTATGGTTTCTGATAAGAAAGAAAAATGAAACCCTTCTCTGAAGGATAAAAACCCATAAAGCAGAAAATAAAAAGCAAATCCTAGGATGGTGAAAAGAGAGTCGCTGCTTTCTTCCTACATTCCTTCACTTAAAGCCGTAACAAAAAATATATGTATCATATATAACTTCATTACGGCCATAGTTGACGCTGTCTTACCGTTTTTGTCTAGCTGTGTACACTGAAACTGAAGCCTTGCTATAAATTTCTTAAAAGTGAGAGAGCCGAAAAACAAAGTGATAATAAAGTGCTTCATATATGGAGACCTCTGGTCTTAAGAGAATATTTCATTTTCTTTAAATTTTGTTGCTCTCAATTACCAGTTTAAGGTAAATTACTTCCGACATTTTCTGTAACGGGAAACATTTCAAAATATAATTAAAATTTACGTTTTTCCATCTCGAGGGAGATCAAGAATTTTTCTTACGGGTTGGACATATTTTTAAACACTAAATCTTGTGATTCGGGGACATTAACGCTAAAAACATTATTTTTTATACCAGAGAATATTTATTCGTTTTTTAAATGCTTCGGGGACCGTATATACCGTATATAAAGTCGTTACTAAGAAATGAATACTTTGACATGTTCTAAAATCAACTAATGAGATTAGTATCTTCCAAATTCTGACTAATAAAATTTTGTCTCCCTAATCATATTTTGAACACAACAAGAAGTTTTTAAACGTTACAAATCAGTGGCACATTTTAAGATCTGAAATTTTATGAAACATTGGCTATTTCTTAACTAAATTTAAACTTAAATTATATCAAAGATGATTAAAGGATTATGGGACGCAATTTCAACAGTACAAAATTTTTGTGAAAGAGTAATTTTTAAATGTGACGAATGACAGATATGTAATTTATTGAGAGTTTTTTAATGTTTTCTTTTAAGAATATCAGAATAATTCCATTTTCAAGATTAACTCTTATAAAATTTCTGTTTAATATTAAAACATAAAATATTTTTAATTTTCATTTTTAGTCTAATTATTTTTGAGGAAATCAATAAACGATACAATTCAAGGATAAAACAGTAATATTTTGCATGATTTAGGGTTACTTTTCGTAACATATAAAAATTATGCCCAGATGTATAGGAAAGCGTGCTAACAACTGAAATTTCCCCTAAAATATTCTAATATTCATAATATTTTTAAATGTCATGGAAGCAATTTTTTCTTGATAATTAGATTAAACTGTTAACTTTAACGGTAGGAAAATTTCAATATTAATTTATGTATATTTGTGCATATGTATATTTCTTAGAATTTGTCTGTCCTTCTCATTTCTTTGTAAGAATCTTCCTTCTGGTTTTCCACCATTATGATCTAACAGAACTCGACGAATCAGTTTACTGGCAGTTTTCTACTTTGGGCAACCGCTTGCCAGCCCAGTAGATTCACATGAGTAATTTAGATAATACTACTATCAAGTTATTGAACCGAATTATGATGTCGCTTGGGTATCACTTGCAGTATCTACTCAGACTAAAAACAGAATCATCATTTCTTCCGTAGCTTATATTCAGCTTGAAACTCTGACGAAACCAGCATACTTCTAAACAGAGTAAATAGAAATACAGGAGCATGAAATGTAACAAATAATAAAGTATTTATTATCCCCCTGAGGAGGTAGAAAACAAAAGGGTGATAGTTTGAATGATCACCACTTTAGAGTATTCTGTATCTCAGTAGAGAGATTTGGCAGAAATGCATATAAAGGGCGATGGCGGAATGACTAGGGCCCTCGCATTCGGTCTAGAGCAGGGATTCCCAACAGGGTCCAGTTGGACCCCTTGGGGGTCGATGGAAGTTTAAAAAGGGTCTATATTATTCCAGGGGTCTATTGAGGGTCGATGGTAAATTTTTCTGTTTTAAAATTTAATTTTTAGAAATGTAATTAGTTAATAATATCCATTTTAATATGTATAAATACAGATTTGCATAGGGCGGAGTGATCCACCCATCTAAAATCGAATGTCATGACGCTTTGTATTTGTGTCGAATGAAATTTTATTATAATTACATATAAGTCAGTAAAATTGTTTAGTAAAATATATATTTATAATCGTTATGTTAGTTATTGTGACTATACGATGATAAGAAATTTCAGGCCAAACATTAAAAAAATTGTACTAATGCATCAAGCACAACCACCACATTAATTGCAATCGAACTTTTGTGCAATTACAATCTGTGTTTCTGAAATCTTGTTTATATTTGTGAAATTAAAAATTAAAATAAGTACAAAAATAATAAAAGATAAACCTAATGAACCACTTTTTCTAATTTTTTGTTCATATTCTCAGTCAGATTGTTATCTTTAAGTGTTTTATGTGCAATTATTAGTATTATAATTATGTGTTTGTTGTTTTCTAATGCGGAGGCACTTGTCGCGAAGACATTCACCTATAATTCACCGCAGTTTTGCTGGCCATTTCATTATGGGAGCGCCATATAGGCAGACCAGCTTTGCCCCCTATTAAAGAACGACACAAACGGAGGCATTTTAGTGGCACTTCGCTAGAATTCGATCTGAGCACCCTCAGCACCGAAAACCAGCGCGCTGTACCACAAGGCCGCCACGGCGTTATTATAATTATGTTGTATGTTGTATATTATAGAGAAAAATGTAAGGGTGTCGTTGAAGAAAATCTTCTATTTAAAAGGGATCGATGTAAGATAAAGGTTGGGAACCCCTTGTCTAGAGCATGTAGGTTCAATCCTCACTGTCCATATGGTTGGCGCAGCTTGACCCTCGGAGGACCTAGATCCATTAAAACTAATTCAACCAACAAACCAATCCTCGCTGTTTCCATGGAGTTTGTAGCCGTTGAAAATCGACCTTTAACTGAAGATCCTGGTGAAATTAACTCTTGTGTAGTTACTTAGTTAACATAATGATCTGAGCCCAACCAACTAAAAACACCGATGCTACTGTTTTGGTGTCTTATATTTGTGCGAACAGCGGGATGAAGCTGTACCTGTTTAATCTTAATATGATAAAGTTAAAATTGTATGCAACAAATATTGAATAACTCTGTGGCACCTAAAAACAATAAATTCAATTTCTCATTTTTAATAAAAATTCATGGTTCAATTTGCTTACTTAATTTTAATTTCATTTCATTCGAAAGAACTCTATCATACTGAAAGCAAATACATATATGAATAGACAAACGTTACCTTAACACCAAAATTTTTCACATGCTGCACAATAACTGCTCCCTATGTTGACTTTAGAAGCTTCTAATCCTACCTCATACTTGATTCAAAGTAAATTTTGTTATCTAAAGGTAATAAATGTCCTTAATAGAAACTTCGAAGAATATGAAACTATAAAGGTTTAATTACACTTTAATGATTTCTCTTATCTATGTGCATGCAGAATAATAAGTTTTAAACTATTTTGTCCCTTAGGGATATGTAAATTATGGTAAAGTATTATGAAACCTGTTATTTTTATAAAGAAAAGTGAAATTTCCTAATTTCTCATTCCTAGACTTAAAACTTGTGTGAGATATCAAATAAATTGTGTCACTCATGAGACAATAAAGGGAAAAGCACTTCGGATCCTTTAGAGGTAGTATTTCTGTTTAAGAGGCAACCTCTGACATTTACTAAAACTTGCATTGCATAATATAAACAAACGCACACACATATATACGTATGTATGTATGTATGTATGTATACATTATATATGAGGCTGCAAAATATCATGCTCATAATCTTTAGCAAATGGCAGTCGTGATCTCTTTCAGCTTCTCGTCATTTTCTTTCACGTTCCCCATTCTGAAAGTGCAACTTATTTTCTCAAAAGCTCACATGCTTCTACTGGCTAAATAACCACAAAAATGTCAATTAGAAGTTTTATTCTCAATAATTTGGAAATTAGACGGACCCATGAAGTAGAAGTAGAAGTAAACGCGGAGGAATACAAATTCCCTCGCCTAGAAAGAATCCGGGCACACATACGTCAATGATAAAACTTTTAAGGTAAGATATATTGGTCGGGATACAGCATAATAAATATCAGACAGAAATATAGGGTTTTCTGTTGTATTTATTCCGCCTAATTGATTTGGAATCACAAGTATATTGAGGTAGGGACCAAAACAGGAGCCTCGTACTAAACATGAAACTATTCTAAAAACGGAACAGTTTACCGGGTAATATCAACAATGGTTAATGATAAAAACATTATTCTATACAACAGCAGCTTCCAATACCGTGTATTAGAATCAATTCAGACCATCACTCTCCCTCCTACTAACAAATGCCACTTTCTATATTTGGGAATCAACCTATTTCTTTGTTCTGTTACATGTATGTACTTTTTTGCACGAAATAGCCGTGTGCCTGAATATCTCTTCAAATAACTGAAACTTACGTTTCCAATAACTGAACAAAGGAACAAATATGCAAAATTTTCTGTCACATATACTATACTGGACGCAATTGCTTAGATATACTCAATCCTTATTTGTGTAGCAGTTTCCTACAAAATAAAAGCTAGAAGGGGAATTAATAGATTTATCCGCAATTATCAAGATGATCCGTACGATCATTTCTACTGAGTTATTTGAATTTGATTATGAAATTATTTTTTTAACAAGACATTTGAGAACCCCGAAACCAAATTGTTATAAATTAATCTGATTAAATATTACTTGAAAGTTAGTTTTGACTTTAGGCATATTTTATGGTTATGAAAATTTGCAACTGAATTATGTCTACAAGGCAAAAAATTAACGCCTCTCTGGTGATTAAAAAATAACGGGACCATTCCCAGAACATTAGGAAATTTGACTATTAGTTTCTTCCCTTGCTTGAACAAAACGACTTTAATTGACCTGGGCTTTGGACTTATATTTCAGAACGTTATAAATATGAGTAAAACTTAAAATTAATTAAAACCTCGCTAAAAAAGCCTTAACGTATAAACTCAAGGGATCTGTCTAAAGCTTCAGAAATAACTTTAAATACAGTTTCAGGAAATAGTTATAACCGCACCAGTGTGGAACAAGGCATTGAGTGTTACTTCGTGAAGCACATGCAAGCCTCAAAAAAATTTAGCTAGGAAAACAATTACATAAGACTTTCAGCAAAAATAAAAGCCAAAGACAAATGTACAAAAGTGTAATAGCCATAAAATAAAGGAAAAGGATGAATTCATTGATGCCGAGGGAATATAAAAGTAAGAGGATCGGAAATGAACATAAAACAGGAAAAAAGTAAAAATCTGATGACAATAAATATGTAGAATTTCGAAGAATAACAATAATAATCAGTAAGTATGTCTAAATGTAGATTACATTTAAATGTATATCTAAAGTACTATTTGACGAAGACAACTACAATTTTTATTTTCCAATTAATTGTGGACAACTATAGGATCTTGAAGAGATAGCTCTTAATTTAAATCCAGTACTGTGTTAAAATACTACAAAAAGGATAGTTTGTCAAAAAATGGGATCAAACCAATGACCAAAACTTCAGAAGAAAAGACGATCTCAAAAGCTTTTGCTCATGATTCTTCGTAGAAGAACTTAAGAGTTTACATCTAGCATTGAAACCTATTGTTGATCCAAAAATAGATATGGGATTAATTTTTTTTTCTGAAAACGGAAGAAAATAAGGGTAAACAATATAAACAGTTCAAGAAAAGTGCTTAAATTTCTTAAAAGAGAAGTCGTTGTTAGTGTTAGAATTTGTCAGTGTTAGAAAGATTATATCGGCACGAAAGAGCTATAGAAATACTAAATTCTCAGAAACGAGAGAAGACATAGCTTATTCTCAGAAACGGGAGAAAAATGATTCAAGAAGGCCTACAGTATCCAATATACATATATGTGAAATGTTGAAAATGTTTACTGATGAAGACTGCAATAACATGTATTAAAAGTTAAATCACGAAAAAGGTTACCTTTAAGAAAAAGCTGAAGGATAAATGTTTAGAAAGACTATAGAGAACACAGTCCATTCTTCTTCAAGGGTAAACTTAACGTACTGATCAATAGACTTAGCCTGTTTAGCTATTGAATGTTTATGTTTCTTAACAAAGTTAAGTGCTTTGTTATTGTTGGCAGAGTTAATTGAGAAATAATGGACGAGAGAGAGGAAGAGAGTTAAGACGTAAAATCAATATTTTAAGCAAAAGAATGGGAAGCTAAAGCAGATTTATAGATGTATGAAGCCTATATAAAAATAATCATCGCTCGTTATTGAAATGACGGACATGGTAGTGTGATATAAAATTTAATTCGAACTTTGAAAAATGCATACATTTTTTAAAAGAGATGATAGTTAATGGTATTTGGGGAGATTTTTATTTAAAGTATACTACCCCATCACACATCAGGGACTTTTGTAATCAGAGCAAGACTTTCCAAGGAGAACAATTTCATTACGTTTACCAGATTCATTCAAAAGATGGTCATAAAACAGATGTCAAGTATTAAATAACAGACTTTTAAAAAAGAGAGAGATAAGAATTTTTTAATATATATATATATGTGTGTGTGTGTAAGTAAGTAATGTACAGGAGCCTAAAGTATAGTTAACGATATTTAATTAGGTCGGTTGATTCTAAATCTAAAGGAATTAATATGAATAAATAATTATTAAACGAGATATTGGTCTGATGAAGAACGAAAATGCCAACAGATGGAGGTACGCTGTCTATCTCGCGGTTTAAGAGAGTCCTTGAGCTCAGCAAGCGATTACATAAACAAAATTACATGTGGAAAAGCGTGTGATGGAGGAGTCAGGCATCACGAGATGAAAAACACCCAAGTAAAGTGCAGCGCGAAGAGAATCAAGGAGATTAGGTAGGTTAGCCGTTCGCTGTTGACGCGCGTGTCGTGGGCTGAGAGATGATGGGAACTTGGCGCAGATTGGATTGACTTTTAAGTAATGTTAATAAAGAAAGTCTTTAATTGTTATTTATGTCGTAGTTATTTCCCACATGCTTGATGATGACTGCCATTATGAGTTAATTAGTAGATAAAGAGTTACGTGGTGTTAGCACCATGTCATAAATCTATGTATATATATATAGCTGCCAAACCACAGGTCCAGGGTTCGACCCTACGACTCGGCAATGTCGACTCAACCTCCTATCCCTTGAGTGGGTCGTTAAAATGAGGATCAAGCATGCTTAAAAACTAATTATGGGTGTCCCACGGCAGGCTGACCACTAGCCCGAGATAAATGCTGTATGCCCCCCCCCCCCGCAAACCCACGATCAAGAAAGCGGAGATGGGCCTCACTGGCCTTGGTCCACAATGGACTGTTGTGCCATTGATTAGTTAGTTAGTTAGTTTTACATATGTGTGTGTGTAGTGTGTATTGTTCGTAGTGGTTTTCAGGGATCCCAGACTTGGGTTTTTTACCGAGATTTGAGTTTTTTATTGACCATATGGTGTAAGGATTTTTTGTTTTGGTTTTTGTTTTCGAAAAAATCTCAAAATCTGGGATTTTTTTCCCTTGTAAGTTAAAAGCGTAGTATAAAAGTTAATATTTATTTCTTATTATAAGAATAATTAAATTACAATAAGACAATTTAGTAAAAAAATACAGTCTACAATGACATTAGACTGTTTTCAAAATGATTCAATGAATTTAAAATGGTACAAGTGATGATCATTTCGATTGAATAGTGATATATCGCCCTCTTACAAAAGCATCCCATTTACAAAACCACGTAACAATTACATTGTTACCTTAACAATTACCAAACTATTTTGGTAATTGTTACGTGATATCAAAGATAAATTCAACAATCCCAAATATGAAATATTATCAAACTTCAGGATTTATTTAACTATTTAACCTTACTCATCTGAATTCGTACGAAGATGTTGTTTCATAAGTTAATAGAATCACAACAGAAGGCCCAAATTCTCTTAAAAATTTACGTAAACGATCATATGATGGTAAAATTGGCAATAATTATCATAAAAGTTGCCACATCTGGATATCTGAAGCATTACTATTAAATTACGTAATGGAAAGAGCATGTTATTACATGATAAGAAGCCCGCATCAAAAGAAGAAAAAAAAATCTTCAGAAAAGTAATTTGGAGATGAATGATGAAATGGATAAAATTTGACAATTAAATTAAATAACTTTAACTTCAAGTAATTGTAGAGAATGTGACGTATTATCTTATTTGTATTTTTTATATAAAAAAAAGTTTTTTCAAAAAAGCTTGGCTTTTTTATGTGCAGTCTGGGTTTATTACATTTGGGAGTCCTGGTGCTTTTATTACAAGGTGTCCCATCAAAACCGCACAAATTCTACACAGCAACATTCCTCGCTTGCAGTACGTAAAAAAATGACCAAAAACTACATTTCTACGACCCATAGTTTTCGAGAAAAATGTGAAGGAAAAGTATGATGCCATATTCAGCGAACGCACCAAAAAAAGTTTTATTGGAAACATGAACATCGGAATTTCCATATGTTTACATGGGAAGATGTTCAAAATATCTACCGCGTATATTGAGTCATGCATGTGCGCGCTGTGGAATGACGTACATTCGTCGTTTGAGTATAAAAGGCGGCATCTAGTAGCTACCGGTATCTTTGCCTGGTGGTAATGTATTTCGTTCGTGAATAATGCGACATGTACCTCATCTTCCTTCATTGTAATGGTAATGCCTTACGAACGGCTAATTAGTTGCACATCTTCCTCTGTAACATCCTCTGTTTCCTCTCTTCCACTGTGATATTCCACTAGTTTGCTCACCTTCCTGTGTAAACATATGCACGATGTGATGTACATGTTTGCAATAAAGTTTTTTTTCCCCGTGCACTGGATATGAAGTCATACTTTTCTTTCTCATTTTTCTCGAAAACTATGGGTCGTAGAGGTGTATAGTTCTTTGGTCATTCTCCAAACGAAGAATCTTGATGTACATAGTTCATGCGGTCCTGATGGGACACCCTGGTGTATATCGCTACAGGCGTGGAAATTTTGTTAGGTTCGTCCGACAACACAAAGCCATAAGTCAGAGATTTAGTTTTTTTTCTCCATGGATCCACGATCAGGGATTCAGGTCAGCTGATAGCAACGTTATATAAATGTGCAGGTACACTTCGAACATCTGTGGAGTGAATTATTGAGCAGACTCTAAATGCGCGGGCACTTCTCGACTCGCCGTTTAGCTTTGATAAGCTTTCGATGTTTTTCTGCTACCACTCTAGTGTCTGCTGCTCTTTTTTTATATTACATTTAAATTAATCTTTATTAATTAAATACTCATTTAGATTTTTAGAAGAAGTTGTAATGAGATTTTTAGAAGAAGTTGTATTGTTGCATGATTTCAGAAGGTATTCTCATATCGTTTTCTCTTTCGTAGTTATATTAATTCTGCAAAATGTATGTGAAGTTATGTATTGTGATTCCGCAATATTTCTATTATAAGTCCGCAATGTTTCTATTTATAAGTATGAAGCTCAGTATTTTAGTAGCTACAGACAAAACAAAAACCAAGGCAGCAGTATCAACATTCCAATTTATTTCGACTTAAAGTTTGTCAAGATTATTTTTTTACCTACCTATTCCATGGTGACTTCCAAGGTTTCTGTGGAAATTTTAAAGATATAAATACATGATAACAAACATTAAGGGTTTTAATCTTTTCTGTAATTGAGCTTTTAATTAAAGATGATTAATAATATAAAATATTTAAATATTTAACAACTTGGGGCTACACTGAATGCCTAACATATCTCATACCCCATAGAAAAATCCTAGTTACAGATAAGTAAAGTTCATGTCACTATTTACATGTGACACTATACGGTTCAACTCAAATCTCAGTTTTTCTCTGAGTTCAATGCATATTGTTACACCCTTTAGTTTCATGTGGTTTCAAGCAAGCATCTACGAATGCTCCTTGAGCATCTGTACTTTTTCAGTAGGACCAATATCGCTGGTATTTTATTTCTGCTATTAAGATTCTAAGGGGGGAGATCACCTTTGTATTCGCAAAAAATACACTGCTTTTACTTCCAAGCTTAATGTGTTGTCAAACAGTTAATTTGTAATTAATTTAAACCAATTTTTAGGGTGAATTGTACAAATCTTTTTCTATTAGAAAATAAAAGAAAAATTGTTGGGCGATTATTAGAAAATATTTTATATAAAAAAATTAATTTTTATGAATATTGAATCTTAGGTCAATGCCTTACGCTCAGAATTTTTTAAAAACTATAAGAGAGATATATTAAATCATTTTTATACATTCTATCCATAGGTTATACTTTTATCTACACCTAAAATAATTACCATATTTCACATAAAAATATTTTTAAGGCAAATGTATTGTAATGTACAAGAAATATAAAAATTTTCACAAAAAAATGCTGTAAAAAATTAGTAGTATGTACTTACATAAATTTAGGTAGATATTATATAAACATACTAGGTATACATGTATACAAAATTTTAACAATTTGTGACCATTAGTTTTGAAGAAATAGTGCGCAGAAGTTTGAAAATAACAGTTTTTAGAAAAAGCCATTTAAAGTTTCTATAAATTACTTTACTATTAGCTTTATACATTTGGCCATAAAATCGGTTCTAATCGTAGTATCGACTTCATTTTTTTAAAGATTATTACATTCCATTCTTCAAAATTAAATCATAATAAAAAATTGAGTTTTTTGAAGGTTTTATGGTGATCCCCTCACCTTCTGAAACTGTTGATTGCACTTCATTGCGTCACACCTTTGTTTATTTCTTTATACCCGCACTTGATTCTCGGCTGAAGGTAGAAAATGTAAACGAAGAAATGCAATTGTAAAGCAAACTAATGAAAAAAGTTTTAAACTAAAAATGACAATGCAATGAGTTATCCCTGAAAAATCGAATGGTAATGAATAGGTAATATGTATATCATACTTTACTGTGATAATATTCTGGCAATACTTTAAAGCTAAATATTTTTTCAACAATTTCTTAACGAGATAATTTTTATTTAACAGTATTCACAATACACAGTTAATATAATCCAAAATGAAACTGTTGTTCTGCTCGCAAGGCGAATTCTTTTATAAAATTAGGAGTTTGTTCATTGTCCTAAGCCAGCATTTTTTTTTTACCGTGCTTGTCTGAACAGGGTTAGATAAGGGAGCTTGTTCCTTCTTTCATTCTTAATCAGTAAGAATCAAAACTTTGTAGAGTATTCTACAGATTGCATGTAATAAGACTGTTATTGCGTTGTTCGCTGGAATTACCGACTCAGAAAGTAATTTCAGTTTTTTTATACAGTTGCTTCAGTTGCTTTTATCTAGAGAATGCAAAATTAGCCGATAGAATTTTTCTAAAGAGAAAGATTGAAAAAGTATAACAAAAGGATTATGTTATTTGATGTGAAAATTAGCTTTCTGTTTATGATGAGAATTTCTACTGAACTGTGTTTTGAGTCAGTTTGGGGTTTTTAATTTAAGGAAATAGTGAACAAGGAGGAAAGATTCAACAAAAATTACACCAGCTTATAGAATTTTTGGTACGTTTTCGTTAGAGGGGCCCCGTACAAAAATATGCCAAATCTTAGAGATAGCTCACTCTAACTGCAACCTATAAAGATTATTTGGCACTTTCCTTATATACCGTTCCGTCGCCAACGTTACGAAAACTGTCGACAATTAAATAAAATGAATTCCACAAAATACATACTCTTCACACCACATTTCCACTTTTCCAAACTACATTTTAAAGTAAAAACCGAAAAGAATAGAAGAAAAAAAGATAATTCTGACTTTTCCCATCACATATTATTTTTTGCACATAACATTCTAGTATGGGTGGCATATACAGGGTGACAATTATTGAGCTATATGAAATAAAAAATCAAATTTTTAAATACTACTGAGTTCAAAAATTATATTCCAATTTCATTTCGAAATCGGATTTAGTTTATGACATGTTCCATATGCTTGCCATCAATGGCTATGATGTGGCACAGACGAAAAGCAAAATTCTGCAAAACTCGCTGAAGTGTCGAGACATCGATGCTTTCGAAGACCTCCTGAATGGCTGTTTTTAGCTCAGCGATGGTTTCGGGGCTATTTACGTAAACTTAAAATATATGTATGTAATTCATTCCTTTAATATTGCCCCACAAAAATGAGTCACAAGGGTTGAGATCAGGTGAATATGGTGACCAAGCGATTCCCAGCGATTCCCATTCGCACAGAAACGCTGTATTTCGACATTTTCAACGAAAAATGAACAACAATACGAGTGCGCATGCTCAAAAAAAATCCCATCATGCCCTGCATTCAACTGCCAAGTTTTCACCAAATCTCGCCAATGGCTCAAAAGTTATCAAGATTTTCTTTCAAATAGCTGAATAATTTTCACACTGTATATCGTTATTCCTTTCATGCGAGAATTACGTTTACATGTAGAAGAGAATTTAAGACGTGGAAAAAGTAACTCTATTTAAGCGCACGTAAGAAAAGGTGAAATGTACACCCCCCCCCCAAAAAAAAAAAAAATTAATTTAAAAATTTTCCTTAAATTTCCTTTTCATATACATTTCTGTCCTCTTCTTACATACACTTAAATAGACATTTCTAAGCAGTTGTTCCAAAGATTCGACCCCAGTCTCTGTAGCACAGGAAAACGGTTTTTCCTCGCCAAGACGTTGGCGACAGGTCGGTATAATGGGAAAGTACCGACTTTTCTTCTTCACGTTCATGACAACTATACATAAAAAATTGTTTCTTCATATTAAATTCATTTAAATATCCTGACTGTTATCTTACTTTTTAAACGCAAAGGCTAAGATGGACTTTACATTTGACTATTAGATAATGATGAAGATGCGTCTATCAAATTGCTCCAAGGCAATGGAATTATCCACAAAGAAAGACTTTGTTCCAAAGATCATCCGATGAGGTTATACTTGAGTTCTAATTTAACACCAAATGGCGATGCAGACTACAATCATACCGAGAAAACAAAGAATTGCGAACAAAAACAAACACTCGTCAAAAGTGAAATTGCAACACCATGAAGGAATGCTCGTATTGATGTGAAAATAACAAGATCGGTAGAGGTAAGACACATATGCAGATGATTAAAGAAACAAAGAAAAATATGAAAAATTAAATTGTTTATTCACTATCTAATGTGGCCACCAAGGGCAGCTATACAGGCCTCTAAACGGCGAGCCATACTGTCTATGACGCTATTAATGGTCTCCTGAGATATTCCTTGCCAAGCCGATTCCACTGCACCTTCCAGTTCCTGTACGGTATGCGGCTGCGGTGCACCGCAAGTCCGATGGCAACCCACACATGCTCGATGGGAGAGAGATCGGGTTCGGCCGCCGGCCAGGAAAGGATGTTAATTCCATTGATGCTGTTCAGAGTGTGGCGTGCGATATGTGACCAGGCATTGTCCTACTGGAATAACGTGCCGGAGGCGGCCTGCACAAGTGGCCGACCCACAGGCATAACAACTTATGTTACGTACCGGGCCGATGTTAAGCTGCCAGTAATGTGCGTAAGGGTTGTCCGCTGTCCGAATATGATGCCACCCCAAACCATGAAGCCCGGTGGGGAGCCGGTGTGACGTTCGACGATATGGGCTGGTAGGTAACGTTCTCCGGGAAGCCGCCACACATGTTCACGTCCGTCATTCCTCCATATACAAAATCGGGATTCGTCTGAAAACAATACCTGATGTCATTTGTTCGTCCAGTGACGATAACGTCGACACCAAGCCAGACGGGCAGCCTTGTGTCGAGTGGTTAAAGGAACCCCAGTGGCTGGCCACCGTGGGCGCATCCCTGACTCACGCAAACTATTACGGATCGTTTGGCAGGATACAGATGCCCCATCTGATAATGGTAGGTAGGTCTGAATACGACTTGCCGTGGCGAACGGGGCCCCACTAAACATTCGCCGAATTTGCCTATCAGTCCGATCTCATGTGCACCTGGATGATCCAATGCCTCTTTGCTGTGTTCTCAGATGGTCCTAAGTCCATCGTGCCACACATCGCTGAATTGTACTGACGTCCCGTCTAACACGACTGGCAATTTCGTGCATCAACAAACCGAGCTCATGTAGTTCTAGGATACGTTCTAGTTCCTCAGACGATAACTGCTGGTATTCAGATCGTTGATGTCTCCGAGGCATTTTCTACCCTTCTTCAAGTTCCGCTACAACAACAATCTGTCATTGATAGCATATACACAGCGAGCCAGCTACATATTTTTATAACCAGAAACTGGGTATCATGTGACCAGATGCGCACGCGCATTTAATCATTTGCATATGACTCTGACATCTACCGATCCTGTAATTTTCACAACGCTACGCGCATTCCTTCATGGTGTTGCAATTTCACGTTTGACGAGTGTAGTTTGATGGATCCCGTATCCCGTTTTTTTACAACGTTACGATTTATATACTTGTGGTGCCAAGTGTTGACGTCAACTGTATTTTACGAACTTCAGCTCCCAATAAACCACAACACGACTGTGGACTGGGATAACTATATGAGGGAAATTTGTGCCAATATTTTGTTGTCGCGACAAAAACAGAAAATAGGGGGGGGGGGTCGTTGAAAGAGACGAAAGTCTTTTCACGCGAAGAAAAAACAACGTCGGTCGTGTTCTCCCTCCTCAATGGGTTTTCGGTGGTTTATGTCGTGAAACAAACGAATGTTTTCTTGTTGCCGTTCCCGATCTTACAGCTGAAACTTTAATGACAGAAGAAAACATCGCCGATGGAAAACACCATTTTATCAGATTGTTGGAAAAGGTAAAAAAACTGACGAATTACAAGACACCGTCTTTGAACACTTCACCGTAAATCACAGTTATAATTTCGTTGACCCTGTTACTGTATGTCACACTCAAGGAATAGAGCGGTTGTGGGGCAGTGCGAAATGGCGCAATAAACGCCAACGCGAAACTTCTAGCCAACATTTAGATTCATATCGAGTTTATGTGGCAACGTTTGCATCCTAAAACAGACATGTTTACAGCAGTACTAAAAGATATTTGCAATTTCATACCCACTGCTTAAATTGATCTTTTATTGTATAAGTACCTTTTTTATTTCATTATTTCCATCTTTTTCTTCTTTTATTTTGATATATTAGTATGAATGAAATAAAATAATTGTTTACCAAAGTCTTTTATTCTTTTCAATGTTCTATTTCGCTACAGCATTATATGATTGGCGACAACTGGTGACCGCCAATGGAATAGAGCTGACATTTAAGTTTGACATCGACTGGACCCCCACTAACGAAATAATAGTACCGAAATTTTAGTTTTCTGCATTAATTTCGTCTGAGGAAATTTTCCATATTTTTATCGAGAAAGAATAGGAAAAATTTATTTTCATTTTATATTAGGCGACTGAGCATCATATAGCTTTTTTTGTGAGAAGACATACTTATGTATTCTAAATAATAAAGAAAAATGAATACGTAGTAAATGTATTTTCTTGTTCTAAAAAGCACTTGAGAAGGAATAGAGCTTGAATGGAGGAATTATATGATTCATGGTGGAAAACACAGGAAAAAAAAATCACGCATGTGTTTTCAAAATTTTTAAAGAATGAAACAAAACTCCCATAAAAGGTTCTTTTAAGTTGTTTGAAGGAGATATACTTTCGAAAAATTTATAAAATTTTGAAGAAAGTATTTCTATTAAAAAATAATTATTGTAAATGAATACTATATTCTGTACGTATAAAGTATGCTCTATATCAAATAAATATGCGACTAATAAGCAATGAACAAAGTATTTCTATTAAAAAATAATTATTGTAAATGAATACTATATTATGTACGTAGAAAGTATGCTCTATATTAAATAAATATGCGACAAAGCAATACAATAACAAATTATCGATATTTGCTTTTTGTGCACATTAGTTAATTATACTACACTGCTTGACGAATGCTAAGGATCATCCAATTTATGCAAAACTGTGTTTCGGACAGCCGCACAATCACAGAAAAAATAAGGGTTGAGGGCGATATAGGGAAATACCTTTTATCTGTATAAAACGCAGTGCACCAGCGTAGTTTCCTTATTCGTAATTACAAGTAGTAATATTTAAGGAGGAAATCTCGCTGTTTGTATTTGAAGATAGTGCTGTAATTTTTTCTTTCTGAAGGCAAATACTGATTGCAGAATGTCTGTAAGACATCATTTGAGTCTTGATCGTCCATCTTAGACGTCCAACTACTCGTGATCGAGTAGTTGGACGTCTAAGCAGGTAAGTTGGTACGTCTCGAGGCAGGGCAAAGTGTCACTCAAGTTGCCACAGCAATGGGCGTGTCAAGAAGTGTTAAATCGCAGTTGTAAAAAGGCCCCTGAAAGCGGAAGGGCTGTGTGAATGCATGCTGGGTGCCTTGGGAGGACTACCACAACTCAAGAGAATAAATATGTCTCCCTACTGCAGAAAAGGAACAGAAATTCTACTCCTGGCCAGATAGCTGCAGACCTTGCTAACGCTACTGGCACTCGCGTATCTGTGAGAACAATTTTCTGACGATTAAATAATGTTGGATTATATGCACGGAAGCCATGCATTTCGCTATTAGCCCACCATCGTCGGGAAATATTACTTTGGTGTAAGCAGCATGTTCGTCGGGGTCAGCAACAGTGGCCCTAAGTCAGGTTCTGTGATGAATCCCACTTTACAATTGAGAGTGATTCTGGACACCGGCTGACGTGAAAAGAGAGGAGAACTCGTTACCTTCACCAGAATGTTCAGGAAAGTGATCGCTGTGGCCGAGGTGTAATTGTGTGGGCAAGTATCATGCACAATGGCAGAATTTCGCATCACATCTTTGACGGAGGTCCAGTGACGTCACAGCGGTATTGCACCGAAATGCTTCTGGATCACGTCCGTCTTTTCCATGGTAGAGATGGTCCAGACTTCCCGTTCATGGATGGCAATGCCCGCCCACATAGGACATCTGAAGTTTCTGACACACTAACAGGGAAAGTATTCAGCGCATGACATGGCCTGCATATAGCTGAGTCCTCAATTCCACAGAGCACGCCTTGGATGCACTCATCAGACGTATTGCTCAAAGACAAAACTCTCTTCGAACCGTACAAGAACTCAAAATCATTCTGGGAATGGGACAGATTTCTCGAAGCTCTCCCAACTGTTTAGTAGGCAGTATGCATAACAGATTGCAAATGTATATCCGTGCCATAGGAGGTCACGCTAGGAGGTCACGCTCCATACTAACGGACTCATATCTGTCCTCATTTCGAGCAGAACGAGCATTTTTCGTAACTATTGAACATTTCTGTAAGGAACATATTTTTTCTTTTTCTTATTTTGGTTTACTACGTGGATATCTGTATCATTTTGCATAACAAAGATACCTTAAGACCTCTATGAAATATGTACTAAGTATCATTCCTTTGAACGATGTCTATCATTAGTTATGACCAAAAAAAATGTCTCTGTTCCTTAGCAATTATTGTCAAGTAGTGTATAAAATGAGGAAATGCAGATCATGTACAGTCACGAAAAAAAGTCTTTTGCTGTGAATTTTGCTTTCTATGTGCTGGGAAAGTAACCATTATACAAAGTTTACAATGATCTTTTACATACTCGTAATGAATATGTTTTTTAGATAAAGTGTAGCCAATAAATTTATATTCAGACAAAATACGATGATGGTTCTGGATAAAGTATTTCTTTATGGCATAATTTTAATTTTCTGTCTTCGATAAAAATTTGAAATATCACTGTTATTTTATATTTTTTTCTTTATTAGCTACTTTTCTTTTATATAACGTTTAGTTTATAGATCAGTGTTTGTCTTTAAAAAATTGAAATAAATCCTGTTGATACGGATATTTTATGTTATAAAAATGCGCAGTGAGCATGTAAATTAAACTGTGCTTTATATTTTCATGTGGGTTAGTTTAGCGGATAAATGTTTGAACCTTAATAAAATGATCCTAAGTACCTAGATAATATCTCCTAGGCTTGAAACAAGGGGAAGAGGTTACGGCATACTTACGAACAATTTCTAATAGCTGCAGTCCTCGCTGTAAGTTACTAACTTGTACAGCAGTGAATAATCAAAATAGACCTACTTTTCTAGCATCACCAAAGAATGCATAAATTTATTGTTATAGTAGAACTTCTACGTCATTAAAAAGGAAACTGCGCTTCTAGTTCCAGTTTAAAAGATTTTTCTTCCGTCAAATGAAGTTTTTATTCCCAGCTCGGTTAGCTGCAAATATAACATGTAGAAGGTAATTTAAAACTGTTGCTTTATTGGAGGGTAGACCTAACTTTATCTCACATTTCACCCTAATTAATATATTTATATATTTTTTTGCATGTGTGTGTATTGAAAGTTGTTCGCAATGCGTTTTGGCTTATATGAATAATAGGAAATGCATTCATTTGTACGAATAAGGGAAGTTTCACTGAATGAGGCTAAAAAATTATGAAAGTATTATCTTACAAAATTGACAAACTTTCTTAATGGACTGGAAAGACTTATTTTCATTTTGTCACTATTAAATGAATTCTTTGGTTTGGAATCTTTGATCTTTGTTGATGAAACCGTTACGTCTTCTTGATCCTGATGTCAGTATAATTGTATACAATAATTATCCTGTACTGATATTCGATTAGATTGAATTACTAATTATTCAAAAAAATTTGGGGTTTCATTTTATTTTTAACAAGCCGATATATCTGTTTAAGAGGTTTAAAGAAATTCGCTGTTCGTTTCTATTCACCCTTTGATTCTAATCATGAATAGCTGAAATAAGAGGTTAGGAAATATGCTTATACATTCACTTTTTTCTAAAGTGGTGTTTGCATTTGTTTCTGAAGCCATCCAAACCGTGATTTCGTTGTCTAGTTTATTAATAGAGCACCATATAGGTGTGCAATCAATGCTTCCTACGAAGGGACAGCACAGGGACTTTCATACCTTAGTCAGGATTCCAACCTGAGCCCACCGCATGGAAGCTCAAGACGTTAATATATTAACAGAAATAATGAAATGTGCTTACACGTTTATATCCAAACAATCTCTATGAAGGTTCCTTGCAGTATTGTACCATATTCATTGAGTCTACAACCTTGAATAGAAGTGAAGGTGTCTGGAAGAGGGTAACATGTATAGGCCGTAAATTAAAATTTCTTTTCGCCGTTAAAATTTTAGTCGTGTGGCAAAAACCTCTTACATACTCCATTTTTATCATTCATATCTTTGCATCATCAAATTTTCGCACCTGAGTTTTGTTTCGAAGACGGCGTAATAGTGTCTCCAGAGCTATTGAAATAAAGTACTCGTCATAAAAAGTATTCTCAAATGAAACGATTGTTTTATTAATAGTATTTTAGTAACTCCTATAAGTTGGACATCTTGAATCTGACAGTGTGCATTCATTTCTTATCTTGTTGTGTGGATACATCATGCTAAACAAGATTTTTTTTAATAACTGAAGCTTATTTTTTTCCAATCCAAAACGCATTTTTTAAGTAAGTTTTTTACTTTTCTATTACTTTTGTTATAGATAGATATTTTATAAAATTGTATGGAGCATATTTCTACACTAACTGAAGAAACTCCGTAGACAACCTGCTTCCTTAACGTCAATATTCATTCATACCCCGTCACCGAAAAAAAAAGGATGGAAAAATATCTCAAGAATGATTTGAGGCTTGTTGACATGTTTCAATAAAAGTTGATTGATTGGATCCTTTTCGCTGCTGTCACAGGGAAGAGGGAAAGGTATTGAAGGATGGTAAAACCAGATAATGACTATCTGCTTGTAGAGAGGGGTGAGTTAGATATAAAGCTATTTTTTAGGGATCTTGACCTACACATTCTTGATCTAACTACTATGTGTGATCTCATCATGGCAACTGAATGACGAGTTTGAATCCCACTCTTGAATTAAGGCCAGTTTTATGGTATAAGGGAAAAAAATTGTGCAATTCCATGGAGGCAACCATGGAAAAATTATTATAAATGCTTGATAATTTAATCTTTTCAAATCAGTGGACTTCATCCAGATGATCAAAAAATTAGTTTGTAATAAATATGATAGAACGAAAACTTTTTAAATTTTCTATAAGGAATTTCGTTTAATTTAAAAAGACATTTTGCTTAATTCTGAAATGCCAATTTACTTTGCATTTCAAGAATAAGGAAATGAGAAATAGGCTCTGCGTTGCTCTTAATTAAAATTAATGTTCTGTTTGTATAGCGAAAAAATGTTGAGTGTGACTCCATAAAAAGGAATGTTTCAAATTGTGAACTTTGGCTTTTTCGTTACAAAAATTTCTGAACTTGATACCATTTGTGTCAACAATAGGTTCCTCCTTAGCATTTAACAAAAACTGGAGGTGATATTTCTATATAATAATGGATTTGGATAGTGCCTTCTATAAGATTTTTAAGGGAGTTATTTTAATAAGGCATAGACAGAAATGTGAAAAAAAACTGATGCAGATTGTTTGTGCTTACTCAAAGGTTGTCAATGAAACGGAAGGTAAGTAATTTGCCTTTAGCGCAAAAAACTGACTCCCTAATGGCTTTTCAAAATGACATCAAAGCAAACAAGCAAAATTGTTATTTTATTCTCTTTTTTAGCTCAAAACATCAAACTTAATTTTTGTTAACGTATTACAAATTAAACTCTTTTCCCCTGATTAAGTTTCAGAATTAGATATCCAAAAAAGGCACGAATATCATCTTAAATGGTACTCCAAGTTGTCCAGTCAGAATTCAAGTTATTTTTGTTGTACATCAGAATCTCGCATCTTGTATATTTGCTACTCTATCAGTAGTTCATGCCTTATATCGCGCATGAAAGAAAACAAATTTGAAAACATAGAACTCTTACCTAGACCGTTTGTTAAAAATTCTCTAAGCTCACTTTAGACAGTACACTTTCCTATTTTTGAAATGTAGTGATGTATTGCTTTAAAAAAAGGGAAAAGAACTTTTATAGTTAAAATAAATCATTTATGATTTTTAGCTTCATTAAATTCATCAACATAATATTTCTTAAATCTATAATAGCAAATCCTTCAGCACACTAATATAAATGTAAGCAATTGATACAGTTATAACTTTGTGTTATCAGTGTCCGTGTCATTTATAATTCTACAATTGTTCATCTCGACGTAAATCCCTTTCTACAACAAGCAAGAGGGTGCATTTTTTTAGAAACTCTTAAATTTATTCTCAGAATTTTAAAATGAAAGGCTGGGTGTTACCATGACAAATAAAGGGACCTGTCACTTAGAATGTTCTAGTGAGAAAGAGAAAGTCTAGCGTATCACACAATTTCGTTTCGATAAGGATTTAACTTTTCCACGGCATAATTTTTTTCCTATATACACCTTTTAACAATTTTTTCCAATTAATTCAAGGACTGCCTTAGAATTAGGTCGTCTGGGTGCGTGGTTGCAGGCATTTTTACCTTCTTTTCTTTCTCTCTAAGAAAGAAAAAAAACTTTAAAAATGAAAAAGAGTTGTGAATAAACGCAATTTTGCTTTGTTCTTCAATTGTCTGAACAGTCTTCTGATTATAGATGTGGGAGTATATGCTTAATTTCCAGAACAGTATTTTTTGTAGTTTAACAAAAACTGTAAGTGATGGGCACTTACGTCATGGAGTGGGGAAATATACGAGTGGCTAGATTCTGCCGTTACTCAGAACGACTTATATTAATGTTTTCATAAATGCATTTGGATAAAGCACCAAATTTGTTGATAGTTGCTTAAGGTTTGAACAACAGTCTAGTTTTGTGTGTTGAACTATAAAAATCTAACAAAAAATAAGCATTTTTATGACTGATTTGATATTTTAAACAAACCAGTTTGAGTTTTGAACCTTAGGCATATTCTAGTCATCATTTCTTCGGCCAACTTTAAGTGTGCACATACAATCACCATATGTTTATTGTTACCATATCACCCCATGTCTTATGACATTGACCAAAATCCATTACATTCTTGGGAAATGATCTTGTGCGTATATTTTCCAAAAATACAGCGTGTCCAGCGAAGGAGTCCCTGATTTCAAAACTAAAAATCTCGAAAACAAAGATCTGTAGAAGAATGCAACAAACGGTATGTTTATCGTGAAAGCTGTAAGAATTTTATGCACTAATTTTTGAAACAGTTACAAAAGCTGCAAACAGGTGGCGCTGTTAGGTAATTTTACAGCCGCCGACATGAAATGTCCCCCTTATTCACCGGACTTGAATCCTTTTGACTATTTTTTGTGGGGCACATTAAAAGATACTGTCTATAGTAACCATCCCACCACGCTGGACGAGCTTTAGTCGACGATCTGTGTGGCAGCAGAATCGATTTCTGTTGAGACACTACAGGGTGTGATGGCAAATTTTATTGTTCGTTTGCGCAATATCCGTACAGCGAATGGTGGAGAGTTTGAAAAGATTGTGATGTAGTGATTGCAAAGACTGCTTGCATATGAGTTTATTATTTATGCATGTTGATACGAGTTGTAGAGCGCCATCTGTTAGCGGCCTTTGTAACTATTTGAAAATTAGAATATAAAATTCTTACAACATTTACGATAACATACCGTTTGTTGCATTCTTCTACAGATCTTTGTTTTCGAGATTTTTAATTTTGAAATCAGGGAGTCCATAGCTGGACATGCTGTATAATCGTTGATAATGTGCAAAATGCCAACCAAGTGGTATAGTGGTTAGTGCCGTAAGATTCCACGCAGTGGGCTTTGGTTCAAATCCCGAATAAGATTTGGACGTTACCATGTTGTCTCCTCATAGGGAGAAATGCTGGCTCACCTAAATGGTGCTCCCATTAACAAGACTTCGCGGTGTTGTAAGGGCAAATGTCTCGTGACTAATGCCTCCGCATTAGAAAAGGCAAATGTGTAAAATCTACACCATATGTAACTTATTTAATAGATTTTTCTTAGTGACATTTATTCTGTTTTAATTTTTGATATGGGCAAATACTGCTTTTTTAAACCAATAATCACTTAACCAAAATCCTTGCATTAAAATAATTACTCGTAGGAAATTATAGTCAGATATTTCCTGATGCATGTTTTCTGGGGGGATTTTGTGCAAACAATACTTGAAAAATGTTGCCAGTCTTTGAATCAGACTATCATCGGTTGTGTCAGTTACTCACGTAACGATTTTTTTTTCCATTAACTGTGACCGAAACAAAAACTCTAAAAAGTTATACGTGAGATGGTGAAACCACGTCTGATACTAGTCAAAACACCTATTTTCATAAGGTAATAGCAGTCCTATTAGAACGAATATGTTCCAAATTAGTGACAAATTCTAATTATCATACTAGTTTAATGTGTATATGGCACTCAATATTTAAAACCCTTAAATTAATATCAAGGAAACAAGTGTAACGTTACAAAAATTGATAGATATAATTAACGGAAAATTACAAGAGGAAACTTTTGCTCGGAAAGTGAAGAAACGCGATACGTTACATTAGACATCTGTACTTCAAATTTCGTGACTTTTGGGAGGATATTGTGCGGTCGAGTTGCTACACTCAGGTACGCCCAATCTTTAGTAATTTTGAAAGCCCCTTTAATTTATGCAGTAAAATTGTTTGCATTTTTTTTCAAGATAATGTGTGTTCCTTAGAAATTTTAAAAATTACAAGAGACATTTTAATAAATGACAGTAAAGTGTATGTAATCTGCTAGATACTACTGTCCAGTTCTTTTTACATGTGACAAATGAAACAATAATGAAATATTACCGTGCGCCTAAACTTGTATTGAAAAATAGTAATTTTGAAAGCACCTTGAATCTATGCAGTAAAATTGTTTGAATTTTGTTTCAAGACAATGTCTGTTCATCAGAAATTTTGAAAACGAAAAGAGACATTTTAATAGATGATAGTAAAGAATATGCCTGCTGATTGATACTACTATCCAGTTCTTTTTACACATGACAAATGATACAGGGATGAAATATTTTCAAAAGTAATTTTGAATGAGCAGTGATGAAAACATGAAACATCACTTTTTCATTTGTCACGGAAGATATAAAATAGGTATTATTTATATTCTTATTTTGTAAAGGAACTGCAATTATGAAAAGATCGAATACAGATTATTTTTCTACGTTTGCATAGAAGCAGATTATACATTCTCTTTACAAAGGACGTAAGTACTGCATATATGGCCAACATGGTGTAGTGGTTAACGTTCTGAGCTGCCACGCAGTGGTCTTGGGTTCAAATCCCGAATAAGGCTTGGTTGTCTCCGTGCTGTCTCCTTCATAGGGAGCAATACTGGCTCACATACATGATGCTCCCATAATAAAGTAGCCAGTAAATTGCGGTGAATAAAAAAAGGTAAATGTCTAACGACAGGTGCCTCCGCATTAGACTTTTAAAAAAAGTACTGCGTATTTCAGATTAACTTCTAAAGTATGAAAATGTGAGGGACCTGGTGTATTGCCTTTTATCTCGGCGAGTAATTTTTATTATCAATATATTGCTTGGAATATTTCTTTTTGAAACACATTTTTGAATAGAACATTTGTATATGTATTTACACGCATGCACACAAATGGCGAATGTATTTTCATGTGCGCGTGTGTAATATCAAGGCGTGCAACCAATGTGGTTTGTATTTTTGGTCGACTCAATAGGCTAGGTATAAACCTTATACAAACAGGAGCTCAGAATAGTATTCCATTTAAGATTTAACATACGAAAGGCTGCCTCGTAATCTCATCGTTCTACCTGTAAGTAGACGCAAAGTTTTACAAGAATATTCAAATCAATCTAGCAAAACTTGCTATTTTGAAATTGTTCACAGGTGTTAACGCAAGTGCTCGGAATATTCCTCCCATTTTTACTTTAAGACTGCTTTGTACTAACTGGATTGGATTCTTTCACCTCAATGCGAACCTATGGAGAAAATTTGTCTGCAATTTGCAGATGCATTAATACTGATAACACAGATCTGCAACTAAAAAGCTGTTTGATTATTTTCAACTAATTTCCATGCATTTTGGTGTGCTGAATACGAACAAAAATTCGAAAAAAATCCTAGACGTCAGGATTTAACACGAAATGCAAAATTCTCTTCAAATTTAGCAAATTTTTCTCAATTTTTGGTATATTTTTTTATCTTAGGGTTTTCACTAAATTTAAAGTCAAAATTACTATTAATTAATTCACATAAGTGCATTTAAGATATACAATGCCAAAAAAACATAACTTTCAAAGAAAAGAACTTCCAGAGTGAGCTAATGGAAACCAGAATCAACATGTTGCAAGCTGACCGCGCACGCTCTGCATGCATTCAATTTTTTACTTGTTCTCGCCTGTTCACACTTTTTCATCTCATTTTGTGTTGGCTTGTCATTCTTAAATCGTGTTTCCCCAAGTTAGCGTTATGGTTCGGCGGAAGTGTATTAATTCGCCTGTCAGTTTCTGTTTCATTTGTGGTGAATATACAGTGTTGAAGCAACAGCTGAATATCACAGACTTTGGGAAAAAATTATACTTCGTAAATTTCGGATTAAAACTTGGAGATAAAGATGAAATTTGTGCGTCTCATAAAGTGTGTAAACGGTGTGTTAAGGACCTTCAAAATTAGTTCAAGAGTAAGAAAAAAGCTTTCCGTAATGGTATTCCTATGGTATGGCGAGAGCAAAAGAACCATAGTGAAGACTGTTACTTCTATTCATGCGATGTGAAAGGGTATAATTCCAAATGGAAGCATTCCATTTCATACCCCAATCTCTACTCCGCAATTCGTCCCATCCCCCATGACACACATATACCAGTACCCAAGCCCCCTGTTTCCTTGGAAGAGATACCTAGCTCCGATGAAGTCATGCCTGAACCAGATGACGAATCAATTTCTGACTTTGAAGATAATACAAGACCAACATTTTTCCCCAGGAGGCGATGAATGATTTGGTAAGAGACTTGAATCTTTCCAAAGATGCCTCTGAGTTACTCGGTTCAAGGCTTAAAAGCAGGAATTTATTGTTACCATGAGTATCTTTTTCATGGTTCAGACATCGTGAAAAGTAGTTCGTTCCTTACTTTGCCCAGGAAGTCAAGTTGCTTTATTGCATCGATGTCGAAGGTTTGATGGGTCAATTCAAAATCCAATTTGATTCAACTCAATGGCGTCTATTCATATATTCTTCTTAAAGAAGTCTCAAAGCAGTTTTGCTCCACAACGCCGGTTTTTACACTTCCATCCCCGTAGGTCATTCCGTACATTTGAATGAAACCTACGAGAACTTGGAATTTTGTTCTTCGTAAACTTAAATATGAAGACCGTGGTTGGCAAGTGTGTGGGGATTTAAAGGTCTTGTGCATGCTGTTCGGGCAACAAGCTGGATATACCAAATACCCTTGTTTTCTGTATCTATGAGACAGTCGAAACCGGCAAAATCACTGGACCAAGAAGAGTTGGCAGCCGAGGGTGCTCACAGTCGGTCAAAACAATGTCCTTCGAAAAACTTTGGTACCTCCACAAAAAGTTCTACCACCTCTCCATATAAAATTAGGGTTTATGAAGCTATTCGTGAAATCATTTCCAACAGAGGGATAATACTTCAAATATTTGGTCACCAGGTTTCCAGACCTCTCGGAGGCAAAATTGAAGGAAGGTATGTTCGTTGGACCAGACATTAGAAGGCGTATAGCTGATCAAGAGTTTGTTAATAACATGTTGGATTCTCAAAAAGTAGGGTGGGTTGCATTAAAAGAGGTTGTAGGGATATTTTTAGGCAATAAGAAAGATCCTATCTTCAGAAAATATCGTCGGACGAATGTTGAAAGCATTTCAAGCTTTAGGTTGCCTGATGGGTTTGAAAGTGCATTTCCTCCAATTCCATATTGACTACTTTCCTGAAAATTTGGGAGCTGTGAGTGAAGAACAAGGTGAACGATTCCACCAGGACATTATAGAGATGGAAAGAAGATATCGGGGAATATGGAGCATTACATTTATGGCAGACTACTGTTGGATGCTTCAGAGAGACATTCCCGATGCTACTCACAAGCGTAAATATACAAAGAGGAGTTTCACAGGGAAGAACAAGCGATTTTAGTGTGTTTAGGGAGCTCATTGTATTTCAAAAAGCATTTTCTTGTAAAATTTGTAATTAAAAATTAATTTTCTAAGTCTGTTTTCATTTATTTTCAAGTATTGCCTTATTTAACATAGTTACCTGAATTGTCAGAAAACGTGATGTCCTATGACAAAACGGAGATCATTTTCAGATTCAGCGTACAGAAAAATATACAGAATATGTGGAATAACCAAAACAGCTCTTTAATTTTTTTTAATGCAGACCTCTGTAATCGAATAAAAATGGTATTTTCAGATAACCTGAACTTTTCTGCACCTTGCAACAGGATTCCATTTATAAATTTCATCCACTAAAGGAATCTGAGTCTTTAAAACACACTATACCAGATTTATTCCCTGGATAATTTAAATTTTGATATCTTTGATTTTTTTTTAAAGCGAAAAATGCCCCAAGGTGTAAAGTTTCTGCTTTATTACGGAATACAATTTTTTTTTATCTTTAAATCCAAATCGGCAATCCTTGGACAAATTTTCCCCATAGGTTAACATTCAGGTGTGCGAATCCAATAGAATTAGCACCCAACAGCATTAATGGGGCAACTGAGATATATAAATATTTATTTACTTCTGTAAAGAAATAACGTAATACTTTAGTATATTTTCCTCGCAAATGAATGCGTTGAAAATAAATTCTTGCGTCTCGCATGTGGAAAAGTATTATAGGAAAATTAGTCGTTCTTTAAGCTTGAATTTTCTTGCCGTATAGATATTTTCTCTGTTTATGTAACGTTCTTTTGTTTAAGCCTATTTCATAAATATATTTTTCATAAATCCTTTTTATTTCACATTTCCATACTTTTCTGGTATAATTAAGCCATGTAAAAGTTTGTACAAGCTGTGCGCTGAACAAAGTAATAGTTTACATGGGGGTCTAAAACTCGGTGTAAATATGTTTAGCTTATTTAAGCAAGCAAAAGGAGAAAAATTTGTTTAGATTTCGAAAAAGGTATGTAAGATATCCATTTGAAGTTTGGTAACGTATCCAGTTTTCAGGGATTCCCCGAAAACAAAGTTCACTCACTGACATATAAGGAGAAAGTATGGGAAAATATGCAATTTTTCTCTTACGCTAACTTTCATTTCAAACGTAAACAAAATTCTGGAGGATTTAAGAAAAAAGTTTATATTGCAAGGTTTCTTCACCCTTGCTCTGTAGGATTGAAACTGTTTTTGTGAACCTAATTGTTAGTTTTCCTGCTCATTATCTAAGTTAGAAAAAATGGCATGTAAACAAGATGGTTTTCATGATAAATTTAGGGAAAATGAAGTCTAATTGTATTATGAAAACTATAATTGAAAAGAACTTGAACGCCATTATATTACACCAGTGAAAGATTCTCTGTCAAAACATACTTTCGCTATCTAATTTTTATGGCATCGAAAGCTCCCACAATTCTCAGTTTTTGTTCGAACAAATGATAAAGTCTTGAGTATATAATGTGTTATTTGTAGTAATACTCTCATTTGTATTCTAATGATTGTCTGTTTGCCCAGTCTTTAAACTTTTGTACAACATTTAGAAAAAAATCATGTTTCACGATATTTCTGGAACTGTTAGACTTTATTTACCCATGGATTGGCCTAGTGATTAAAGTTCATAGGAGAACGAAATATATTTTGTTTTTGTTCTATTGAGTGCTTATTTTGTTTTTTATTTTCATACATTTTCAATAGGAGTATAAAAACATTTCAGGTAACGAAGAATTTATATAAAATGCTATATCTTTAAGAAGATTCTCTGTCAGGTTTTTTAAAGGAAAAATATCAGTGAAACAGATTAAATTATTTAACAATGTAAATTATCAGGATTTTTTTCAAAAATGCAAGTGACATCAAAATCTTATTTTACAACCTTCAATACTGCGAGGATATGAAGATCTAATAAAACTTATTTTACTGCTAATGTAAATGTGTACCAGTGTTATTTTTCCACAAGTCTATACATATAAAACAGTTCCATAACTGACTAACTGACATATAACGATCAGACCAAACCGCTGGACCTAAAGGGCTAAAATTTTACATGGCGATTCCTTTTATAGTGTAAGGGTGCACTAAGAAAGATTTTTGAAAAATTCCTCTTAGATTTTTTTAAAATTAAATTTTTAAGCTGTTTTTGTAAAATATTTTAAGTTTGCATTTAAAATAATAATTTGAGGGTTATAAAATTTATATCACGAGAAAGATCATAAAAATTCCTTTAAAATGAAATCATTTTTGAATCTTTACCTCCATTCTCTGATATTTGGAGAATTTTTAAAGATTAATTTTTAGAATGTAATTTATTAAATTTTGATCACGGGATTTCTTTTTCTGGGACTTTAAATTAATTTATCGTCACGTGCACAACAACGAAATAGACAAAAAAATATTTTTTTTCTTGCTAATGCGGCAGAAGATTGGACATTATCCAAAAAATATTAAAATACAGTAAAAGATATGTTTCTCAAACTACACTATATTAACTGTACTATATTCTTTAGTATGTTCTATTAAATTTATCTGAATATTTTCTTCTACATTATTTTTTCTATAAAAATATCCGTTACGATTTTTTATAAATATATTTTTTTACATCAATTGCATACATTGATCGTTGTATTTATTATATATATATATATATATATATATATATATATATATATATATATATATATATATATATATATATATATATATATACACTCAAGAGCCAAAACATTATGACCACCTGTCAATAACGAGTTGCCCCTCAGGGGGTTTACCTTCTTTAGGTAAACACGGGCTTCACAACCCCGAGGTACCCTAGTGTCTTTTTCTCTCTCCGTGGGGTTCACTGTCTTTGGTGAATGTGGGTGTAGCGTCCCCAGTGTCCCATAGCGATCCATCTCTCTTTCGCTTCTCCTGTCCTGTTTCTTTTGTTTTCTCCTTTCTGGACTTTTCTTCCTTTCCAACTGGAGCTTCCACTAATTTTTTTTGTTGCTGTTTTCTTTCTTAACCCCTATGTGTTTTTTGTTTGTCATTTCTTCGTTTAAAAAAATAAATAAAAAATCAAAAAAATGTGAAAAATATTAAAATTTCCAAAAAAAGTTTTTGTGCTATCTGTCCCCTTCGGAGCCTTCATGGTATCAAAACTGATCTCCACCCACCCAGCCTTGACGCTACTGGGTCCAGTACCACTCTTCGGCCTCTCCCGTGAGGGACACCGTTTGGGCTCGGGAACCGACCCTGTTGGGGTTGTGTTGGCGGAGAGAAGTGGAGTGCTATGTGGGTAATGGTTGTGGTACGTTTTCCTTAAAATGTCCCAGAGGTAGAGGCCCTTGGTTGCGTGTATCTTTATGGCAGACGTCGCGAGGTAGCGAGAAATCCTCCTCGATTTTGTCGGGGACCGTGCACCAGGTGCACGTTACATCCCGGCGTCTGTCATTTAGTTGCGAAGAATCCGGCGGTTACACTGGTCACGATAGAAAAGTGTGGAACGACGGGGTCTGGCGGGGGCCCCGATCGAACTGGAAGCAATCCGTGGTTCTAATAAATTAATTATGGCTGCAACTAAAGAGAATTTAGTTACAGCTTCCTGGGCGGATCGCTTAGATTCTGAAACTCTTTCTCTCCCTTCGAGAGAGCAACCTCTCCCCTCTAGGGAGCAACAAATGTCTAGATTTTTCGTTGTAAAACGTACTGAAGGTAATTTCGGTACGGTGTCGCCCTTCTTAATTCATAAATGTCTTTACGCATCGGTGGGACATGTAAACTCTGTAAAGAAACTGCGCTCAGGCGATTTATTAGTGGAGGTACTGAATGCAACCCAGGCTGCGCAATTCTCAAAAATCAAAACACTCGGTAACATGGCTGTGTCCATCGCTCCACACGGTTATCTCAACACATCAAGAGGGGTAATATCGGAGGCTGATCTCCTCCATACCACCGAGGAGGAAATCTTAGAACACTTGCAGGATCAACTTGTAACAGCTGTCCGTCGAATTACCATCCGTCGGGATGGTAATATCATTCGTACGAAGCATCTCATATTGACATTCCAAACACCTAAACTACCATCTTTTATCATAGCAGGATACCTTCGGTGTTCCGTAAGACCGTACGTGCAAAACCCTCTTCGTTGCTTTCAGTGCCAACGCTTTGGACACTCGAAAGCATCGTGCCGAGGTTCACCCATTTGTGCCCGTTGTTCCCAGCCAAACCATTCTTCTGAGACCTGCAACTTGCCAGCTAAATGTATTAATTGTAAGGGTGACCACCCCTCCTACTCCCGTTCTTGCCCCAAATTTATTGCCGAAAAGGAAATTCAAACAATCAGAGCCCATAAAAATATACCATATCTGGAAGCGCGCAAATTGGTGGAAGCTAGAACACCTAGAATAGGCGTTTCGTATGCTTCTGCTGCCGCTCCTAAAAAAATTATGTGCGATGCCTCTACACAAACAAGTAAAAACAATAGTACCAATAAACCTCACGAAAACAAAAATACAGTACCATCCGTTAACAATTCTGCATCAAAACAAACTAAAATCCCTCGACTTAACATACCTTCTACATCAAGCTCCGTTATAAATAAAAAATTAAAAAAAAGTAATGTTGTGAAGCGATTCAGTCCTTCCCGTAAGGTGAAAGACCCTCGCAATGTGGCGCGGATGGAGGAAGATTCCCTCCAAATTTGCGCCTCTAATTCGGATCTTTCTGATTCCGATGGGGGGGTGTCTATGGACACCTCCAGTCTTCCTGCTCGTGTTCCTTCCCCCTCGTCGTCATGATGGCGCCGTAACTAGGTGGACTTTCGTCCTTTAAAAAAAAAAAAAATCTCATCATGGCAGGTATCATTTCGTGGAACTGTCACGGCGCTCGTAATAAGCTCAACGAAATTAAAACTCTGATTTCTGTCCACACTCCGGCCGTCTTTGCGCTACAGGAGACCTATTTTAAAGACTCAGATAATTTTAAATTACGAGGTTACAATGCTATCCGAAAAGATCATGATGTTGGTGGAAGGGTATCTGGAGGCGTTGCCCTCGTGATATCCAATGACTACCCGTCTACGATCATACCATTAAATACAAATATGCAGGCCGTCGCAACCCGAATCCACATACGTCAGCTCTCTACCATTTGCAACGTTTATCTACCACCAAACGAATCAGTAGATCGAAATTCCTTGGTACATCTTATTAACCAACTACCTACCCCATTCATAATAGTCGGAGACTTCAATGCCCATAGCCCCCTTTGGGGAAGTCAAAACACAAACAATAGAGGACAACAAATAGAAACCATTCTATCCGATCTCTCACTTTGCATTCTCAATAATGGTGATAACACATACTTTCATCTACCGACAAAATCATTTCATGCAATAGACCTAGCCATATGTTCCCCTTCTCTTCTGCCATTTTATAACTTCTGGGTATCAAATGATCTATACAACAGTGACCACTTTCCAGTATTTCTCTCCCTTGTCACCAATGACTCTCATACTACAGCTACTCAACTCCGTTACATTTACGATCGAGCTGACTGGGCGACCTTCACCTTTCTTGCAAACATCCCCAGGCAAATGGTGGTGGGTGACATTAATGATGCCATAAATAGCATAACTAATGTAATAATACAAGCAGCTGATAACTCCATACCAAAAACCTCCTCAGTTAAGCGCAAAATCAGAAGACCTTGGTGGACAGACGAATGCCGTGATGCCAGGAAACGACAACAGAAAGCCTGGAATATTTTCCGTAGATACCCGACGACTCAAAATCTACTAAATTTTAAACACGCTAAGGCATATGCTAGAAAAGTACGTCGACAGAGCCAAAGAGAGTCGTGGGCGAAATACATATCCAGTCTATCATACAACACTCCGTCTAAGGAGTTGTGGACTAAAGCAAAAAGGGCAATGGGTTTGTACACCAATCATCCAATTTCCTGCATTGTTAAAGATAGCCAAACAATATCAGACCCTACAGAAATCGCAAACGCAATAGGCACAGCCCTTGCTTCCAATTCTTCAGCCATTTCATATAAAGACTCCTTTCTAAGATACAAACACCAATCTGAACGCCGAAATCTCAACTTCAATACACGTACCTCTCTTCCTTACAATATCCCATTTTCAAAATCTGAACTCGTTCAGAGCCTTCATAGCACACACAACACTTCTCCAGGACCAGATGGAATAACCTACAGCATGATAAAGCATCTTTCACGCCGGTCACTCCATAACTTGTTATTCATATATAATAGGATTTGGGAAGAACATGTTTTCCCTGTAGCTTGGCATAGAGCCACTATTATCCCTTTTCCAAAGCCCGGAAAAGACGCCTCTGACCCCAATAATTACCGGCCGATTGCCCTAACCAGCTGCCTTTGCAAAATTTTAGAAAAAATGATAAATGCCCGACTAATCTATGTTTTAGAAACCAGAAACCTCATTGCTCCAAATCAGTGTGGTTTCAGAAGGGGTATATCGACGACGGACAGCATTATTGCTCTGGAATCTGACGTTAGGAGAGCTTTTCTCCTAAGAAATCATTTAGTGTCAATCTTCTTCGACATAGAGAAAGCGTATGACCGTACCTGGCGCTATGGCATCCTACGAGACCTTTTTGAACTGGACTTCCGGGGAAATCTCCCAATTTTTATAAAGAATTTAACTACCCGACACTACCAAGTCCGTGTTGGCACTGCCGTATCCAACTTTTTTATTCAAGAAGAAGGGGTTCCTCAAGGGAGTGTCCTCAGTGTCACTCTCTTCTCTATAAAAATTAATAATATTTTAAAACAATTACCACCTTCTGTGCGGGGGAACTTGTATGTTGACGACTTGCAGATTTGCTGTCAAGGTAAAGACATGGCATTCATCGAACGTCAACTGCAAACTGCAGTCAGACGTATAATGACTTGGAGTGATAAAAATGGTTTTAGCTTTTCTTCTGATAAAACTTCATGTGTGCACTTTTGCCGTAAACGTGGGATCCATCCGGATCCCGAAATTTTTATTGAAAATCATAAAATAAATGTTGTGGACACGGTTCGTTTCTTGGGCATTGTTTTTGACCGGAAGATGACATATCTTCCACATGTTTTACAGCTGCGAAGAAAGTGCGAGAAGTCTCTTAATCTTCTTAAAGTTTTATCGAATACATCGTGGGGTGCTGACAGGACATCTATGCTACGTATATACAGATCGGTAATCCGTGCAAAACTAGACTACGCCTGCCCATCATATGGTTCGGCTCGTGAATCCGTTCTTAGAAAACTTGACACTGTGCACCACAGTGCACTTCGTATTTGCTCTGGTGCTTTCCGAACTTCACCCATTCAGAGTGTCTATGTCGACTGTCTCGAACCATCTTTGTATCATACTCGCCATACACTTTCATTGAACTATTTTTTTCGTGTCCTATCTCATGCTAATCATCCTTTACATGACATGCTACTTAATAAGCAGTATGATTGCCTGTATCAAAACCGGCCATCCTGCATACCGTGTTTTGGCTTTCGTATGCGCTCCTTCATCCAAAATACCTCTCTGGAAGATATAAATGTCTGTGTACGTCCCTTATTTGACTTTCCTCCTTGGAAGAAAAAATCTATATCATACATTAATCCTTTTCACAATTTTAACAAAACCGACACCGATTCATCCATATTTAAACAACTTTTTTACTCTCATCGTCACAGTTTCTCTAAGTATAAAGATATTTATACGGACGGCTCGAAAACAACTGACCATGTCGGTTGCGCCTATATTTATAAATCGGAAATTCATAGTTACAAAATTCACTCATCGTGCTCAGTTTTTACAGCAGAAATTTTAGCCATTAAAAAAGCTCTTGATTTTATTGCCCGTCATCGGAATAAACATTTTATTATATACTCGGACTCTTTGAGCGTACTCGAAAGCTTAAAGTCTGGCAAGGGTGATCATAGTTTGGTCTCCATTATTTTAAATCTTCAGCATAGTTTAGAACACCGTGGTTATAGTATTTTATATTGTTGGATCCCAGCACATGTCGGGATCACTGGAAATGAGCTCGCAGACACTGCCGCTAAAAATGCAAGTATGACTTTATATCACCCTGTCCCTTACACTGACATCAAACCTACTATCAGGAGTTTAATTTTGGACAAATGGCGCTCTGCATGGAACCTTCTTTTAGATAATAAACTACATAATATAAAGCCCACCATCAGTGTCTGGCCCACATTATATCCTAGAAAACTGGATGTTATAATAACGCGTTTGAGAATAGGACACACTAGGGTCACTCACAAATATTTGCTGGAGGGAGAAAATGCCCCCATCTGCTTTCACTGCAACTGTGACCTTACCATTTTACATATTTTAACTGACTGCACAGGTCTTACCAACTTTTATTCTAAATACTTTGGTTCAACTTCTCTCACCTTAAAAGATCTTTTAGGCGAAACACCTCACCCTGCTATTTTTCGTTTCTTGAAATGTACAGGTTTTTACCCATTGATTTAATAACTTTTTTCTTTCCTTTATATCATTTTGTAATACTTGACTGCAATCTAGATGGGGAAACCCCATCTAGATGTTTTGACTTTAACACTAGTGCGTTTTATCTTCTTTCTTGACCTTTAATCTCAGACTTTACCTTGTGTTTGGCGCAGCATGTCCTTTCTGGACCTTGCGCCATTAAACCCTAACCAACCAACCAACCAATAACGAGTTGGCCCACCTTTGGCGCGCAACACAGCTTCAACCCGCCTTGGCATGGATGCCACAAGTCCTTGGTAGATGGCCGGAGACAGATTGTACCAGATGTTTAAGCAACGGTCACGCAAATCCGAGATATTGCGAATTGGTGGTCTTTGAACTCTGAGCTGCCGTCCCATGACATCCCAAATGTGTTCTATCGGATTGAGATCCGGTGAGTTAGGCGGCCAGGACATTAACTGGAATTCAGCATCATGTTCCTGGAACCACTCCAACACAATTTTAGCCTTGTGACACGGGGCGTTGTCCTGTTGGAACATTCCATTTCCAGCTGGAAAAACAGAGGCTATGTAAGGGTGCAACTGGTCCGCAATGATGTTCAGATACCCTGTAGCATTCATGGTCTACTCTACCACAACCACGGGTCCCAGAGACGCCCAAGAGAACGTCCCCCAAAGCATAATACCACCACCACCGGCCTGTGTATGACCTACTGTACATTGAGGGAGCAACAGTTCGCCTGGAAGACGGTGTATCCTGACACGGCCATCGGCGTGATGAATGACAAACCGTGATTCATCTGACCAGGCAAGTCTTTCCCACTGATCCATGGACCAGTCGCGATGTTACCGGGCCCAGCGCAGGCGCAGTTGGCGATGACGCTTGGTCAGCAAAGGCACACGAGTGGGACGTTTGCTGCGTAGCCCCATATCCAACAGTGTCCGCTGAACAGTGTGCTGAGATACTATTCTACTTGGCCCTGCATTGTATTGGGCTGTCAGCTGATCCACTGTCTGGCTCCGGTTTTGCTTCATGCGAGACAGTCTCCGACGACCTTTTGCTTTGATAGCGTGTGGACGTCCAACACCATGTCGTCTACTGCTGGTTTCACCGTCATTCATCCACTTTGCATAAGTACTAACAACTGTAGGTCGCGAACAACCCACGAGTCGTGCAGTTTCGGAAATATTTGTTCCGAGCCTTCGAGCCATTACAATCTGCTCTCTATCAAAGTCGCTTAGATCCGCAGCATTTCCCATCACACACAGAAGTAAGTGAAAAAATGATTCTTCAGACTCTCCAGCAGCAGTTAAATACCACTTCCACCTGATCACGTGCCTTCCACGACATCCAGGCGATTTCATTGCAAAATGTAGGGGTGGTCATAATGTTTTGGCTCTTGAGTGTATATATATATATATATATATATATTTATTTATTTATTTAATTTATTTATTTATATTTATTTATTTTGGCATTAATTGCATGCATTGACCGTTGTACTTAATTTGAATGTACTCCATTGCGAAGTGCGGGTTTTCAACTAGTATTATATAAAGTCTAATTTGAAATGTGCTTTTGATCATTATTTTACAATATATCCCTGAAACAAAATATTTTTACTAGTCTAAAAGTCGTATTGAAAGGATAAAATAAGATTACGAACTTAATATTTGAGTTAGAAAGTTAGAGTACTGAATTTTGTTGTACATTACAGAGATGGTAAAAAATGAAATGCGAAATTTTTAAAGTTTAGAAAGAATCAATACGAGGATTTTCGTGTTATGGGAAACAAGGAGCAAGAATTATTCGGGTTAGTATTTTAGCGCAAGAATTACCATTATAACTCTAATACCCATACGACCAAGAATTTTGTTTCTCATACATTTTTTTCGTTACTAAACATTCGCTACATTTGAGTAAAGAGAATATTTTTAAACAATTTGATTGCATCCGATGTTAAGAGGCACAATAGAAATGCTCGCCTTCATAATTAATATATATATATATTTATATATATATATATATATATATAGTATGTATGCAGTGATATTTTGCTTAAAGTACCTATTGTCAGGAAAATGCTTGCATTGAAAAAAAATCTTCTGCTTAAACATCTGGCGAAAATTTGACCTATAAAGATGAATAAACGTCTTTCACATTTCTGAGAAAGGGGAGTAATTGAGAATCTATTTATAAAACATAAATAATTTCAGTGGAAATGAAAAACTTAACGAATCAATACACTTTTAAAAGTTAAATAACAAGAAAATTTCAAACTTATTTCAAACTGTGCGATATTCTGTAACTGATCAAATATTCTGATTTGTATTTAAGAAAGATTCTTCCAATTACCGCCACATTCATGAGGAACTCTCTTAAAAGCATCTTAGTAGAGTCCCTTTTATAGTTGTTTTTTTCTGAAATATCAAAATACTTGGCTAGGGATTTCTTTGACGACTTTAGTCTTCCTTAGAGCACGTTTGGAGCACTTTTTTCAAAAATATACAGTACTGATTAAATGCAAATTTTTAGCTCAAATGTGATATAAAATCATGAAAACAAATATAATTTTGGTAAAAATTTCATAACATTTTAAAATATAGGGAATTTTTTATAAATTTTAGTATAATTTAGTGCTTACGCCAGAGACCCTACACTGAATTAAACTAAACATATTTTAATATTCTTTACATTATATACTACTGAGACACTTTCCTGTGTTTTGAAGAAAAAAATTTACAATATTTCCAAAAATCCCTTAAATATAAAAAAAAACAGAAAAACACTGATTTTTTAAATTATCTTTTTATAAGTGTTGGTACCTGTAGAATGATTAACTAAACACACATAGCTTAGCTTTTAGGTCAAAACATAGTTAGTAATATGTAAAACCCTATTGAAAATTTCATTTAAATATATTGAAACATTTTTGAAATGTTAGCTATCTCGTTTACAAAAGTAACAGAAAAATTAGTTTTCTAGAAAATGCATTTAAAGATGCTACTTCCGGACTTTTATTATCGTTTTTGGTTTATTAAATTAGCCATAAATTCACATCCATTGATCGTACGAACAGGCTCTGATTTTTCATTAGGCCCGGTAAGTAGAAAAGATTTTTCATTAAGCCCCGTAACTCATAAATTAAATACAACATATTGAAGTTAATATGTTGTATTGCTTTTTGTTATTTGATAATGTTCTAGGCTTCTACGCTTCAAATACCAATTCTTGGTAAAATGGTACTTTCACAATGATTCATGATTATTTTTTTTTTGTAGGTCAATTTTGGAAATGTTACGCCCACATCAGTGTTAGGGGGCTCCCATCCTGAGTTGTGCCTATAGTCAAGAATTTTCAAAATCGGACCCTGCGTACGAATAAAAGTAAAGCAGTTTAAGAATCCTAAGAGATTGGCCCTTGAAATGGAGCAATAAAAAAACTCGAAATTTTGCATCAAAGCAGTCATTTCAACGTAGGCCTTAAAAAAAGTGACAACACTGCTTGTTCAACCATGTTCTAAACAGCAAATCCTTCCACTAAGTAAGTGATAAGTAAAAGAGTAAAACTGAAGGCCTTATTTGAATAGTGGTCAAACTCCACTTTTTTAAAAATGGAGTTAGCCTCACTTTCATGTTAATACAAGTCATTTCTATCTTATTTTTTAACTGGTACACCTCCAGCTTATTTATGCTGCCAACAGAGGGCATTACAAATGAGATTTCAGCAGTCATTTCTCAGCACTCATTACACTTTAAGGCTCTGTATCTCAAAATGAACAAGAATGGAGTTGGACTACTATTCAAATAAGGCCTTCAAATAAGGCCTTGGGCAGTTAAGTAAATATCAAGGTGACCGTATAGCTTCAAACTAACCTACTGACCGACCCAATCTGTTGGTTTCCATCAGTTTTGTTTATGCGGATAGAAACGAGATTTGAGCCCTTCATTTCCGTATTAAACAGTAAGGGAAAGGTAGGAAAGGTTTGCACCATTAAGAGGGGTGAGATTACAAACTGAATAGTTGTACACAATAGGTATCTAATCAAAAACAAGAATCCACATAAGAATAGTTAAGATGAATGCAAACGCATCAAAAAAGATATTTCCAGGAATGAATTAATTGAATATGATAAATTCGAGAAAAGACATGTATTGTAATTTTTTGTAACTCGTAACCGTGTAGCCTCTTTCAAACTGTACACATTCAAACGAGAATTAAGTAACATTTTCAATTCACTCGGTCGGAACTACATCAAAAATAGACATATAATTGAAAATCTCATGATCGATAGACGTATAAGTGAAAGATTACTTAACTGATAATTGTAATAATTATTTTCAAAGGATTTAAACTAGGGGTCTTCAGCCTTTAACGTTCGAGGGCCACACCAAAAAATTCGTGAAGTTCCGCGGGCCACACATCTGTGAAATAAGTAGCACAGGCAGAGGAAATAATGTATTATTTGCAAACGAGCTTCAGCCTTTGAGATGATTGCTTGATTTGTTTTTTATAGCATGATGATGAAGGATTAATTCCTTCAAAAAACGTAACTGAAGTTTTGTGTGCATGGTGTGTTTTAAAAAGTATGTCGTACCTTTACAACTATTATAAATTAAAAAATAATTTTATTTATTATTTTCTAGAAACAACAAAAAAGGGAAGTTGAATCAATGTATTTTGTACTTTATATTGCATGAAACAGAATGAATGCAGGACTTATATAGGACATGACAACACTTCAAAATCCAATGAAATAAAACAAATTATTGGAAGGATGGATGTCACTTGAATGTTAATGAGAAACTTGATATTGTTTTTGCTTAACCAAAGCTTCAATATCAGGATGAATCTGTTGTTGAGATTCACTCGTAGCCTATGTGCCGTGGGCTACATTTCACCGTGCGTTCTTGATCTTTTTTGTATAAGAGAATTTGTCGTTCTAAGAGTTTTTTCGAATCGATAGCAAACTTTCGCTTTGCTTGATCGAAATGTTTCGGCGGGCCCCTAAAATACCGTCGGTGGGCCCCGGATAGAATACCCCTAATTTAAACAATAAAGTAAGACTTTTCCGACTTAATGAGCTAATACAGTCGTAGATAGTTCACATGTAAAAACTGTTTCTGAATTATTTGCAGATTTTTCTGAATATAGTTAATGCATTCTATACATATGTGTTACGAAATTTATTAACAGATTCAAGATTAATAAAAAGATATCCATCCGAAGCACTAGATGCTGCACTTTTATAAGACCTTTGGAAATTTTTCTTTTTACCTAGTCATAGTCAGTCATTTTGTAGATGTATTTTCTTTTATTACCTTAAGTTATTCAGCTTTTGTTTATTTTTAAGAATGGTTTGTTGGTTGGATTCTGGAGTGCCCCAGTCATCTTTTGCTGAACCAAGGCTAAACAGACCGTAATGATTCGGTACTTGTAGCATCATTCAAACTGTTAAAATTATACTGAAACATAAGTTTATTATAACACTCTTAATATTTTATGCCCTTTTTCACTTTCCTGTCCATCAATGAAATAAATAAGCAAGCGCTGGACCAGTATGAATTTTACTCTACATTCTAGAAAACGTAGTTTACATTGCACAAAAAGAGAAGTTTTCATATGAAAGTAAAAATTATTAAAGGGGAAATTTAAAGGAATTAATAATTGGAACATCAACCAATAACACAAATTTAGTAAAATTTTCTAGGGAATTTTATTAATTTAACATTTGTAGGATTTTGATTTTTGCTTTACTGGATAAAAAGAAAAATCAAAAGCCTTACTCTCATATTTGTAGAAAATCGCTTAATAGAATAAACTCTTTACCTTTAGCTAAAATATAAAATTTTAGTTAAACAGTTTTTAAATAGTAAAAAAATTGTTACAGTACAATTTATAATTCAATTTTCTAAGACAGGTACACTCTATAGTAATTAACAAAGTTGTCTGAATTCTGAAATTCTACAACTTATTTCTTAAAATATTGTATTATAACTCCATGTTCTTTTCTTGGCGTAGACTGAAATTTATTTCTAAATTCTGATAAGTGTTTTAATGTTATTCAGTTAATTGGAATAATCAGCAAAATAGAAAAATCTCTTTTAACTCCGAGACTCGTTTCATGCTTCAAATGCAAGAGTGATTGTTCGGTGATTTATTTAGAAAACGGGTTTGCACATACGAATACTCAAATTATTATTATTATTATTACTATTATTATTATTATTATTATTATAGTATATAAATGTTGTATACAAATAATTTAGTTAAATGATGTTATAAGATTGTAATATTAAAGTAATATATAAAAATTTACTTGACACGCTAGCAGTTCCATAACGTCTAATCCTAAAATTTTGAGGTAATCCGTTTCCTTTTGTGGATGAAGGTTCGGTGAATTTAATGTAGTTTTTAGAACAATGTCAAGAAAATCTCTTCTCGAGATGTTTTCATATTGATTACGTTAGCCTCCTAGTATCTTGACTGGGTTACTTCTTCCATTGATTTTTCCCCTTTTTACCTTGCCGTTGCAAATCCTTCCAAGCGCATGGCGTTTTATTTATTGATCATTAAATAATCCGTTTTCCTGAAGGCTTTACCCAAGGTTTTGTTTTCCCGCTTTAAAAATTCAGAACACAAGGAAAAATCCTATTTCATCTTCTTTCTTAAGCATTTTCGAAACATTAATCATTTTCTTTTTTTCTTTAAAGATGAAAAATGTACTGGGGGCAGTATAAGATTCTGTAACTTACCTGTAGACTACCCTGTCTGGGTTCACTCTCATACGAGTTAAATTTGATTTGTAAAAATACATACACGTAGTTATTTTCACTGGATGATAATGTATTAGTGATATACGAGATATTCTAAATATCAGATTTCAGTATTTGTATTTTTGGACCCCTTAGAACATAAATAAAAGGCAATACATTACTATGCAATATAATATGATAAAATAAAATATGACGAACAGATGCCTTTACTCGAACTACACATTTGTATTATATCTATGAAAATGTTAGTTATCATTGTAAATTACTTTATCAAAGGTAGAAGAATGGTGCTAAAAATAAAGCGTATCCCGATCGTTTTAGGGAGAATGAAGAAAAACCGTTAGGTAATGAGAAAGCTAACATTAAATACAGGAACGTTAGTTCTTTAAACATCCAAAGACAACAAATGAGTAAGACTTTAAACAGGTTTTGAAAATATTTATAACTAGGGATACGCAATTTTCGTATTTGCAAAATAGATGCGAATAAATGTTGCCGATATAAGCGAATAAATACGAAAATTATATTTTTACTACTTTTCGGCGAAAACTCGGTGATAAACGGATTTTTAAGCGAAATTAGGTAATAGTAATAATTTATTAATATAAGTACTTATCTAAGACCATCCACGTCCTTTAACTGAGAAATCTCTCTCTCGAAATTTGCTTATTACTTATTGCTAAATACTTAAGGAAGAGAATGTGGAGACTACTACAATGTTAGCTTCTAACTAAGAATTTTGATATAAACCTAAACAAGTAAGTAAATTTGAAATTTTTGTAATAAATGCGAATTTTTTTTAATATATATATATATATATATATATATATATATATATATATATATATATATATATACAGTCGAACCCCGTTATAAAGGACTTCTAGGGTCCAAAGGTTTTGTTCGCTTTATCCGGTGGTTCGCTATATTCGAACCCTTAAGAAAAATGCTAGAGTTCACAAAATGTATAACTCATTAGTTGCAATGTGTATTCAATAATAATGAATTAAAAAATGATAAAAAATCTATTAAAAATGATCATTAATGTATTAAATTGACTAAAACCGATTACATTAAACTGACTACTAATTAAAGTAATGACACACTACTAATTAAATCACGTACAATAGGAAAACGGCGGGATCGAAATTTTCTTTCGTTATATCCGTGAGTTCGTTATACACCGGGTTCGCTATAACGGCGTTCGACTGTGTGTATATATATATATATATATATATATATATATATATATATATATATATATATATATATATATATATATATATATATATGTATATATATATATATATATATATATATATATATATATATATTTACGAATAAATTCGAAATTTTACATTTTGTAGTTTTTTTGCGAAATTTCTATATTTTTTTAAGAGAAATTTACGTACCCCTATTTATATCCTAAAGTTTGAGGAGACATAGTTTCCTATTTAAACAATAGGATAAAATGTACAAAGACTTGAAAATTTTATTATTAGCATTCTTTTGCTTCAGATTATTTTATCATTGTGAAACAGTTTTTCTAAGATTAAACTTAGAGCCCCTATAATTTGGCTTTCACAAGAACAGAGAATTAATTCTTTATCATAAAAAAAAATGGAAAGCTTAACGATTTTAATCTATGAGATCATTTTTATTCAACAGACAGGAACATGTTTTTGTAAAATAGCATTTATTTAGTAGCCAAAAAATGTAATTTAAAAATATAAAAAACATAGAAGCTTTAAAACTTCTGATAGTATAAAAGCTATTTCAGCTATGAAGAAAGCCTTTAATTAAAATCTGTAAGTATAGAAAAAATTCATCTCTGCGTAAAAATTCATCTCTGCGTAAAAGAGAATTTGCGAGTCAATTCAAACTCGCAACTGCGTTGAAATGGTGTCATTCATTGTTTTTCGCAGAGAGAACCAGAAAGAGCTTCCGATGTTGACAATGGATATTTTGTTTCGCCTCTTTACTTTTATTGAGCCGGGCAATGGCCGAATTGCTAGAGTGTTGGCATTCCTATAGTCTTTTCTTTTAATTTCTTCAGTTTTCTGTATTCGATTTATTGGGGATATATTATGCCAAGCAGGGCCCGATTTAGAAAATTCTGGACTATAGGCACAACTTGAGAAGGGGGCCCCCTAACACTGATGTGAGCTTAAAATTTCCAAAATTGACACACCAAAAAGAATAATGTGAAAGTACCATTTTACCAAGAATTGGCTATTTGAAGCGTAGAAGCCTAGAACATTATCATATAACAAAAATCAATAGAACATATTAACTTCACCATTATAACACCAATACAATGCAACCAGAAAAACTTATTAATCCCTTATATACACTATAACATATATATGATGAACTATACATATAACTGTACATATGATGAACCAATCAATCAAATTTGAAAGGAAATTTTTAAAAAAATCGTTTTAAAAAAAGGTAAAATAAAAAAAATTGAATTGGGAATTTTTTTTTTAAATAAAAATTTTGGATGGCCCCTAGGCCCGGGCCTACTGGGCCTAATGGAAAATCAGGGCCTGATGCCAAGTTTACAACAACTTTTTTTGTTTTATTTGTAAAATATACTTCTGATTATAGAAATGGCTTTAGTTTATCGTTATTTAGACCTAACCCGCACCTCCTTTACCTCCAAAGCATAAATTTACTATCTTACCTTTAAGGATTCCAACCTAAAGTTGCATGCAGTTGTAACATCGATGAACTTATGAAAATCTTTTCCACCGTTTTCTTTTATTCACTTGCCTCTTTTGTAGAAATCCTGATTTTGTCATACGATGTCACTGAAGTTGTAATAATTCGGCCTCCTATCTGAGGAGATGTTTATTTTCTTCGACTTGAAATTTTTATGAGGGAAACTCAGCCGAAACAGATTTCTAGTCACGGATCTCAAAACAGTTAAACTAACAGAAAGGTTTCTGAAAATAAAATATACGAAAGGCGATCTGTTTTTATGCTTTCGTGAACAAAACGTTTGAAATTTCTAGAAATCACGAGCATGAAATCATACTTTTTGTTTGCATATCGGGTAACAACGAATTTGTTGAAATCAGCATAACTAGTTAGTTGAAAACATTTTTATGCGCTTTTTAGAAAGCTTTTATAATAAATTTTTCCTTGAGTTTACTAACATTAAGGGCCTGTTCACATAGGAGTCCGTTGCGTTGCGTTAAGGAAAAGATGACGTTGAGACGAAAATAAACCAATCATAGGCGTTAAAAATTTCATTGCTAATCGTTTGGAGGCATATGATTGGTTTATTTTCGTCTCAACGTCATCTTTTCCTTAACGCAACGCAACGGACTCCTACGTGAACAGGCCCTAACTTGGCTGATTGAGTGTGCTAATTAACGCTAAGCAATTATTATAGGCCAAGTAATTCTGAGGAAACAACTTATAACCGCAAATGTCAAGGATATGAAGGAAATCACTAAGAAGGAATGGAGTGAGTTCTTTTTAAGGCTGTTGTGTACTAACTCTATTGGATTCACTCACCCCAATCTTAACCTATGGAGAAAATTTGTCCAAGGATTGAAAGACTTGGATTGAAAGATTTTTTTAATTGTACTCCGTAATGGAGAAAGAAATGTTACACCTTGGACCATTTTTCTTTTTTTTAAATGCAAATAATATTTTAAAATTTTAATTCTAGGAAAAAATCTGGTACAGTGTATGTTTAAAATGCTCATAAATTCCTTTGATGGACGAAATTTATAAAATGAATCCTGTTGTAAGGTGCAAAAAATTTCAGGCTATCTGAAAATACTATTTTTATTGGGTTATCACTATTTATGTAGCTGTAAATAGTATATAAATTTTCTCCATAGGTTAGCATTGAGGTCAGCGAATCCAATAGGGTTAGTACACAGCAGCCTTAAGGTAACGTATCGTGTTTGTTATATCTTGTATCCGTGAAGATTCGATGTTCGAATTATTTTTTTTTCCTATATGTAAGTTTATGTATACAAAATGTTTTACTTTATTAAAAGTTTTTAAGTGTGTAGGCCTTTTAGAGATTTTAATGCTTACTGATTCATGATTAAAATAACCAATCAATTAGTTATCACTGATAATAAAATTATGACTTTGTTGGCAATGTGTTCCAATTTCTAAACAATGTTATTAGTAAAAGATAAATCTGTCAAGGGCTCTTTAAAAATTATAGGAAGAATGATTATGAATATTTGAAGTTTTATTCTAAACAAACTTCAACTCATTGAGTACTATTTTGTTACCATCATTGTATATTTTGCACTAGAATGCAAAATGATGTATATAACTCGTCAAGCGATCTGAAGAAAATTTAATGAAATCAGATCCATACGGTGAGTTTCTTCAAATTCAGTTGACACTCAAGTGGCCAAAACGAGAATTAAAGATTATCACTGACGGACCACCTCATGCGAATGGGCTTTACTTAGCTGCTTCCACTTGCCTAAACGGGAATAAACTCACCAGTCAACAACATCTCATCAAAAAATGACAACTCTTCACTGGTCAATTGGATAAAAAGGATATGTAAACAAATAGGCACATAAAAAAGGTTACTCGTTTAATATTTGCAATCATTACATATTGGACACAGTGATTGATTGTATTTCTGCCATATTGTTAATTCAGGTCTTGTATTCCCATAAGAAATCATCCTCCTTATTATGTATCGCTACAAAAATATTGGCTTATAATACATAATTCCTATTTATAACATGCATTAGACACTTTTGCTTTTAATCAATATATAAAAAAACTAGTTTATTCTTGTAAGCTTTTATGGGAAGAAATCTATTTTAAGTAAACTTCAATTACTGCTCGAAATTCATTGTGTGAATAAATAATTTTTTGTCCCTCTAACAAAATTCCATCGCATGACTTAAATAAATCCATAAAATATTGCTTGTAGGTTTTTAGCTTTTTCAAGGAAATATTTTCAAAATAAAATTTAGAAAAAGTAAAAATTAATTCATGATTATGAGAAATATTTTTGAACATACAAAAATTATACTTGTATTCTGTCTATTCCTTTCCAAGGATTAATCTTGTTCTAAGGAATGTTTTTTAGAATTTTTTAAAATTATTTTATATATTCGTGGTATCTGGAAAATGTATTTACTTTATTCAAGAAGTTTTTGTAGGATAAACTTTTTTTTACCAAAGAATTTAACACATGTTAGAAATTCTTTAAAATTGATTAAAAAAAGTTTATGTATTCACTGAACAAAATCTCATCACTTGAGGCGAATTAATATCGAAAATCTGACTATCGAAAATTTTTTCATTTAACTTTTTTAAAAGGGTCACGATATATTTCAGCGATAAATCCAAATAATTTATTCACTGATGAGAATTTTTAATTATTAAGTATAATGTTAAATTTTAAATTTTATTGATTTTACTGTTATATTTACATAACAGATGCACGCTGTTTTTTTCCTCTTTTTTTCAGAGATATTTACTGTCAGAACTGATTTAACCTCTAAGCGATATCTGGAGAAATTTAGTTTATTCAAGGAAATTTTTAGTGAAGAAATGCTTTTATTTTGAACTATATAAATCACATAAGAAATTCCTTTATCAATACAGTTTATTAAAACATTTACCGTACAAAACCCCCATCTCTTGAGTTTAAAAAAAAAACTTTAGTGGATTGAGTGAACACTTTTAAAAGGGCCAAAATATGCTTCAAAAATGAGAAAAAAATTATTTATAATTGAGTAAAATGAGATTTCAAATAAAAGAAAACATAAGTGTATTTAACTTGCTGACAATTTTCTTGCTCTCAGAGATATTCATTCACAGTCACAAGTTTTCTACCCTTAATATGGCAGGATTTATTTCGTATTCTAATATGTAAGCTTCACTGAAATACTTCTCGGAAGGGGACGAGAGCCAGTACGCAGAGTCTCTCCCCATGAAACTCACACTTACCTTCCACTCACGAAATTCCATCTCGTTTTATGCTATTCCGCTAACTAAAGTGTAATCTCTACGGAACCTATTCTGTTCGTATATTTCCTCTGCTGTAACTCTAAATTGAGAAATATACGCTCTTTATTGTGAAAATAAGGTAAGATTTGTTTTTACTTCTAAAATTTAGAGGGACCACACTGTTTTTTTTTGCTGTTTATGCAGGAACTACTTCTTTCGAGAACTTCTTGAAACCACGGTCGATTGTAGGTAGAGGTAAATTATAGTTAGAATGGCAACAGCTGGACCTAAAAGTTTGCACGAGCGCACACACAGAAAGCATTTTGGATAAATTCATTCAAAGCTGAAGGAAATGACGAGAAATATCGTGAAAAGGCTAATTCGTGAAAGACTAACGCAAAATATTTCGTAAAAACATTGCTCAGTCACTAATGGATCCAGTTTAAGTAAAAAAGTAAGGGAATGATAAAATATGAATCCTCTGCATTATTCTGATACATTGATACTAAGATAACAAAAAAAATTTGGGTCATTTAAATTAGTTATTTAAACTGAAAGAGATTACTTCTAAATGCTAAATTAATGAAGATGAGGCCATAAAGTTTTAACACTAAACATATAAAAAAAACCTTTTTTTTAAATGTTTAACAAAATTTATTTAAAAACTTTCATTAACTATACTGAGGTTTTTATTGTGCTATAAATTTATATATTTCACTCCCCACAAAAAAAAATATACAAAAACTATTTACTAGTACAAATATTTCAAGTATCTAAGACTGTTGGCGTTACAAGAAAAAAACTAATTTCAATATAAAAATGCCATTTGGTTCTATTCTTAAGTCTTTCGTAAAGAAACCTTTATATTTGTAAGCTTAAATTCTTTAAAAATTAAACAGTTTTTTAGGAGTAAAGTCTTCTTTTTTTGTTAGAAAATACATTGTTTGTATTAATTATTTTGAAAAATTAGCCGAAAATTCCATTCATTATTTGGGATATAATGTTATAGGTTTTCCTCAACAAAAAAAAAATGTGTACTTAAAAACAAAACATGTACTTCATGCAAAAGTTTCCCTTAAAGCTGTTATTTAGGGGAAAAAATTATCAAAAGAATTTCATTTATAGTTATTTTTTTCATTTTCAGTTTTATCAAGGTGTACCAAAAATAAGGGCCTTTTAATTATTATTTGACTCTTAATGACAAAGACCCAGAATCTTAAATGTTGTAAATAAATTATTTTCCTTTTACCCGAACATTAGAAATAAAGTAAAAATTAGTTTAACAATATTTAAACTTATGATTGTGGAAGCAAAATAATTATCGTTTTGTTGCAAGAAAACTGCATCAAAAGTCATAGTACTACAATGGAGCTAATCAGTAACTGGAAGTTCATATCTTCCTTCACACGTATATCCAGTAAGTAATTAAGGTTCTTTTGTATGGTAAATAAAAGGTATTTAAACATTTGGTTTGAGTGCTTTACTGTAAAGGGTGACTTCTACGAAATGAAATAATGTTTTCTTGGAGCTCCATTCAGAGTTTACCCCATTAATTATGGGTAAAGAGAGAATTTCTTTTTCAATCAGATGAGACAAATTTTTGAACTATTTTTGCAATACTTAAACATATCTCGATTCTGTGTATTTTTCAGATATATGGAAATAGCATAAATAAAATAAATTCTCATGAGTAAGATGACTAGTTTTTTTTTTCACGTTTTCCCTGTGCGTAACGAATTACATTTTTCTTTGAATCTTTATATTCAAATGATTTACATTTTTACGCCTAGATATTCTTTGTATCTTTATATTCAAATGATTTACATTTTTACGCCTAGATATTCTTTGTACGACTGCTACAAAACTCAAACAGACAAGCACATAGCATCCTTATAATTATTCCCCTATTTAAACTATTTTTAAGTATTTTATAGTCTTAGATTCAGAATTTATCATTAATTTCGTAGCCATTCAAAAACATTTGTTGCAGAATTTGAAATGTCTATAACTATGACGTTTTTAATTGTCATTCTAGTGGAATTTTTTTAATGCTTATGTGGGCCTCTAAAGTAATTAAAAAATAAACTTAAATTGCTATAAATGTAAATGTTCCGTTTATTTCTTATTTTCAGGAAGAACGGCTGTATTCAATTTGTCATTTGTTTTATGAAGGAAAATCTGTATATCGATCTGAGAGAGCAGAATGCTGTTTAGAAGGGGGCTGAGCTTACGCTTGTGAAAATGGTTTCGTGGTTTGAGCATCATGCGGCATTCCGGAGGTTTCAAATGTTAGCTTACGGAGGGGATAAAACATTTTTAGAAGCAATCTGTAGAAGGCCCTAATTAGTGTTAAAAAAAACTGAGCGTTTCATCTCCGCCTCTCTATTTGGTGGCTATTCTAACTGCAAAAACTGAACTCAAAATCAAGAGAAAAAAAGATTAAATTTATCAAACAAAATAAAATCTTATTCAGTTTTCTGCATTGTTTAATTTTGTGTTGCTGCTTGTTGAGAGAGAAAAGTTGAAAGATTTTCTCTAATACCATGAAAATGAAAATAATATGGTACTGTTTGAAACTGATTCCACTGTAAATTTCAAAGACACCTGCAATTTTCTTTACCTCCCTTTCGAATAATATTGCAGAAATGTTTTGGATAAATATTTTGAAATGTTGATAGGACTATTGATGTAATTGCTGTTTTATTGAACACGACTAATGAATAACAATATTCACTAATGGAAATATTTAATATGAATAAAATGCAGTTTTAAAATTCAAATATAATCCCTGATTCCCATTCTGTAGGTATATTTTGGTGTTTGTAATTACTTGGGTATTTAATAACAGCGGGTATATAAAGAATAAACTGAAATATTTTCATCAAAGACCTATTTAAAATACAACTTGTTTATCTAGAATATAAATTTGTAAATCAATAACACAAGATGTACTGAGTTATTTCTAAACATGGAAAACTTCTTTTGTGTGAGCTCAGCGTTTATAATAACATGTCTATAATATGATCTAGAATTATTTAGTCAGAAAAAGTTTTGTATCAAATAAAACCAAACGCAATTTTTGTATACAATTATGCAAAATTTCTAAAGATTTAAAAGTCATCTAAAATAAAAGGAACTTATGTTTTCAGGTTACCAATCCTATTAAAAAAGATTTATTGCATTTTTTAAATATCCAATATGGTTACAAATAAAATATCCGTATCTGTTATCTGTCTGATTATATTTTACATTCTATCTGCATTACATTAAAATATTTTTCAGTAAGTAAAATATTTCCTAAAGTACATTTCTGTTTAAGTCTAATTATTTAAGTAAACTACTCCAAGTTTACATTGGTAACAAGACAAAATAAATTTTTTCGCTTTAATTTACAAAACGAAATTTTTTAAGAACTAACTTTGAAAATATATATCCCATTTGTTTTTGTTGTTTTATTTACAAGATTTCAAAGAGCATTGCCTGAGAGGATCCGTCTTCCTGAAATGCATTCAAATTGACCTTCTTAAAATAATGCTTCAAACTATGCCCAACTATATTAGAGTGATTGCTTTGTTTTACACTGCTGGCCACTGTAAATGCAACACCCTGAAGGAAACATGCAAATAACATGAAATTTACAACATGCATTAGCGGAGGTGAGATATGCAAATGATTAGAATTTCAGCGCAGACGCCCATCACGCGCGCCTGTGGCGCCACTTCAAAGCGCTATTTAAGGCTTGGAGATTTCGACGATTTCAAGTTCGGCAATTGTGTTTTTCTTGTGGTTTTTTCAAAAAAACGATCAATTATGCCTCGTCGAAAACAGCGATCATCTTTTGATCAAGTATCCGAGTTCGACAGAGGAAGGATAGTGGCCTACCGAGATTGTGGATTATCTTTCACGGAAATCGGTAGTCGTGTTGGACGAAACCAAACAACTGCAATGCGGATATGTGATCGTTGGATGCAGGAGGGTACGACGGACCGGCGTGTTCGATCGCATCCACCTCAGCGCACCACTTCACGTGATGACAGGCAAATTGTGCGCATGGCAGTGACGGATCGCTCAGTCACATCACGAACCATAGCACAGCACATGCAGTCTGTAACGCATCATCCAGTGTCTGCGCGTACCATTCGACGCCGTTTACAGCAGAGTGGTCTGTCCGCAAGACGTCCATTGCTTTGTCTACCCTTGACGCAGAACCACAGACGTCTCCGCCACCAATGGTGCGATGACAGACGGATGTGGACGGCAGAATCGAATGAAATTGTCTTTACTGACGAGTCACGCTTCTGTCTGCAACACCACGATGGTCGCATTCGAGTCTGGAGACACCGTGAAGAGAGGATGCTGAACAGCTGCGTTATGCACCGCCACACTGGTCCTGTACCGGGTATTATGTTATGGGGCGGTATTGGATATCACTCTCGCACACCTCTAGTACGCATTGCCGGTACTTTAAACAGCGAGCGCTACATCTCCGAGGTGTTGGAGCCAGTTGTCCTTCCTTACCTTCAGGGCTTGCCTACAGCCATATTTCAACAGGATAATGCGCGACCACACGTGGCACGCATTGTCCAACGGTTCTTCGTCAATCGCCAGATTGAATTGCTTCCCTGGCCGCCTCGCTCTCCGGATCTTTCGCCGATAGAAAACATGTGGTCCATGGTTGCTCTACGATTGACCCAGATTCCATCCCCAGCTGCCACAGCAGATCAACTTTGGCAACGTGTGGAAGCTGCTTGGTCTGCTGTACCCCAAGAACTCATCCAAAGTCTCTTTGAATCAATGCCGAGGCGTGTGGCAGCGGTGATCTCCAACAATGGCGACTACTCTGGCTACTAATTTTGGCAGGAACCACACTTCACAGAAGTCTATAAATTTAATCATTTGATACTTGGTCAACATGTTATATACAAAATAAATTTTGTTGTGATATCTCTTGTCTTTCTTGGTGTTGCAATTTGGGTGGCCAGCAGTGTACTTGGCTACTTTCATAAAGAATCTTCTCTATTTCTCCTAAATAAAATTCTTAAGTAAATATTGAAATTCTAGCTTAACTAGATAATCTTAAATCTTACCACTTACCTTAAACATAAATTTTAACACCCATAACTCGCCCAACTTTACACTCAGCTTCTTTCGGTGGTCAATGGGCTCGACGCAACTGCCTCAGAAATCCTGAATGATGGAGTCGTTCTTTTATCATCTGTTGCCTAAAACTACCCCATTCACACACGATCTGAATAAGCATAAATAATTTTTTATCACGCATTAGAGAGAACTGGAAATGGTACAGAGGGTCGTACGCACTTTATGGAAACGATTTTGATGCTTAAGTTTTATGAATAAATGCCGTATTTTTGCGGGGATTTGCTTCTATTTGATAGCCATGGTTCTTGATAGTAGCTCTAGCTAGAATTTCTATGAAAGTAAACTTTTTCTTAGTACTGTCATGTCAATTTTACCCTATTTCTCTTGGACCGTTTTCCAAAGTCCGTTCAGTGTTCTTGGAGGCCGTTTTCCTAAAGCTCGTTTTAATAAACCGAAAGCGCAAAAGTCCATTGGAGAAGAGTCAGGGGATTTTACAGATATTTCATTAAATGTGATACACTTTATTACTGTTTCTGATTCTTTCTTTGCTACATAAGCGGCAGTTTATTTAAATGTGTGACTAGAGGCTTTGTCCATATGAAGCTCAACTTTATCAATGTCCTTTCCATATAAGGCTAGAATTTCTTCTTTAAAACTTGGTTCTAAAATATTCTGAAGATAATAGAGTGAATTAATTTTGGCTTTACTTGAGACTTTTCTGATTTTTAATTTGCCCTTGTAACAAAATCCTGTAACTATCATGACTCCCTTTGGGAACTTTTCTGTACACTGACGAGGCCCTTTCGTGCGGTTAATTCGACGATCAATAGATAAGCACAGACAAAGACCGTGAAGTAAGCCACACTGGGTGAGCCTTTTTATTTGGGTGTCAAATATAGGCTAGCAGTTTGATTTCCGGGCATACGATTTACATTGACAAACTTAATGAAAATAAATATTAATTTGTTTTGAAAAATTGTTTGAAACTTTAAAAAAATGTGCTATGTTTTCTTACCCCTAAAGAAATACAGAGGGTCGTTCGCACTTTATGGAAACGATTTTGATGGTTAAGTTTTATGTATAAATGCGCATTTTATACGGTGATTTGCTTCTATCAGATAGTCATGGTTCTTGACAATAGCTCTAGCTCGAATTTTCCATGAAAGCAAAATTTTGCTTAGTACTGTCATGTCAGTTTTACCTCATTCTTCTTGGACCGTTTTCCAAAGTCCTTTCAGTGTTCTTAGATGCCGTTTTCCTAAGGCTCGTATTAAAAAACCGAAATCGGAAAAGTCCAGTAGAGAAGGGACAGGTAATTTTACAGGTATTTCATTAAATGGGATACACTTTATTCCTGTTTCTGATTCTTTCTTTGCTAAATAAGCGGCAGTTGATTTAGACGTGTGACTAGAGGCTTTGCCCATATGAAGCTCAAATTTATCAATGTCCTTTCCATATAAGGGTGGAATTTCTCCTTCAAAAATTGGCTCTAAAATATTCTGCTGATAGTAGAGTGAATTAATTTTGGCTTTACTTGAGACTTTTTTTATTTTTAATTTGCCGTTGTAACAAAATCCTGCTACTATCATGAACTCCTTTGAGAACTTTCCTGTACACTGACGTAGCCATTTCGTAGGTTATTCCCGTCAGTTGAGCAATAGAAAATTGATCTTTTTTTATTACACTCACTTAAATACACCCATGGCTCATCCAGCGTTACCACAAATTTCCATTTTTCAGCAGCTAGGTGTTTTTCATATAATTTTCTACAGTTTGTTTTTCTTTCAGCAATATGCTTTGTCAAAGGCATCATTTTTAACTGCTTATGAATGTTTAAAAAGATGCCTTTTAGCTTTTTAATTTTAACCTCATTATTTTTAACTTTTTTAAATCTTTATGAATGATTTTACTTGCAGTGCCAGAAGACATTCCTAGTTTCAGTGCAAGGGATCTCTGAGTAGGTAATTTTCTTTTAGGATCAGAGAGTTCACTTTCTTGATATTTACCTGCGTCCGAATAGTCCTAGGATGAGGGTTCGCGGTCATGTTTACATTTTTACTTTCAGTTAGACGGTTTTTATTCCTTTCAAATTTAATATATTATAAATGCCTTTTTTTTAAATGCCATAACCACGATTTTTACACCTCTTTATAATTTGTTGATACGAATATTCCGCATCGGAAAACGCAGTTACTTAACCTTCGAGCCATTTCCAAAATAAATCTTTTACTTTACAACTCAATCAAAACAAAACAGTAGCAGAGGATTACTCTGAAGTTGCCAAATTTTTATCTCAAAATGTAAAAGACAAAAATAAATTACAAAATCGTTTCCATAAAGTGCGAACGACCTTCTGTATTGTTAAAGATTTTAAAAATATTTCGACCAAAAAGCTATCCTGAACAAATTGGGTTGGAAAAAAAGTTATTGATCACGGGGAATTCACCATACTGAAATTTCTACTTCGTGAAACCCCGTAAATTGGCCACCTTTCTGTGTTCAATTCACGTGTGTGCTCTATTAAAACATAGAAAGTAGAAGAAAAAATCAAAAACAGAATAACATACTATCGAAGTTTACAATTATTTTGCCCTCGTATAAGCCTTTTGTGATCAAATTATGAAAAAACAGAGCTTGATTGTCCAAACTTTGGGGTGAAAGTTGACACTGCTGAAAAGTTACATAAGTACTGGGATCACCTATATTTTTATAAATTTACTTCATTTGCAGCTAAATACTTTATTCTCAAAGCAAGATTCATCCTCAAACATGGTGCTCCTTGGAAGAAATATACCTATAAAATAGTCTTCGACGCCAATCGAAGTATTGATCTTCCTAGGCCAGTGAGATTCATTTACCATACAAAGTATATTTCTACCGCAAAATTTCATATATCATTGAAACTGTCATGTGTGGCACGCAGAACTGTCACATGTCGGATGGTGGATTTAAAGTTGCTAAAGTAGGTAGAGAGAGAAAAGGTCTCTCCAAACATAAATCTCACCATCGGAGTACTTGTGGGTATTTTCTAGGGATCATAACTTGTAATCCTATTAAACAGTGTTAGATTAATTGGATTTTTTTATTTAAAACACATGCCCAGAAGCCCAAAACATGTTTCAAAGAGTTCTTAAAAAAACTTTTGTTGCATGCAACGATTACTAATTCTTTTTTTATCATATTGATCGTTAAAAGATCGTTATGATCCACGCACCAAAAAGGTTATTGTGTACTGATAATTTGTGCTGCGTCTTATAACGTTAATTATTTTCGTAGAATAAGGGTAAGATTCTAAGGGAATTTTTTCATACGTATTAAACTGCTTTAAAATTTTAGATTGCACGAAAAAGTTTTTTAAGGGATTAAACATATGTGAAAAACACGCAGCTTAAATAACTGCGTTAATTGCGTTATGTTAATTGAGTTTTATAAACAAAATTTTAACTTTATTGCTAAATTACTTCTAAGGTTAAATTCTTATGAAAATATTCGAAATTAGAATAACAGAAAGGATGTTACGTCGTTGATCTTCTCGGCAGAAAAACATTGATTTCTCTACTTTATTCGATTAATTATCCTGTTCCATCGTTTCAGTTACTCAGTTACATAAACTATCCTTTGCTGATAAAATGTTTTTACATTCATATGTGCCAACTTCTGTGAACTTATCTTTGACGTCAAGACTCGTCCATTCAGAGTTGGTGGCCTCTCTCCTTGCAGACATCTAACTCGTTACCAAAGAAAAGCTTGCATCTCTTTATACAAGTTTTGTATGCCATTTACCCCATAGCGCCCAAAACATCACACTTTTCAAACATTCGCAGATTTCCGCTGTAAGAGACCTCCAAATCAATGGACGGCCACTTCGATTGATGGAAAAAGTTCAATGTCGAATAGTGGGGGGATAGGTCCGGTGTTGCGTAATAACATAAACACAAACTATTTCCGGGCTCTAGGTAGTCTAGTGGTAGCGCATCGGCTTCCGGTGCTGAGGGTGCTCGGATAGAATCCCGACAAGCGCCATTAAATACCTCCGTATCTAGGCTGGATATGGCCACGTTAAATCCATAGACCGGAAAGTCTCTCTATGAGGTCAGAGAAGGTGGGAGAGGGTACGATCCCCCCCAGATGTCGCCCCTGGGGGTGCTCGGGGAAAATTGCAGTAGCACCTGACTAAATCGGACTCCGACCCTTGTGGAGCCGTCATAAACCAGAGCCGCACCCCTCGGCCCGCTAGCCTTTATGGTGTGGAATAAATTCCGGTCAGGGGTCATTAGAATCAACAACAAAGTATTTCTCTTATAGTAATTTGATTTACAGCGAATTCCCCGTACAAATTTTTAGCATTTTTTAAAAATGTTATATTGAAGATTTTATTTATAATTGTTGAAAATGTTTATATACATGAAATATCCAAGTTTAAAATCGTAGAATTCTCTGACTCAAATAAATCATCGATAACTTTTATTGATGTTTTACTTTTCTATGAATGATTTTACGATTTTAATATAATTAAAAATGGGTTTTCTTTCAGTATCTCTTTCTCTCCCTAGGAGCATTTTTATCAAGCTAAGGAAAAACACTTTTGTCAAATAAATTAATCATATTTCTCCCTATCTGTTTCAATGGGGATCTCGGAGCCTTGGGATGTCTTTTGATTAGACCTGCATCCAATTCAGAAAGTTCCCCCTTGAGGTAGCTGATTTGGTTAGGCCTCCTGATGAAGAGACCAGTCGGTTGCCTCGTTATATGGTTTAGTTCTTTTACTGCTACAGAATCTTGCACTATGGTGCGTTGAGCCCTAAGTGTGTGATTTCGGTTTACTTTTGTCTGCATTCTTCCTGCTAATAATTATCTTGCTTCGTTGAATTATCTACTTTTGGTTATATTTGTTTGTTTTCAGTATGAGGATTTGTTACTACTGCGCAATCTTTTATTGAAAAGTTAAATCTTTTCAACGCTAGGGTAGGTTTTCTATTAATTTGTTCAGCTGTTTATGACCTCTTTATACGTATTATTTCGTGTTGAATTATTTACATTATTTGTGTTATCATATTTCTCCCTGTTCTACTTCTTGCTCTTTCAGAATATACTTCCAACTGCAAATGCTAATAAGATCAGAAAAAATGCAATAGTGTGAATGCAAATTTTTCCCTAGGATTTGTACACCAAAAATTATGAGCTCACTTCTTGACAGTTTCTTTAAGATCAAAAGTGTTTAACTCGGAAATTAAACCAAAAATTCTGTGTTCAAAATATTTTCCAGATTTTCGAAGATTTTTTTTAACATATGTCTGAAGTACGAGTTCAATTATAACTCAATTCTATTTCAATATTAATTAAAATACCAGTACAGTTTTCTGTTGAAAAAATGCATTCAAAATAACTTTTAAAGGGCAAACAGATAAATTTTCTCATAATTGTAACCTTCGTTTAAATTATTTGACTCGTGTTTTAAAATATAGCTATAATGTTGTTTTTCCAGGATTTTAACCAAGCTTGCTATATACTCTTGTTGAAACTGTTGCTTCCCCAAAAAGAAAATTCGTCCTTTTAATTAAGTTATGGCATCCCAATTTCTCTGGTGAACCAATTTTTTTATGAACACTGACATTAATTTTTACCTTGTTTCTTCATTAAATATATTTTAAAGAGGGATTTTTATTAAAGTCTGTAATTGACGATACATTTGTAACTTACAATTTCTATGAGTTTTTTTAAAGCAAGAGATTTTACTCGTGAGTCCTTAGTAGCCATTTACATTTGTCATCTGAAAATACGCTTTAGTTTCATGGAACTTAAATTACATAATAAATTTTCATAACTGGAAAGAAAAGAATGTGAATTTCTCATCATTTATAATTCACATTTAAAATTCTCTAGCGTAGTCTTAAATGAAATTAAAAAGCTATTTGAATTTTAAATGTTATAATTAAAATCTTTTTACATCCTGCAGTGGTGAACGTCTGTTAACAGAATCTTCGAATTGTAGATTTTTCTTCTACAGTAACCTTCTCTAAGTATTCTAATAATTTTATAGCATTCGCGCATTTCATTGAGGTTAAAAAGATTATTGAGAAAATAAAACAACAATAAGAAGTAAAGGCTCTTTTAGAAAGACCTTGAAATGAGAAATTTCCAGGATAAAATGGAATACATTTAATAATAGCTGAAGTGCCAATTTTTTACTCTTTAGCTCCTACTTAATTTGAAATTTAATTGCTCGAGGCCAAAAGCTTTTCTAATAAAACGAAAATATTTTCGAAATATTTTCTTCTGTGCTTCAGGAAAAAGAGAGAGGAATTTCCACGAACGCAGAATAAAAGCGATCTAAATTCTAGTTTTCAAAAGTCTCATAAAAGAAATGACAGCGATGTAATGTATAGCCATCACAAAGATAATTTCCTCTAATATGTGGAGAATTATCCAAACGTTTTTAGTCATTATGGAATTTTATTGCAGAATAAATATTCACAAACTATCACATTAATAACAAATTGCCGCTATAAAATATTTTCATAAACCATCACATGTATGAGTAATTTTTTCCCTATGATTTGAAAGACGTTTATTGCACTAAAAGTTGAGAAATATTTTGTAGGGTTTTGAGGTATTAGAGAGTAATAGAGGAAAATATCATTTTTATGATGATTATATTGTTATGGATTTATGTTCCTTCGGGTACTTGGTAGTAATCACTTATCTAAAGGTAAAATGACTGGGAACAGCTGTTTAAACCAGTTTAGTCCTATGGTTTTTGACATCTTAATCTTTCCCCATAACAAAGATAAAATTTTCGATGTAAATTTTGAACTGATGAGGGTTTTAAGATTACTATGTCGTCTAAAACGAGGTAAAATTTTCCTCTGTACCTATATTTATTTTATCTAATAGAAAATAGCAAAGAATCATTCAAAAAGTTGTCAAATAAAACTCAGAAGCTAATTTGTAAAGTTTCTGAGCATAGTTGATAGCAGTGTTCATAGAAAAGTGAATTTCAACGCATTACATGGAGAAGCATGCTAGTAAACATTGATCTGGACTAATATCCATGAGGTGCGAGTTTATGTGCACTGGCTGACTTCGAGAGACAGGAAACCTTGAAATGTGTGAGTGAATGATTACGTGCTGAAATAATGAATCGAGGTGGTTCGAGCTCTGTTGTTCTAGAAGTAAGTAAAAGAAAAAAAAATGATTAACTGAGATCTTATACAAACGATAGGAAACTGTGCGAGCGAGTTTTCGATTGATGGTACAAAATCTGGTTAGGATGCTTACTTTATATGACAGAAAAATTTATTATTTCATCTTAATATCGATAAAAATATTTTACATATACTACATCATTAAAAGTACTGGGAGGCTTACATATATTTTCATAAGTTCAAAGAACGTATTTGTTCAAAAGCTGCACTGGGAGTGGGGTACTAAGTATACAAATCTGAGATAGTCTGTCATATTATGAGTACCTTTTGACTTAAACTTCCTTACTTTCAATGTGGTCGCATAATCGGATGTAAGTTGCGCAATGGTGAATAATTTATCGAATCTACCCAAAAACAGTCATCTGCAAAGCACGTAAGACCACTTCAGTTCACGAAGAATAGACAAACTGGTGGAACGGTAAAGAGCTCTTGGTATGAAATTTTAGAAAATCCAACTCTTCCCTTACGGTGTCTTTCGCTGATGAAACAGGCAATACTTGTGGTTACTTGGTTAATGCTTTAACTATCGGAAGATAGTTGCATGATATGGGGCTTTATCAGAACAACCGCAAAAGAGGGCCGAGTAACTGATTATTATTATAAAATCCCATTTCGTCTAAAACATGGTTGGTGTCCTTATAACTTTATTAACATAGTATAGAATGCATTTTTTTATGTGTGGGTTGATAAGAATTCTAAGTATCGTTCGGACTGGGAATCAACACGTATGTTTACCAACGACAGGATTAGCATGTATTTCAGGAATTTTTGACGGAATCAACTTGAGTGGATAATATGAATGTGTTCCGTCCAGCATCAGCAATCATCGTTCATAGGCGGCAGCACTGACCTAGTATTTTCTTATTTTTTATAACGGTTTGGGGCAACATCTACTTTCATTCAGAAATCTGTTGTACGTGTAGCGAGCAGAGGGTCAAAAACGTCTTCTGCTCAATCATTCTGTTTTTTATGTATTATCTAAAGTGAAAGGTTTGGAGGATGTCTGGGGAGCGAAAGATATTCATCGTGAATCGGTAAGTCAAATCATAATTCATTCTTTATGCTATTGGGTTTTTCATTTCCCCAACGTTGATCCATCCCTTATATTCAAGTGTATTCTATTAAATGTACAAGTATATTCTATTAATCGCAAGTGTATTCTATTAAATGTGCAAGTATATTCTATTAATCACGAAAATGTCTTCTTTTAATTGTGCATGCATATATCAGTTGTGCTTATGTAATTGCTTTGCTTAAAGTCGAAATAAATCTTAAAATCCTTACAGTCCACTAAATCCATAAATCTCACAGAATGATATCAATTTTTAATGATTCCAATGGCTTTGAGATATAGGAAAATCAAACTGTGACCTAAGCACAACCTTTAAATACTGAAATGAGTTGATCGAGAAGTTAAGTGGGTTATGCGGAGGTTTGAAGATGCACGATTAAAATAGGCCTTTTTTCTTAGGTCCATCAGATTCGACACAGTTAAAGTTGTTCTCAAATCAAAGACTATTAAATGAATTCACATATTTTTACGACTGTCAATACCTTAAAAAATGAACCTTTCAAATATGTAATGATTGCTAAAGCCTTACTTCGAGGCTTATGATTCATTTCGTCTCTAGACAAGAACAATGCCACTCGGAACCTCTTTTTCAAATTATTTGTTTAATTTTTAACTGAGTTGTTCATTTTGACGCAATAAAATACAGTTTATGATGGTTATATTATGCAAGAGTGCAACATTTACAAACTTTAACACATAATATGACCAAGAAAAGGAGGAAAGAAGTATTGTAATTAAGAAGTAGAAAGCCTTGTCTTTATCAAAACTTTAAAAAGTGTTATTTCAGACTTGAAACTTCTGTTTCCTCACACGCAGAGGCAGCGAAGAAATGTATTGAGCTGAAATGTTCACGGAATGAAAGCAACAAACCCCGCACCTCCTCAGACCTCTCACTTGCATGCAAACGTTGTAAGTGTGTATACACACATCTATACAGGGTGTCCCATCAAGACTGCATGAACTCTGCACAGGAAGATTCCTCGCTTGTAGTGCATAAAGAATGACCAAAGAACTATACCTCTACGACCCATAGTTTTTGAGCAATATGCGAAAGAAAAGTATGACGTCATATCCGGTACACGGAAAAAAAAACCTTATAGGAAACTTGAATATCGGAATTTGCCTATGTTTACGTTGGAAGATGTGCATACACCCTAGCAGTTCGTAAGGCGTTACCATTACAATGATCAAAGATAAAATACATGTCGTAATATTCACAAACGGAATGCATTTTCACCGTGCGAAGATAACCGGTAGCCACTAGCTGCCGCATTTTATACTCAAACGACGGCCGTACGTCATTCCACGGCACGCGTGCATGCATGCCTCGATATGAGCGGTGGACATTTTGAACATCTTCCTATGTAAACATATGCAAGTTTCGATGTTCATGTTCCCAGTAATGATTTTTTTCGTCCGAGCACCAGATATGACGTCATACTTTTCTTTCGCATTTTTCTCGAAAACTATGGGTCTTAAAGGTGCAGTTCTTTGGTCTTTTTTATCTATTCCAAGCGAGGAATCTTGCTGTGCAGAGTTTATGCGGTCTTTATGGGACACCCTGTATATATATATATAGAGAGAGAGAGAGGGGGGGGATAATTTTAACTGCCCTATGCATAACTATAGAAACCTATTAATAAGCCTAAGTTTAAGATATTTAAACTTTAGAATCTTTTAAGATGAGGATTAGTATTAGAGACTATATTTTATACAATGAAAAAGAAACTACAGAGACAATGAATTACATTTTTACACCTTCTAAATTCGCTGAAAAGCTTTGAGTAATGGCCATAAAACATAGGTCTGACAATATACAGTTTATATAAATACCTATTACATCGGTTCATTTTTAAAAACCTGCAGGGCAAAAAATGCCATAGATTTTTTTTTTAAATTGCTGTTTATTGATTTTTGATAGAATGGAAATTCCATTAAAATAGAATATGAATATTAATTTGAATATTAATATTCATATTAATATTCTTTTACTCTATTTTATGTAGTAAACTGCAAAAAAATGGAAAAAACGGGGTTATTTCAATTAATGACCGTGTTTCTCCTAACGAATCCTTAAAAGCTTGTTATATCCTTTCAAGAAGTGTCCTGTTTTTATACCTAAATTAAGAGCGAATGTAGAAGGGTTTTTTTCATCTACGGATAAAAGGCCATGAAATAGAATATTTTCTGAGAATTCAATTAAAATTGTATCTACAATTTTTATACTATCTTAAATGAAAATTTCGATTTTTCATATATTATTAAAATGCAAGATTCTAGCATCTAAAATGTTTTTAAAGAAATGTGTTAGCTTCAAAATGAACAGATGTCCTCCGTTTTAACGTAAATTTAAGTGAAATATATATTCCATTATGATTTGCTTTAGACTTTTATTGATACGTACGCTTCCCTGAAAAGGGAAAACTGTGCCCAAAGAAATTTGTATTGTCATGACTTTTACTCTATTTTATGCAGTAAACTGAAAAAAAATGGAAAAAACGGGGTTATTTCAATTAATGACCGTGTTTCTCCAAACGAATCCTTAAAAGCTTGTTATATCCTTTCAAGAAGTGTCCTGTTTTTATACCTAAATTAAGAGTGAATATAGAAGGGTTTTTTTCATCTATGGATAAAAGGCCATGAAATAATATAGTTAAATCAAGCTTGAAAATTGACTAAAACTTTTGCTTACCATGTCGGAATATATTGTTTAATCTATAGTTATAGAATTAACTCTCCTTTAAAAATGCATAATATTTCTTTGTATCAAACTACTCATCATATACTTTCCTGTTCATTACTGGACAACACGAATAGCTGAAATTATATCGGCATTTGTTTGCTCTTGGGGACTCCTGTCTTTCCAATTTTATTCAACCTTATATAAAGTTCTCATATCTAGCAATTTTGGCCTTTCAGAAACAGTATCTGCTTTATATAATAAAACAAATGCTTTGCACTGTTTTTTCTTATTGTATTTCTCCTTAACGTTTTTCTCTTACAGAAACGCAAAATGTTTCACCATATTTCTCTTACACATTAATGTTGTAAATTTGGAATTTTTTTAATACAAAATAGCTTTATTAATGTATTTTTACGTGTGATTATATTTATATATATATATATATATATATATATGTATTTACACTCATGTCCATAAATTAAGGATAATTCAGAATCACTCCGATATTGAACTCTAAAGTAAAAATTTCACCTGTAGAATTATCACACACATCTTCAAGAATAATATGCAAATTACAGGAAGCCACAGATGACACCGATAGTACGTCACAATGACGAGAGTGTAAGAAAGGAGTATGTAAGGAATGGTAGCAAAGAAGTAAAATTGTTCACAAGCGTTCTGTAAGCCACTCAGTGCCATAACCGAATAGTTATGACACAGAGGACACATGTGGAGGATTTTTTACGTGATAGAATTATCGACCGCCTGGAATGTGGGCGTATTCAGATGGAAGTATCCCAGGAACAACTTGGAATTGCCCAAAGTGTCATCTCTAGGCTTTGGAAACGATTCCAAGAGAATGGAAATGTCAGTAGACGTTACAGTACAGGTCGCCCCCGAGTTACAACGCCGAATGAAGAACGGTATTTGGCAGAAACTGCCAAAAGAAGCAGACGGAGCATAGCATCCGACATGTCTCGTCAGCTATCAGCAGCCACGTGCACCACAGTTTCAAGGCAAACTGTGTACAGACGTTTGGGAAATATTGGTCTATATGCTCGCAGGCCTATCAGATGTGTTCCGCTCACTGCAACTCACTTTCGGCAGCGATTAGCCTAGAGTAAAGAACATGTAATGTGAACATCATCACAGTGGGCTTGTGTGATGTTTTCCGACGAGTCCAGGTTTAGCTTGCAGTTTGATTCACGTCGGACTTTCATATGGAGAACGCCAAGTACCCGTTACCACCAAGACAACATCATTTAACGACACCGTTAAGGTGGTGCAGGATTGCTCGTTTGGGGTGGAATTATACTCGACTCCAGAATATATTTGCATGTTCAAATCGGAACCATGAACAGCCACATTTATTAGGACATCATTCTGGAACAACATGTACGTTTGTTTAGGGGTGCCATGGGCGCAGAATTTGTTTTTATGGATGACAACGCTCGTCCTCATCGAGCAAACATCGTAAACGAATGCCTTCAATCTGAGGATATCACCCGTATGGAAGGGCCAGCATTCTCACCTGACTTGAATCCGATAGATCATGTGTGGGACATTCTTAGCCGACGAGTTGCAACCCGCCAGCCACCTCCTACATGTGTACCGGAACTTGGGAGAGCATTGCTTGCTGAGTGGAGTAATCTTCCCCAAGATCAGCTCGATAATTTTATATTCAGCATGCCTAGACGTTGTACGGACTATATTTGATCGCATGGGAGACATACAATGTATTAACCATCATACCAACCATGTAATATTAAGTTTTTGTAAAGGAGATATTTTTTACAACTGCTCCACGGAGCAAAAATCGTAGTTTTTATGAATGGTATCATACATACACCCTCTTTTTTGTTCTTTATCTTTTGTTTAATAAATGGGCTTTATGAATAAGTCACGTTTGTTTTGTTTCTGAACCTTTATTTGCCAGAGCTGGCATTATCCTTAATTTATGGAGATGAGTGTATATAACAGTTCCGTGACTGACTGACAGATAACGCACAGACCAAACTGCTGGACTTAAAGGGCTGAAATTTTGCATGGCGATTCTTCTATTTGTAGTGTAGGGGTGCACAAAGAAAGATTTTTGAAAAGTTTTTCTTAGATTTTTTTAAAATTAAATTTTTAAGCTGTTTTTGTAACTTTTTTTAAGTTTGCATTTAAAATAATAATCTGAGGGTTGCAAAATTTATATCAGAAGAAAGATCATAACAATTCCTTTAAAACGAAATCTTTTTTGAATATTTACCTCCATTTCTGATTTTTGGTGAATTTTTAAAGATTAATTTTCAAAATTCAATTTATTAAATGCTGATCACGTGGTTTCTTTTGTTTTTCTGATACTTCAAATTAATTTTGCATCACATGAAATAAATAACAATGAAATAAATTGACAAAAAAATATTAAAATATAGTAAAAGATAAAATTTAACCGCTAGACTAATTGAGATGGAAGATTTTAAGAATTTAATTCAAATTGGTATGTTTTATGGATATTAAACATACAAATTAATTGCATATATTGACCACTGTATTTAATTTGAACATTTTTTTCTACTTTATTTTGTCCATAAAAATATCCGTTACGATTTTTTTAAATATATTTTTCTTTTTTTCTGGCATTAATTGCATACATTGAGCTTGTATTTAATTTGAATGTACTCCGTAGCGAAGCACAGATATTCAGCTAGTGTAAGTATATAATGTTTGTATATGTAAGTATATAATGTAAGTGTAGAATGATATAATGATTGTATATATACATATATATATATATATATATATATATATATATATATATATATATATATATATGTAAGTTTATATAAGTATTTGTTATATTAATACCTATGCTATTACTTTATATTATGGTATATCCAGAAATAAAGTGAATTAAAAACGCACTCTCTTCCATACACAATATCCTCTATTACATTCGTGTATTCCATCGATCCAAATTCGCATACAATCTGTTCCGGGGCTTTGTTAGAAAATATTCAACTACCTTAGTTCCTCCAAAGAAGTAATCGGAAATCTATAATAAACTAGCATGCATTAATACGCATCATTAACTTCTCCCGTGGAGTGTTAAATGCACGCAACATTATGATCTGCCTCGAGAAATATCTGCATAATTTATCTATTAATCACGTGTATCAGAAAAATTTTATAAGAACTTCATTCAGATATATTCAAGCTCGGTTTTGATTAAAAAAGTTTTTAAATAGGGGCTCAAATCACTTTCAAAGTGGAAAAGAAACACTTTTTGATGGTCTCTGTTCGTGGTTTATCTTCTAATACTCATATAAAGCTAGGGATTTGATAAATTTATTCTAAAAGCTATTAAAATAGCTGGGTATTTCTAAGGCGTTCAGTGTCTTTATATTACATTTAACAGTTCTGAAATCAAACTCGTAAATATGTGAGGTTTTTTTTTCCATAACTCATGAGCTGCCAATGGTTTAAAAGATATAGGTGGACGAAGCTTTCTCCGCATCAGTTATTTAAAACTCTACTGTTGTGAAAACAGTATAAAATAAATTTGCTTCTCTTTTGCTTGAAAAGTGGTCAATTTCAAGGACTAATTTCTTTTTCAATACAAACTTCTTTTATTAAAGCTAAAATATTATTAAATTAAATACATTTTTCTTTACAACAGAATATATTATATTTTAAATTTCTTATTTACGAAGTGCTTCTTCATAAGCATCCACTTTAAAAAATGTCGACGAATAAATGTTTTTATACTCCACATTTTCGGGTCTGTTGATGTAGAAATTATTTCATAGTTTTCCCTTTGACTGATCCTAGTGTAAAAGGCTTTCCAAGTCTAGGACTAATCGTTTATTCGAATTATTTTCTTTCATATGATATGAATAAACTGTGCTTATAAATGTTTCCTTTTTGAACTAGGCATATTTCAATATCCGAAATTATAAAGATAACCAGTGTCCCATTCCTCATAATACACTGGTTATCAAAAATTAAGGAAAAGTCACAAAAATAGCGGTTACTCAAAAAGTTACGCGTAGAATGAGACGCGTTAATGAGACTTATACACATTATAGAACACACAGGTAAGTATAAAATAGCATAAAAAGAAATCGCCAGACAATTATGGTATTATAGAAACTAGCATATGTATACAATGAACAAATCGGATGTGTCAGTTTGGTATAGGAAAAGTACCTTTAATATAGCGTATGATCCCCCGAGAAGCAATACACATACAGCGATGTGTGATGCTGTCAGTTATACGATCTATGAGTTCGGTAGGAAGTGAGAGCTATTTCTCTTGCAAAGCAGTTGAAAGCGTGGCTAGGGTCCTAGGAGGAGGATTGAGAGCAGCTATACGCCGTCCTAAAGCCTCCCAAACATGCTCGATAGGATTCAGGTCCGGTGATTGAGCTAGCCACTCCATGCGTTGAATTGTTTGCTGCTCAAGATAAGCATCCACGATGCGAGCCCTGTGCGATCTCGCGTTATCGTCCTGTAGCATGAAAGCATCACCTATTGTCTCGGCATAAGGGCGCACATAAGCATCAAGGATGTCATCTCTATAGGTTTGAGCATTCACATTTCCACGGGGAAAGACATGGAGGTCTGTGCGTCCACCCAAAGTCACATTTAGCCATCTGGCCACTCCTATCTGACTTTGTCCAGCCTCTAGTCTCCCAATGGCTCGCCATCACAGTTCTTCGATCAAATGATGCCTGGAGGTCATTGTTACAATTTGGCTACGCCAGATGTCTAATCTCAGCCTCGCAGCGACAATTACCGCCTTGCTCTGAGACATGCACTTTTATGCTCCCCGCAAATGACCTATTCCGACTGCAGCGCCACTATTTTCCATAATGTAGTATTGTTCAGCACCTTTTACTTAACAACATATTCAAATTTTAAACAGATTGGCCTAGTTTTGAACGTGTTATCCCTCTTTTTGTGACTTTTCCTTAATTTTTGATAACTAGTGTATATAAGGATGTATGTTATAACACACTAGCTATACATGTAAAACAACACTCCCCAGGCATTTACCTGGAATTGCAACAAGAATTACAAAGACTTGATAATCATCGAGTGTACACACCTTCACTTTCGTCAAACGAAGGTAAAAATTAGAAGCGATTCTTTTAACAAGGTGGATTTTGGAAATTTAACAGAGGAATAGGAAGCAATCATAGGATCTAATTACTTTTGGTATATTAAGAACAGTAGAAAGTCTCTGTTGAAATTAGAGTGTAAAAAAGAATACTTTTTGCGTTAGTTGCAAGAGGTACAAGCTTTATCACTGTTTCAGAAAAACGCGATAACTATTGCAAGTTGATCGTGTGGGTGATACCACCAAAAGGGTGATAATGCCACAATCTAAATTAGAAACAAATTTTCCTCCCTTATAAAACTTACTCTCCTAACTTAGAAGAGATGAAGTAACACTATGAAATGACAGTTGAACTAATGCTAATTACGAAAGTCTAACTTTTTTCTAAGAATCTCAATGAAGTATATTCGCATTAATTGACGTAAATGGAATTTTTAATAGAGATGAGTGCTAGGTAAGAAAAAGATCCATATATATTAAGGTAGCAATAGATATTCTAAATAAGTTTAAATCAATTTAAACTATTTTAAGAAAGGGAATATTGTTAGAGATGGGTTGGTTAAGAGAGCACGGTCATTTTTTACCACACAAGAGCTAGTAAAAGCGGAACTTATCCTTGGAAATCAATTCCAACTGTCTACAGACATTGATACAAACAGTGGGACTCGAACCCACAAATACTGGAACCAAATACCAGCGCCCGGAAATTCGTTAGAGGAGTGAAACCGTTTCTTGCATTAAGTCCCACACATTTAACTATGGAAAAAAAGTATTTACATTACGGTATTATTAATTTCGCAATAATACCCTACTAGCATTTTGTTAGTGAAAGATGTTTTAAAATTTTGTCAATTCCACTTCTTTATTAAAGCAAAATACAATCTGTTTACAAATTAAACATGTAAGATCAAATAAAACGCATTTTAAAAGGTATTTAGAGTAAAAATAAACTTGCCTACACATTCCTTGCTGAAAAAAAAACTAAAAGTTTTGCGATGAAAATGGAAGCACAAGAAATAGAAAAATAAACTCTTTTTTGTCTCTGAAATCAGGAAGTAAAAAATTATCCTGTTTAAGCAGAAGATGCAAGTCTAGTAATTAGTATTTTTTCAAGTTAAAGAGCTTCGTTCCTCTTTTTAACTTTTTGTAGGAGAGATAATTGAAAGAAAAAGAAAAGATTTATATAGACAAATCAAATTTACTTTTCTAAAATTGACCACAATATGATTTTCAAAACCTACTATACGCATTTAAGCTTTAAATTTTTGCTAGAATTATTTTTTAAAAATTTAGTTATCAGTATGGGGAATATTACGTTTGTTTCATTAATAGAACATATTTTAAATCTTTTGTTTGCAGTTATGTCATAAAAATTTTAAGTCATCTATATAGTTATATCTATAGAAGTGTTTATCAGTTTCCTTATGCGACCCTTTTCAAAACTGGGGAAAAAATTAGTTTTGTTCTTTCGTCTTTGTAACAAAAATTTAGCACTTAATAGAGCCAATGCAACACGAATGAAAATTTCTGGATTAAAGATATAGCGTGTGACCATTAACCTTAACATTTTATGAACTCGAAGTCCATTATATTAGTGAACTATATTAAATTTTCAGATGTTGCTTCCGAAATTTTATGTTATTTATTTTCTATTTATGCATTTTCCCCCAATATTGATCTTGGTTTTAAAAACTTGAACAAATTTGTGGCATAGTGAAGATTCAAACTTTTTGATTCATTTTGCATCTTTGTTGCTGCCTTTATACTAATTTTTGCTTGTTTTTCTATAGAAAAACTATTGGTTCTTCGAAAATGCCTGTTAGATTACGCTTAAAGAGGTGGTTAAATTACGAGTCAATGATTTAGAAAGCGGCTTCGATCGCCTACAGATACTTGCAATGTTGTTAAACTGGTTAGTTTAGACGTGTAAGAGATCTCAGCCATATAAATGTCAACGAAACAACATAAAAATGTTTTAACAGTAGAGTAATCTGATATGCGATTTAAGTATACTAGCTTAATTGGTGTTACTACAGCATTGTAATAGTTACGAACTGTTGCATTTTTCTACCAAAGTCCGAAAAGTACTTCTGTTTTTTTTAGTTCATTCACGGACGTATAAGAAGGATTTTAGGGGATTAAGGAGTACAGTGGGACGCAAAATAGTGAACATTATGCAAACTTTCTAATGTATAACTTATGTTTTGTCCCAATGTTTCGGATTTTAAGAAAAATTGTAAAAGACCATCAAGATATCGATCGTTTGGTTTATCTATATCTATAAAACAGTTCCGTAACTGACTGACTGACTGACAGACAACGCACAGACCAAACCACTGGACCTAAAGGACTGAAATTTTGCATGGCGATCCTTCTTATAGTGTAGGGAGAACTAAGAAAGATTTTTGAAAAATCCCTCTTAGATTTTTTTAAATAAATTTTTTAAACTGTTTTTGTAACTTTTTTTAAGTTTTCATTTAAAATAATAATCTGAGGGTTATAAAATTTATATCACGAGAAAGATCATAAAAATTCCTTTAAAATGAAATCTTTTTCAAATCTATACCTAAATTTTCTGATCTTTGGTGAATTTTTAAAGATTAATTTTTAGAATTTAATTTATTAAATGCTGATAACATGATTTCTTTTTCTGGTACTTTAAATACATTTATCGTCACCTGCATAACAACAAAATAGACAAAAAAATATTTTTTTCTTGCTAATGCGACAAACGATTGGAAATTATCCAAAAAGATATTAAAATACAGTAAAAGATATGTTCCTCAAACTGTATTACACTGCTGGCGACTGTAAATGCAACACCCTGAAGGAAACATGCAAATAACATAAAATTTACAACATGCATTAGCGGAGGTGAGATATGCAAATGATTAGAATTTCAGCGCAGACGCACATCACGCGCGCCTGTGGCGCCACTTCAAAGCGCTATTTAAGGCTTGGAGATTTCGACGATTTCAAGTTCGGCAATTGTGTTTTTCTTGTGGTTTTTTCAAAAAAACGATCAATTATGCCTCGTCGAAACCAGCGATCATCTTTTGATCAAGTATCCGAGTTCGACAGAGGAAGGATAGTGGCCTACCGAGATTGTGGATTATCTTTCAGGGAAATCGGTAGTCGTGTTGGACGAAACCAAAGAACTGTAATGCGGATATGTGATCGTTGGATGCACAAGGGTACGACGGACCGACGTGTTCGATCGCATCCACCTCAGTGCACCACTTCACGTGATGACAGGCAAATTGTGCGCATTGGCAGTGACGGATCGCTCAGTCACATCACGAACCATAGCACAGCACATGCAGTCTGTAACGCATCATCCAGTGTCTGCGCGTACCATTCGACGCCGTTTACAGCAGAGTGGTCTGTCCGCAAGACGTCCATTGCTTTGTCTACCCTTGACGCAGAACCACAGACGTCTCCGCCGCCAATGGTGCGATGACAGAAGGATGTGTACGGCAGAATGGAATGAAATTGTCTTTACTGACGAGTCACGCTTCTGTCTGCAACACCACGATGGTCGCATTCGAGTCTGGAGACACCGTGAAGAGAGGATGCTGAACAGCTGCGTTATGCACCGCCACACTGGTCCTGCACCGGGAATTATGGTATGGGGCGGTATTGGATATCACTCTCGCACACCTCTAGTACGCATTGCCGGTACTTAAAACAGCCAGCGCTACATCTCCGAGGTGTTGGAATCAGTTGTCCTTCCTTACCTTCAAGGCTTGCCCACAGCCATATTTCAACAGGATAATGCGCGACCACACGTGGCACGCATTGTCCAACGGTTCTTCGTCAATCGCCAGATTGAATTGCTTCCCTGGCCGCCTCGCTCTCCGGACCTTTCGCCGATAGAAAACATGTGGTCCATGGTTGCTCTACGATTGACCCAGATTCCATCCCCAGCTGCCACAGCAGATCAACTTTGGCAACGTGTGGAAGCTGCTTGGTCTGCTGTACCCCAAGAACTCATCCAAAGTCTCTTTGAATCAATGCCGAGGCATGTGGCAGCGGTGATCTCCAACAATGACGGCTACTCTGGCTACTGATTTTGGCAGGAACCACACTTCACAGAAGTCTATAAATTTAATCATTTGATACTTGGTCAACATGTTATCGACAAAATAAATTTTGTTGTGATATCTCTTGTCTTTCTTGGTGTTGCAATTTGGGTGTCCAGCAGTGTATATTAACTATACTATATTCTTTAGTGTGTTCTATTAGATTTAATAAGAATATTTTCTTCTACATTATTTTGTCTATAGAAATATCTGTTACGATTTTTTTATAAATATATTTTTTCGTTTTTTTTACATCAATTGCGTACATTGATCGTTGTATTTATTATATATATATTTATACATACTTTTGGCATAAATTGCATACATTGACCGTTGTATTCAATTTGAATGTACTCCGTAGTGAAGTAGGGGTTTTCAGCTACTACAGTATACATATAAAATATTACTATCAGTTAAAAGATTCAACGAAATCCTACTCTCTTCACGAATGTTAGAGATTCGAAAGCATATTTAATTACAAATGTTCATTCCGACTATTTTTAAAACTTTATTCAATATGATACATTTTAAAGGAGAGATGAAATTTTGAATACGAGTAATATAAATATAAACGTTGAAAGACGAGCTTTTGAGCAAGGCCAAATTAGTTTTCAAGTCAACGTAACAACATAGTTTATCTCATAAACAAAATCCATAAAAAAGAAATACTTTAAGTTTCAATGCTAGAATTGAAAAAGAATATTTCCTTTCTTTTCCAGTAACAAAACCTTCGTCCCGTGAAAATATTTTTCACGGATGACGTAAAAATTTTAGAAAATAGTAGACCCTAGCTGAGGACAATTTTTTTTCATCTCTTCTGAAATTTAGAAAATAAAATAGAACTATATGATTCTGAAAGGAATTCTTTTTGAAATTTATAGAATGTAATTCCCTTTGTACGGTGTAATTTATGAAATTACACGGAGAGGTTTCTGAAGCATTTACAGTTTTTTAAATCCTTTAAAATTATTACGGGTAGGGAAAATTCTCAAAAGGTTTATTTTTTGTTGTTGTTGTTGTTTCCCATATAAACACTTTAAAAGAAGTGAGTTTAAAGATGGGACAGTTTAAAAATGATTAGGAATATATTTCCAATTTTTACAAAAATAGAATTTAGCATTAAAAGGAGTAGAATTTTTTGTATACTCTTTTTTTCACGAGTTCGTAGTTTAAACTGTGGTCTTAATAGAATAGAATATTATTTCATATTACACTCATGTTATGCATATAGAACTAAACTCTTACTGAATTTGAGTCTTGTTTCAGAAATAGTCTAACTATTCCTTGAATTACTACATAGAGATAATCGGTTTTCTGCTTTTGCACGGTAATAAAATAGATTTATCCCATAATGCTGATAGGTAATGAGTTTATAAATTGACAGTATATATTATTTCATATGGTGATTCTTATATAAGCAAAGCACTTGTTCATACCTTTTTGTATGTAACGAATGCTAAAACTATTGTACACCAGTAGTTATATGTAAATGCTGTTTTAAGCTTGCCTGGAAGCTTATATGTGAGACGCTCGTCGACTCTCGTACAAACCCTATAAAATAGGCTATTTAGCGAATGTAGGTGTGCACAAATATATTAGCGTGAATAATAGCATAGAAATTAGATATGTAAATTGCTTAAATTTTAAGCTTTTATCATTCTTGAAGGATTAATTTTGCATAAATTTTTTAAGCTATTTTACAACATATTATTTAATGATCTCAATTAATTTTAGCATATATTTTAAGGTATCTGAATATACATGGTCATCGAAAAAGGGTGGACACATTTCGAAAGCTCATAATTCTAAAATAAATTGAGCAAACGCAATAATATTTTTTTCAAACAACTTGGCAAGTGTCCAAGATTTCTAAATGTAACTGGTAAGCAACCGTGACGTTGAACGTTGCGCAGAAGCTATGCGAGGTGGAAGAGTTCTTCGTTCGGCTTTCCGTCAGTGCAATGGCGACCGTTCAGTATTAAGCTCAATGTGTGTTGTGGTTAGCGGAGTACAAATCTGTTAAAACAGTTCAGCGAAATTACCGTCGTGTTTATCGCAAACAACCACCGCTTGAGCTTTCTTCTGAACGGTCGCCATTGCACTGACGGAAAGCCGAACAAAGACCTCTTCCCCCTCGCATCGCTTCTGCTCAACGTTCAACGTCACGGTTGCGTACCAGTTACATTTAGAAATCCTGGACACTTATTTCGTTTGCTCAATTTATTTTAGAATTATGAGCTTTCGAAATGTGTCCAACCTTTTTCGATGACCCTGTATTTTAAAATGGTTTGGTATCGCAATCATAGAAATGTAAATCTTAGATTCAGTGTTCCAGAATATTTTACTTAACACATTGATAATCAGAAGAATTTGTTTATTTGTGGGACTCGGCATTCCATAACATGTAATTGCGCCACAAACCGTTAATTATGATTTGCATAAACACATGGAAAAATTCTAAAACTTTGAGTATTATTACAAATTAAAAAATGAATGTCCTTGCTTAGAAAATGTTAATATCCCAACAAATGTATCGAAATGCCATCAGCTGTCACCAAAAAATGCATTAAATAAAAATATTTTTTATTTAGGAGTCGTTCAAGTTGCAGTGACTACTATCTGGCACACCTATATCGGACTGGACGTCAACCAGTTCATTATGGGGTCGTGAGAGAACATCTGGCGAGCATCTCTCTCTTGGCTTAGTCCTTAAGGATATTGATGTCTCTTTCTTTTCCCCTTCGTTGGCGACTTCCGCTTAATACTGAAGAGCTCTACATCTCATACTTGAAAGAGAGACATTGGACGTAGGATAATAAAGTTCGATTGCACCAATTAATTTTCGATTACTATAAGTAGATAGTGGTTAAAACATAAAAGATTAAAATATGAGTATCATGTAGGAAGTTACGATATTAAATTTGCGACAATTATTACTTCTATTTCCATATAAATTTGCACTGCAGTTGTAGTTGGAAATATTTTTTATATTTATTTGAGCACACAGACTACTGCCATAGACACGTGGAAGTTTGTGTATCGTTAATTCTAGTGTTGAACAGTTTTAAAGGGACACGAAATCCTTCCACTTCGAATTTCTTAATTTTCAATTTTTAACTCTATAGAGAGAAAGAGAATAAGTAATATTCTTTTTACTTCATTGATGACCCTTAGAATTCAAAATAAGGATTTTTGGCAGAATAATGCCTGTTTTTCAAAAATGTTTTAAAAATGCTAGCTTTTTTTTTTTTTTTTTTTTGGTGTGTGTGTGTGTGTGTGTGTATAGATATATATACAGTGTGTAACAAAATTATAAGACCACCCAAAATATCACTCATTTTAATATTACACGGCATAAAATGAATAATTTTAAAATTTGAAGCAAATGAAAAAAGTTATATTTTCTCATATAAATCGCTTAAAGGAAAAAAAATTGAGTTAATTTCACACAGCAAAAGATTTTTTGAAATCTCGGTGTAACTTAAATATATGACCACTTATTTTTTTATTTAAAATCATTTGCGTTTTTAAAACTATTTTATTTTTTCTTTCAAAATTGTAGATAAACTGTAACTTTACATCACAAAAAAGTCCAAACGATAATATTGTAAAAGAAATAGAATTTAATTTGTTTGTTTGTATGAGAAATTCACAATGCCGCGTGGAAGAGAATTATCTGAATTAGAAGTTCGAAAAATTTGGTTTTGTAAGGGCTCTGGAAAATCGGAACGTGAAATAAGTAAGATACTTAAACGTTCTAAAACTGCTATTCATAACGATTTAAGTAAAATAGATTTTTATCGAAAATATAAAAGATCTGGCAGAAAGGGTAAATTATCAGCTCGCGATAATAGACGAATTCTCAAGCTTACAATGAAACAGAACTTGTTTACTCGTAAAATAACACAGCAGACAAGTAAAACTATTTCACATATTACAGTCTGGCGCACTTTAAGATCAAATTCAAATGTTGCTCTTCGGAAATTAAAAAGAAAACCAAGACTCTTAAAGCATCATAAAAAAGGAAGGCTGAAAAGGAAGTCATGACCTGTTATGCTGCTTAGAAAAATATTATTTTTTCCAACGAAAAAAATTCAATTTGGATGGCCCGGACGATAATATTTCCTATGACAGGATTTACGAACGGAACCTCGGGTTTTCTTCAGTAGACAGATGGGTGGTGGCTCTGTGATGGTGTGGGGAGCTTTTGCATATGATGGGAAATGTGATCTGCAGCGAGTTCTTGGAAAAATGGACTCCATTTGTTATCAACAACTGCTTTACCAACACCTTATACCTTTTGGCCCATTTTTAGGAAGATCAAACTGTAAATTTCAGCAAGACAATGCGCCATGCCATGTGTCTAAATCAACTAAAATATTGTTTCAAAAAGAAAAAATAGAGGTCGTAAACTGGCCAAGCCGTAGTCCAGACCTGAATCCGACCGAAAACTTGTGGGGCCATTTGGCTCGTAAAGTGTCCTCAGTATGATTCCTCAGTATGATTCTGTGTATGAATTGGAACTAGCTATCATGGATGAATGGGACTAAATTCCAAAATATTTGCTCGAAAACCTAATTAATTCAATGAAAAATCGAGTATTTGAAGTTATTCAGAAAAATGGTGGATCAACATCATATTAGTTTTATTAAAAAAATTTGTTTTAACTAGTGGTCTTATAATTTTGTTACAGATATTTGATTGGAAAAATTTGAAATTGTTGATAAAATAATTAGTATATTTAAATATCTCTTAAAAATAATATTCATATATTTAATATTTCATTTACTAACATCAACCTAATTTAATTTTTAAAAAAATATACTATTTATAGTAAAAATCACAAAATCCACACTGGTCTTATAATTTTGTTACACACTGTATGTGTATATATACATATGTATATATATATATATATATATATATATATATATATATATATATATATATATGTCTATATATATATATATACATATATATATATATATATATATATATATGTATATATATATATAAAACAGTTCAGTAACTGACTGACTCACTGACATACAACGCACAGACCAAACCGCTGGCCCTAAAGGGCTGAAATTTTGCATGGCGATTCTTCTATTTGTAGTGTAGGGGTGCACTAAGAAAGATTTTTGAAAAATTCTTCTTAGATTTTTTAAAATTAAATTTTTAAGCTGTTTTAGTAACTTTTTTTAAGTTTGCATTTAAAATAATAATTTGAGGGTTATAAAATTTATATCACAAGAAAGATCATAAAAATTCCTTTAAAATAAGATCTTTTAAGAATCTTTACCTCCATTTTCTGATTTTTGGTGAATTTTTAAAGATTAATTTTTGGAATTTAATTTATTAAATGCTGATTACGTGATTTCTGTTTCCGGTACTTTAAATAAATTTATCGTCACGTGCATAACAACTAAATAGACAAAAAAAAATTTTCTTCCTAATGCGGCAGACGATTGGACATTATCCAAAAAAATATTAAAATACAATAAAATATATTATGGTCCTCAAACTGTACTATATATACTGCAATATATGTCCTATTACATTTAATTTGAATATTTTCTTCTACATTATTTTGTCTATAAAAATATCCCTTACGACTTTTTATAAATATATTTTTTGTTTTTTATTACATCAATTGTATACATTGTTCGTCGTATTTATTATATATATATATATATATATATGGCATTAATTGCATACATTGACCGTTGTATTTAATTTGAATGTACTCCGTAGCGAAGGGAGGGTTTTCAGCTAGTATATATATATAATGGTGCATTGAATTTTTTTTGTACAAATTGAAAACCTTTAATAACTTTTTTTTAAATCTGCCTGTTTTTTTTTAAGATTTTGCATGCTTTTACTTCTTTTCGTGGTCTATAAATTTTTAAAATATGTGTCGTTTCAAATAAAGCACAGTTTTGTGACAAACACTTCCATTAACAATCCTGAGAAATTTGGAAGAAATCAGAAAAAATGAATTAGCATGGAGCATTCTGAAAAAATTTTGAAGAATTTTTTGAAAAGCATGTTTTATTCTTCCATAAAATAATTATTTGAAAATTCTAAGTGACTTCATTGGAATAAAAAGTAATATTAATTATACTCATGTTTATAGAGTAAAATATTAAAAATTTTAAAACATATGGTTCAAGATCCCTTATTCCCTTAAGCAAACCCAAATAATCTAAAAAGTGAACCCCGAGTCTCAACCAAAACCCGAACTATGTGATGAAGTATTTTAGACGAAGCAGTTCATGTACTAAATATTGTAGAAATATTCGCTCAAACTGGCGTCAAGGGGGATTTAAAAGGGATCGGAAGAAGGCAGAATTTATGTAACGATTACTCTACCACAGTTTCGCATTAATGAATATTTTCTTTCTTATTGCATCAGACTAGCTTGGAAAATTCAACACTAATTTCTCTTTTCCCCAAGATGCGTTGACTACTACAGAGGCTGTTCACGCATTTTTTAGACGATGTATATTGTATTCACAGAACTAAATTACATAAAATTCTTGTGTTTTAAATGTTCTATTTGACATCCCTTATTCTGAACTATCTTTCGACACCGCAATTTCCAGGATAATAATGCCTTTTGAAGTGTCAGAAGAGGTATTCTATCCCATTCCTCCTGAACAGCTTTCTAGAGTCCTGTAAGGGTTTGGGGACGACGTTTGGAAAATGCAGATTTTAAAAGTCCGAAAGCACAAAAATCCATAGATGATACATCGGGAGATTTAGTAGGGATATCAGTGAAGGGTATGGCATTGATACCAGTTTTTTGTTCCATTTCTTTTAGGAAATTTACAGTGGATTTTGATGTGTGACTGCTAGCTTTGTCCTGATGGAGGTCTCACAGATTGATGGCACTGTGGGTAAAGCGATGGTATTTCATTCAGAAAAATTGGCGATAAAATATGTTCCTGATAGTATTTGGAGTTAATCTTGACATTTTTTTCCACTCTCTTTATTTTTAACTTGCCATTATAAGAAAAACCAGCAACAATCATGAATCCCTTAGAAAAACTTTCTTTCGATTCTTTGAACCATCTACTTAAATTTTTTTCTCCCCTTTTTTGATAATAAATGGCTCTTTTTTTGTTGCAATCATTTAAATACACCCATGATTCATCTATTTTGACAATTGTTTTCCATTTTTCTTTGGATAAGTGTTTCTGATATAGAATTCTGCAGCGTGTCCTGCTTTCAGCGATATGATTTGGAAGAAGACGATGCACATTCCGTTTTTTCGCTTTCTTAAGATTTAAATCAACGTTTATCATTTTGTTTACAGTGGACACCGAGCATTTTAATGATTTTGCAACTGTCCTTTGACTAGGGGATTTTCTTTTAACATTAAACAACGTACCTTTGCAATAGTCGAAGATGTCCGTTTTTTCCTTGGATACTTGTTTGAAATTTTTGTCCCACTTGAGGCTCCAATTTGACGTTTTTTTCCTTTCTTGTTGACGATATTACCTATCGACGCTTTAGATATCACAAAACCATGACTCTCACATCGTTTTTGGACAACGGAGTATGCATATTTCTCTTCGGAAAGAGCATAAATGTAGCCTTCGAACCACTGCTTTGTTAAAAACGCCATTTTGAATAAAAACAAAACTTTGAAGCCGCAGACGATAATTTTGACTTTTAAAAACATAGTACAATTGCAATTATTTCTTTTGCAGCAAACAATTTTTTATTACCGCTTACCAAAATCGTCTAAAAAATGTGCGAACAGCCTCTGTATACCACTAAGCTATGTTATGGTCTTCATTAGTAAACTTTCCGAGTCCAACTAAAAAAAATTCTTCACTAATTTTTCACCATTTCCAAATATACTTGGATCAATATGGTGAATTGTCATGCTTGTCAATAAATTCGGGTTTGCTTTCTCTCCGTAAAAAAAAAAATTCATAAAGTCATATTTAAGTCTTTTTTGAAACTATACACATATAAAAGTGCAGGAAAAAGATTTTTTAGTATAACCGAAAGAAGAGAAAATATTTAAAGTATAATATGTAATAGCTGACTTCTTTTGTCTTTTGATTTTTATTCGCTCCTAAGATTTGTTGAATGCAAATGTGGAATGTGTGACAGACGAAGTTAAATAAGAAAAACCAGTGCGCTATCCAAAACGAAAACTGAAGAGAGTTTCGAAAGACATCGCATCACCGGCCTACACTGAGTGAACATATTCGGTTTTAAAAGCAGTGCACTTAAAATGTATTACCGCCAAGGAAATGTTTAGATACAAGACTACGGAATCCTATATCATGAATTTCCCCATCTGTTCTGTGAACCAAGACAGGGAAAGAAAGGGTTTTGAAGTTTCAGTATGAGTAATAAGGTATTTTATTACATAATGACATATACTGAATGAAAAATTGAGAAGGGGAATACATTTCAGTCAAGCTGTAACATGAGAATACCCTTTAACTCCTTAAAGAAAATTTCTATTAGATGTTAGTTTTGTAGGATACGTGTTACGGCGATCGTACATCATATCGTAGATAGTTTATAGCCATAGTTGGAGAAAACACATACGGTAGAAGCCAAAACATCAATTTTCTTTTTAAAAAAGGTTCCATTTTTACAAGAACCGTTCGCACTCACCTTGCTGGGCTTGATAGACCAAAAGACAAAATGTCTAGATTACACCACTTTCGCTCGAATTCGCTTTTAACTTTCTAACGGCCTTGTAGTAAAATACAACACAAAAATGTAAAAATATATTTACACTCAAGAAAAATCACGAGCGTACATTGAATTACATTTTTATTGCATATTATTTTAAACGAGACACGCTTGTCTCCCCTATGAAATATACGCCTTTATTCTAATTTTTCCATTCCCCTTTTAACAGGTGAAAAATTGTTTTGCCAGGCAAAGATGAAATAACTTTTAAATTACTATATTTTCTTTAGCTGGGCAGGAAATATGCCACTTTTCGTTAAAATAAAACACTAACTTCAATAGGGTTGTTATCGATACTTTTTTTAAGAAACAAAATGTATTTGATATTCTTACATTTAAATTTCTAGAAAGTATGAAAGTTAAATGGTGCGGGGAATGATATTTTTTATAGTCACTTTGTGGGAATTAACACACTTCTGTTCTTTGTTTTTACGCTCAACTGAAATAATTCTCCAGATTCTAAAAGTGGTGCTTTTTCATTGATGTGACTTATTGTTATTACAAAGAATGCACAGAGAGCTTAAAACAAAAATTCTGTTGCCGGAGGTGCAAGAAAAATGTAGATTTTTGTCATTCTAATCGTAAAGAAAGTTGAAAAAGGAAAGATTTTTTCCATTCTTCCTAAAACCTTCGTTGTATTGTACATGGAATTAGAATATGGAAAGTCTAGAAACCATTCTTTTGGAAATATTGAGACGTCATTTCATAAACTATTAGTATAGAAAAGAGAAAGATGCAATTTTTGGTACTGATTGTTTATATTTTGTTGAGTTTCGTTTCTCCAGCTAAGAAAAGCGTGTTTTATTTCTCTTTAACTGGGCATGTACGTACATCGCCATTTATGCTTATTACTGAAGTCCTACAGTACATTATTTTACTTCCTTTTCTATACGAACTCGGGATGAATATTATTTATTACAGTTTACTATTAATTACATTGTATTTTGTTAATGTATTCCAACGGACAGTTAAAACAATTGCATTGAAAGTAGTAATATATGTAATATATATATATATATATATATATATATATATATATATATATATATATATATATATATATATATATATATATATATATATATATATATATAAAGTATTACATATAAGTTTATAAATAGCTGTCCAATCTTGACATTTTTTTTTTAAATTCCCTATGATTTTTTATACTTTTTTGAATAAATATGAATAGTGTGTACATTTTCACTTCAAGTATTTAATTTAACGACAAAAGAATATTTCTATACTAGTTTTTGAAGATAGGTAAAGTTAGAAATATATCGAGAAGCTTATTAACGAAACCCGTGTGTTTATCAATCCTTTTATATTCCAACTTGATAAAAGATAACAATAAAAATTTCTCTTATTCTCTTCAATCTTCCAGTTTTTTACGTAGACGGTATTATAGGTACCCAATAACCACTGAAGTTGTTCCACTGAAATCCCCTTGATTCTCTTTTCTATGCTACGTTCATAGATTATCAATACCTGTTTTATTCTCGGATCAGTAAGTTATTTGTTTTACTTTAACATAAAATATTTTTACTTGAAACGAATTTCATTAAGCTACAACTATAAACCGAAAAATAACTTTTATGATATACTTCGTAATGGGAAGGTAGCCGTTGTCTTAGTACATCCGTAATATACATAATTTTAACACTGCAGAAAGAATGTTATATAACCTTGTAAAGTAAGATTATCCGATGCGTAAATTCTTAAGGTAATCAAATTATTTCGAAGATTCGTACATAAAGATTTTAAAATTATAAATTTCAGTCAAGCACTATTTTCTGGATATAGCTTTTTTTATTACGCATTAGTCATTTTCTGTGAGCTGCCCTCGTCGTAGCTATTGATAGGTCTTTCAGAGGGTTTTAAATATGAAAATCATATGTAAGTAACAAAGGAATTTTGCGAAATAAAGATGCGAAAATTTTTAAATTAGGGCTCTGATTCCACTTATCTTAACTTCTATGGTTTGTTTTGCTGTAAAATTCCCTACATTTAAAATAATTTTAACCCTTAATATTCAAGAACAACCTTCAATATGCTATACATGTCAGCTACCTATTTTGGATTACGTTAAATATTCGGTTTAAGATTGGCATAGAGGATTCTATTGAAAAAAAATGGGGGTTGATAGCTACGAAACGGCTGATGAAAGATTATACTCATAGAGGAAAATCAATATTCCCATGAAAATGTACTTTCCTTTCCTACGAGTGACAGAGTACTAATTTACTTTCGTATCTGTCGTTGCCCTGCAACAGCATTCTTCATCACTAGCCTGGACGAACAATGGTATATGTAACATTTTTATTTGGGGGTAGAAACTACTTTTGCACTAATCGCTGTCTCTTTTTTACTGTATATACTATGCTAAAATATTCCATCCCAGGGTGAACTTTCGCTTTTACGAAGTAAGACATTAACAATCAAAAGGGCTTTAATTGAATATTTTTCGCACTAAAAGGGGAAAGTTATAGGGAAAAAAGTATAGAAATGCTGCAAAAAGATTACATGACGCAAATTTAAATGTATATTCACTATACATACTGTATGCATTCTTCATGGATAATTTATTTTTGCTGTACATTTCTACCCTTTACTGGTGTCTTCATAAAGTCATGAAGACACAATATCCAAGTAGTATCGTAAGTCACAAGACTTTAGCTGTGAGATCAAATCAAAGTGGATCGCATGAGAAATGGTGAACAATTTCATAAAAAATATTTTTAGAGATGAAATTAATTCATCTTTCAGTATCTGTAAAATAATACTATATGAGTACTATTCAGTCAGAATGAAAGACCTTTCTTCAGGAAAGCTCCCATAGAAATAATCTTGTATTAAAATTAATGACCTACGTACTTAATTTTCTACAAATAAATAAGCTATATATGTATGCAACAGCAACGGGAATATCAGCCGTGGTGTAGAATGGCTCCCAACAATTTAGAAACAATGTTCCAACTAAAAATATCTCCAATATGTTCAATGGAACTCTAGCTTTTAGGTTTCGTACTTACTAAGGACACCCCATAATCACTGGAGGCTTTGGAGACACAATTACATCATCTGAATAAGTCAATACTTTTACTTGAGATTGAATTCAATCATGTTATGAATATGGAGAGAACTGAATAACCCTTGAATGCAATTTGTAATGCAAAATATAAATGTCAGTATCACAAAAATATGAAATCCCTTTCATTGTTAAATAAAAGCTTGTCAGTGTTTATATCGATAATAGATATATTTCCATAGTGAATTCAACACCAGTTAATAATATACTTTACCCTCATTATAAAAGCATAGTTATTCCATAGTTATTCATCTATTTTTTACCGTTTGTATCGTACTTCATGAAAGATAATTTCTTTATAGCTTGGTTTAATGACATGGATAAATTCTGCCACTGCTAAGAATATATAAAATATCGAGTGTAGTTTTTCGCTGTTTCATTCAGTTAGTATTTTTTGTGGAGGTTTTCGATAAATCGTCCAGAATCTATGTCTTGAATTGCTGTTGAATGAACTGGAACTATGTATATTCCTAAATTCAATAGTTCCTCCTGTTAGAGTACTACTCGGGAATTTTGCGTCATCCCTCGTATTTTTTACCCCGTTTTTATTAACTCGCTTCTTGTTTGTCCAGTACAAATCTTGCAATCGATTTTTATCTAACTTCCCGACTAGCTAGATATTTGAAACTTTTAGAATAGCTCAGAACACGATGACAATGCATTCTTTTAATACTTTTAGCCCTCTTTAAGCAGCATTGAATTCATTTTCAGTTAATTTTGTTTTGTATGGAAAGTTAGTTCGGAACGAATCCGCAAGTAATTATTCGGGTAATGTGTTTATATGTTTGTCCCTTGTTGGGTCAGTAACGGTATAACGCGTCATATATGTAGTTTACACTACACTTAGCCTCTCATACTCAGTATTCCAAGCCTCACCTCCACGTGGTTGACCTGGCACTCCAAAAAAAATTGGAAACCATGTAGGCTCTGGTATTAATGTTTGTAAAAATCTCATATATGTAATTCAATTAATAAAGTTTGAAAATTTCTTATAATTGCTCTCTTTTTTTCTTTCAAGTTGATGGGATAATTCATCAAAAAAATTTTAAAAAGTATTTATTAATACATAGAATTGTCAGGTTTATTTAATTCAACAGAAAATTTAAAAACGTGGTATATAAAAAGTTCTTTTTATCGTGTAATTATAGCACTCAGCTTTACAGAAGATCAACCAACCACGCAACAAGATAGTTCTCATTCCTCGCATAGACAGAAAGATTTTTAAAATGCTCTTTTCCGCATGGGAATAGAATTACCTTTTTTTTTGTTGTTTTCTAATCCACTAATATAAGTTTGATTTTATCTTTTGCAGCATATCACTCAAGTTTCTTCTTGAAACGCCTAGACACCAATTTACAGCAATCCAGCAACCTTAAGTGAGCAGAAGCCTCCAGAAGAGGAGGATTAAAAGCACGGCTTCTACAAAACAGATTTTCAGACGCCTAAGTTTATATGAGACAATCTGTGTTAAATGACCAGAATCCAAAATTATGGACCAACTATAAACCAGTTTGCTAAATTTTATCAAAACTTAGAAATTGGGATTGCAGTTTAGGCGTAGAATTTCTTCAGCGAACCAAGTGGAGCTAATTATTTTGAGTTTAATTACAGCCTATCAGTTTTGAACATAGTAATTCTTAAGTTTCTTAAGTTCAAGACTTACATTTTCGTCTTCACATTAGAATCTTGAGAAACAACCATCTTTCATTCAAGTATTTGGACCAAGATAATTTCACTACCTTCTAAGTAGGGAGTTAGGTGTTTGTCAATTTGCTTAATCACATACAAAATGAGACGTCTGCTTTAACTTTGAACAAATTTTCAAAGGGAACGTACTAAAATTAAATTATCAACAGGGTTTGGGATCCACGAAAATTCCGAGAAAAATAATTTATTAATTTCTTTTTATTCTATTTTTAATATTATTTGCACGTGTATCGTTATGTTTTTTCATAAAAATGTCTTCATATAATGAACATTATACTTAAAAAATAATTTCACAATTTTTAAAAATTTTTAACATTTTTAATTCAAAGTTTAAATCATATTCAGTTTTAAAAACAATTGGTCTTTAAGATTTCAAAAATTTTATCCAGAAAAAAAATTTCTCTTTGAAAGGCAATAAGTCACTTTTTGTAGTACAGCTGAATTCAACTAAGTACGCAGACAGTACAGCATAAATGTTACATCTACGTAACAACGTTAGTTTTTGTTAGTTAATTCTAAAAGTTTTATAGAATGTTTTACACAAAGAAATTTTTTTTTCTCCTTTTGAGAATTTTTTCTCCAGCCCCCTTAATTTCCAATCAAGATAATTATTCATGAATATCAAGAGCCTTGTCGTAATAACATTCCTTATCATTAAAGGAGTGCTTATCAAAAAGCCCTTTTTATTGCTGTTCTGAAACATGCAATCAACTTTGTTGACAACCTATTTGCTTAACATTGTGGCTCACATTTTTTGTTTCACGCTAAAACTACTAGGCTCACTCGAGACTGACCATACTGTTTATTATATTGCTCCATCAGCTCACACTCTTATTAAAAATTATTCATAAATAATTAATAATGTTTCTTACGTTAGATATCATTTACTTAATTTCATAGAAATGATTCTCCTTCCCAAGAAATATTGCATTGATTAGTTACGAAAATATTACCATTAGGGAAGGAGAGACGGGCAAGTCATTTAGGGGAAGGTTGTTTATTTGTCACTGTCACTGCTTAATGAGTTTCGGCGGCGCAGACAGAGCTAAAGAGAAAGCATGGCATGCATTTTACAAAAGAGACAGCTCTTATGTATATATGGAAGCAAAAGATGTAGAGTCTTTCATTCATTTTAAAATTTACGTACTGGATGGGATGGAAAAAGTATTTGATGGGTTTTTGTTTGTTTAAAGTAACACAGGGATAATCGGAAAAACGACCACAGTTTTGACATTTTGTGTAAAAGAAAATCATTTTCACCCAGCTTTTTTTTCATTACGATAACTTCACGGATGGAGTCTTCTGTTGACCAAGAAATATGTTCATTTTGCAGATCTGTAAAGTAAGAATTTAGATCTCGTTAGAGCAATTATATTACGCGTTGGTAATATTTTGAGTCTTACTATTAGCATTTTGCAATGGGTCCAGAACAAATTTTAGGCCTTTGAACATAAAATTTATTTGAACTATGGGCTTTGAATTCTTGCTTCTTGAATAATACCTTATTTGAATAATCTATTAAATACTTTTACACATCCATTAACTAACGTAAATGATATTTATGAACATAATTACAAAACAATCTGAGATCCCTGTAATTTGTTTTCTCAGAAAAGTGTCGGAAAATAATTATTTTAAACATAATAGTTTTTGTTATAACTTTAAAACTAGTCTTTGTTAGTCCAAAGGGTGAAGTAGCATATTCATGCCATTGTGCTTCTAACTAAAAGGAAGCTATTTCTAAATATCCCATTTTCCCACAGACGCTAACATATTTGCGGTTTCTAGGCAGATAAATCTAATGTAGCATTTCCAAAATTAAGAAAAACTAAACATAAACTTATGAATACACATCATTAATACACTGTTCATTATCCATTAAAAACTCATCGCTTCTTAAACTTCCCTATGTTTGATAATAATGTTCTAATACTTCCAATGTCAATATTAAAGTAAGTTTGCCAATTGAATCATCATAAAATACATAAATAATATCTCTTCAGAATTTCTTGATTTATTAATCTAATGTAAAATTGACAAACAATTTTACATTGGAGCCCGAAATTAAGGAAGTGGACCTTAACCTATTATCTTGAATTAGCGTTGTAAAGAACGATTTCTAGTTTCCACGCGTTACGAAATGTGGGAGTTCCCTCATTATTCTATAGTAAATCTGTTTTTCCTCAATTAGAAAATTTTTAAAAATGCTTTAACTTTTTTATAAAAAAAGTTGAAATAAAGATTAGGTCTGTTTAGTATTCAAAATGTCAAAATTAACTGAATAAAAAGAAAGTTGTAGAAAGTTCAGCGGCTCAAAGATTAATTTACAACAAAGAGGAAATCTATCAGTTACTTATAAGAGCGTTTCAATGTGGCCCAGAGGTAGCCTAGTGGTAGCGTGTTGGCAATCGGTACTGAGGGTGCTCGGATTGAATCCCTACAAGCGCCATTAAATGCTTTCGTGTCTAGTCCGGATATCGGCAAGTTAAATCCGTATAACGGAAAATCCTTTGAGGTCAGTGGATGGGGAAGGTATGATCCCATCAGATGTCACCCCTGGGGGAGGCTCGGTTCAAATTGAGGTGGCACCTGGCTAAGTTGGACTCTGACCCTTGTGGTGACATTATAAACTGGAGTCGCACCCCCCCCCCCAGCTTGCTATATGGACCTGATCTGGAATGCATTCCGGCCAGGGGGCATAAGCAACAACGACAGCACCCTTTATTGTACATTTAAGGGCAAAAATGAGAAGTGGGATTGTTAAGAGGAATTGTAAACCAACCTCTTGTGTATATAGAGACGTAGCGCCAAACAACGGCGGCTCTTTATCATTTTCTTTGTGACTCTCCGCTAGAGTTTTGGATGCTTGAGCCAAAATCAAAATACAGGTAATTTTCGACTTAGACCGCTCGCACTTGCGATCGAAATTTTTAAATTTAAAAAAGAAAATTATTACTTTTTCTCAAAAATACTGTTCATAGAATGTACAGTACATACCTATATGTATTACATAATTATTAAAAAATATGATGCAATATTTTGCAATACTACAAAAATTTATGACGCAATAAAAAAAAGTATGATGCAATAGTTTAAACACGATAAATCAAATAAACCTTCATTGGCTTCAGAAACGGCTTCAGTTTTTCATTCTATTAATAAAGAACTTCAACAATTAGAAGCAATAGATCGAAATGAAGAGAGATTGTAAATCGTCGTACTCAGGAAAATCTGGCTTGCTACCAGACAATATACAAGGAAAAGAAGATGCAAACTACCTTGGATAACTTTGTTACAAAAGGGTTTGTGGCGGCCCTGTGGTACAGCGCGCTGGTTTTCGGTGCTGAAGGTGCTCGGATTGAATCCTGGCGTTGCGCCACGAAAAATGGCTCCGTTTGTGTCGTCCCTTCATAAGAGGTAATGCTGTCCGCCTATATGGTGCCCCCATAATAAAATGGACAGTAAAAACTGCGGCGTAGTATAGGCGAATGTTTGACGACAAGTGCCTCCGCATTGGGGAAAAAAAACTTTGTTAAAAAAAACTTGCAACGTATCTTTTGTTGCAAATTCTGAACCAATGGATTGTACTAACATAGTAAGTCGTGATGACGAAGAATAATTTATGTTTTCTGAATACAGTGTATTTTAAATCACGTATGTATGTATGAAAGTAAAAAATATATGTATGTACATATACAAAAAAAAATCTATGAAACGACCAACTCAACTTACGACCAATATCTCAGTCCCTATCTCAGTCTAAGTCGAGGAATTCGTACCCAAAATTAAAATTACTGCCATGTCGAATAACCTTTATTTTTTGCTTAACTTAAAGCTTCTAATTTTTGTACTCTTCATTTAGGTTGATAAAATGTAAATAACGCTCAGTGGCGACATATCAACATTAAACTAAATTACTGTGAACTGCAACAACTTAGCATATACTAGATTTTAATAATTTGGCAAAACAATCAAAATCAAAATATTTATCAAAGGTATTAAAATTATTTAAGAGTTTAGAAATATTAATTTTTCTAACAACAGAAGACTAATATATTTAATAAAAACTTGAGAAAAAACAACACTTAAACTTTCTTTCATATCAAATATAACTATTTTCTGTTTGGAGCTCCTCTTAAGTTTAGTTAGAGCAGTTTTATTACATAGGCTTATATTTTATCCTTCTGAATTCATTTGTTTCAGAGTCACAGCACTTACGATTTGTTTAGCCCTTTTGTAGTAAACGATGAAACAATAGCCCACAGAAAATGATATTTGAACAGTGTTATGCTACAGCTTAGAACTATTAATTTTTCTAATAACAGAAGACTAATATATTTAATAAAAACTTGAGAAAAAACAACACTTAAACTTTCTTTCATATCAAATATAACTATTTTCTGTTTGGAGCTCCTCTTAAGTTTAGTTAGATCAGTTTTATTACATAGGCTTATATTTTATCCTTCTGAATTCATTTGTTTCAGAGTCACAGCACTTACGATTTGTTTAGCCCTTTTGTAGTAAACGATGAAACAATAGCCCACAGAAAATGATATTTGAACAGTGTTATGCTACAGCTTAGAACTATTAATTTTTCTAATAACAGAAAACTAATATATTTAATAAAAACATGAGAAAAAACAACACTTAAGCTTTCTTTCATATCAAATATAACTATTTTCTGTTTGGAGCTCCTCTAAGTTTAGTTAGAGCAGTTTTATTACATAGGCTTATATTTTATCCTTCTGAATTCATTTGTTTCAGAGTCACAGCACTTACGATTTGTTTAGCCCTTTTGTAGTAAACGATGAAACAATAGCCCACAGAAAACGATATTTGAACAGTGTTATGCATAAGGGGCAACCTCTTAAAAGTGTATTATAAAAGTGTTGTGAATAGGTAAATATCTGAACATAGAAATGAATATGCACAACAATATACCTAAATCAAGTATTGGATAGAATTCTGTTAGATGCTTTCCAAATTGTTGGTCAGTTACAAACTAATGCTTTCAGTCTGCATGCCACTGCGTGCGTTAGTAGAAAAAAAATATTTCCATTTTCCCCAGAAAACCTTTTTTATCTTTGTTACACCAAAATAGCTTCCTTTATTTTGGATGCATTAATAAACAATCGAACTCAGCATCCATTTGTGTTAAAGATACAGCTGTTTTTCTTTGGGTTACATTTGTTACCTTTTCTCTGCGATTTAAAAAGAATTTTTGAACGTATTTTCATATTATTTGTAGCAAAAAAGTTCTTTTTCTGAAATAAAATCTTTTCTCTAGACAAAAAAAAAAACTGATTTTTGTTGATCTCTCCGTTACGGAGTTTTTTAAATACGTTTGAAAAAGAAAACCGTTATGAAACCTTGGTGGTTTTTCATAATTGGCGTGGTAATAAATAGGAATATTCTTCCTTTCAGTTGAAAGGTGAAAAAAGTTTCAAAAAAGATTTTTTTTCCTTTTTAATTTTGTTAGTTCAGTTTTTAAATGTTTCGTTTACTAAAGCTCTTTAAACTTTAGTCATTTAAAAAAAAAATCTTACTTTAAAAGTTCCTAAGAAAATTTTGTTTTATATGCTTTGTTTATTAATATAAGCAATGTAACAAGAATATGCTGATTTTTAAGAATTATATTGATTTAATAAATTCAATTCCATTGAAAAAACAAAGCAATTAAATTATATATAAATCATTTTCAAGAATATTTTTTGAAGCTCAAATTTGTTACTTTAACTATTTGCTCTCCCATCAGAAAGGCATTTTATAAGCTTAGAACAGTTAATTATAAATGTTCTCCATTAATTAGTTATTAATTTCATTAAAAGCCATTAATTTCAGAGCAAAATGATAACACAATGGTTTGGATAACATTCTGTTATCATTCTGCTTTGAATTGAAATTAATGGTGCACTTAATGAAACTAATAACTCATTAGGGGAGAACATTTAAAAAGATAACGTAGTGTTACAATATTAATAATACGCTAATTTAATTGCATCTAAAAATCTATAATTTTTTTTAATATTGCAGCTAAGAAATCTATTTTTAAAGAATCTTTGATATATATATATATATGCACTCATTTGTTTAGAGTCACAGCACTTAGGGTTATAAATATATATATATATATACAGCGGAATCTCGATCGATCGTTTTCGGATCCATCGTTTTTCCGTATGTGTCGTTCATTTTATCCAGTCCCAACAATCATATTGCTTTGTTATGTTTCCGCATATATCGTTTTCCCGCATTTATCGTTCATTTCAATCGGTCCCTTGGAAAACGATATATCGAGATTCCACTGTATATATATGCGGAGGCACTTGAAACTAGACAATCACCTTTTGTTATTCACCGCTGTTTACTGGCTACTTTATTATGGGAGCACTATATAGGTGAACCAGCATTGCTCCCTGTGAGGTATACGACACGGAAACGGCCAAGACTTATTCGAGATTTGAACCCAAGCCCACTGCAGGGCAGCTCAGAACGCTAACCACTACACCATGTGGGCGGCACAAAGAATCTTAAACTTTGTGTAAGTCTTTAGTATATCTAGCTTTTAATAACTTAAAAATTATACATAAGGGGAAATTGAGAGAGATAATAGGGTTATTACGAACATTTTTTTCAAATTCATGTATTGGCTATATATTAATTTCTTTAGTAAAACATGTGTGATTCTGCAGAAGATAAAATAAAAACATCTTTTATTTTGAAATTTATAAAAACCGCAGTGATGTAGAATACACGTATCAATAGTGGAATAACATGCCTATTACGTTCATTTCTTAGGCATGATAAGACATTCCTAAAGCTGAAACAGCTTATGCTTCTGGTAAGATTCTATCGAGCAAAAAGCAATAAAAGTCTAACGCTATTTCACGTAGTAATTTTAATGAAATCATGCTTTTATTCCAAATGGATGAAAGATGGCCCCTAAAATTTACTACAATGACTGTGTTTGAAATTGGACCAATATAAACTACCCCTATTTCATTAGATTTCGCTTATAATTTTGGATTGTATTACATGCGCTGAACATTTTATACAAGAAGAAAACAAAACCTTAGTACTTCAAACTACCATCTATTTCTCAAGTGCTTAGTTTTATAAAAATATTCATCAAATACCTCGAGCAGTTTTTATTTTGGTTATAAATATTTTGCTGGGAGTTCTAATTTCCTTGTTCGCAATAAAACCAAGAAAAGTTTTCGCTGTGGTGTCTGTAAGTGTTCAGAGGCAAGACATTAAAAAAAAAAGAAATGGTTATAACCCTACAGAGAGAAATAAAAATCATGTCTACACTTTCTTCCATTACTTCAGTTACGAAGTGTGTAGAACAGGGTAGTAAATGTAATAATTTGAAACGCTGGGAGCTTTGTAATGAATCAGTTAGTACACTCAAGTGTAGAAGAACACCACCAACAAATACCTTCAGGATAAACTACATTAATGCAGTAAAACTATTATAGTAGTGAAACATTAGCTTTCATTTTCATGAAGAACATGATTTTCCCATTTCAATTGAAACATTAGCCTTCATTTTCATGAAGAACATGATTTATAAAAATGACAAAAGCCTAAATTTAAGTAATTACAATATGCATTACATTATTTTATTGCTGTTAAGTCTCGGGGCAACTATTGCAACATTTTCCTTTCAGCGAAGAAAAATAAACTATTTCCTTTATTGAAAAGGTAATACATTGGAAATAATCTGTAAACAAACAGACTTTTCTTCTTTAAGGCTGCTGTGTACTAACCCTATTGGATTCGCTCACCTCAATGTTAACCTATCGAGAAAATGTGTCTAAGTATTGCCGCCCTGGATTGAAAGATTTTTCTTAATTGTACTCGGTAATAGAGAAAGAAATTTTACAGCATTTTTCATTTAAAAAAAAAATGCTGGAAAAAATATCGTCTAGTGTGTTTTAAACGCTCGTAAATTCCTTTGGTGTACGAAATTTATGAAATGAATCCTGTTGCAAGGTGCAGAAAAGTTCAGGCTATCTGAAAATACCATTTTTATTGGATTATCAGCATCTATGTAGCTGTCAATAGTAGACAAATTTTCTCTATAGGTTAACATTGAAGTGAGCGAATCCAATAGGGTTAGTACACAGCAGCCTTAAGGCACTTGAAGTAATTCTGAAACTCTTCGAAATAATGCCGGTAGCGATATGTGAAACAGCCACTGAACAGCTTCAGATTCGTTTCAATCCTTAAATACCATAATAAATAATTAATAAAGTTAATAATTTCTAAAGCTTTGTTTTGTTCGACTTCAATTTAAAATGAAACATGTAAAGTATTGGTAACATATAAGTTGTAAGGTATACATAAGAATCGAACTTTTGAGTGAATAAATTAAAGAAGCTGCTTGAGATATGCTAATTTCGGCATACGCGCTTGGTATAAATACCATGCAGCTTGATTAATAAAAAGGTTGTTAAGGTTGATAGATAAGCGAGTTAAGGGAGCTATGAGGTAAGCAGCTCCAGGTGTTAACCGGCGCTTGTGCTTAGGCGGCCCAAAGTTTACGTGGCAGAACTGCTGGTTTGACTCTCTGGTGGTTTGTGAGTATGGCAAAGTGTATTTTTATTGAATGCTAATATATATTCCGTACAAGTAGTACGTATGCTTATCGCTGTAAAAGCAAATTCTATATGTGCAACGAATTCAATAAACATTGTTTCATGTATAAACTGTGTTTGTATCAAATTCATTTAGAGTGCCACTTCAAATTATATACACCCAAGTCTGGGTAGAAGTGAGCTATTCTCTATAAAGTTACGCAGTAATTTCCCCCATTTGCCGCTCACCTTCAGTAGTGGATATCGTCACGACCTCCCACAGCGTCGGCTAGGGATCGAATCCCGTAAAAGGCAGGGGTGTTCCTCTTCAGTCCTCTCATAGGGATTAGTGCTTGTTCTTTTACGGGAACCTTTAAAAACCTTTTAAACCCATTATATAAAAAACCTTGTTCTTTTATATGATGCTCCCATGATAAAGTTTCCAACGAAAGCACGGTGTAAATAGATGAAGATCCTCAGGACAAAGTACCTGCCGAGTTAAGAGTATAAATATATGAGCGAGAGGTAATGCATCTGATTACGTCATCCCGGACGTTAGTCCACCCGACAATTGTCAAACTGGAGAACGGTGCTGCGTAGCAATTCCTGTATACACAGCCGAAGGTTAATTTCCCATGTTCGGTGAATTGTGTTTTTTTTATGGGCATGGGCACCGGCCGGACGGTGCAGATCCGCCGACAATTGGGCAACCCGGGGCCCTTGAGCGAGAAGTAATTCGCAAAAATAATGCTTCCCGGTCGGGAGACCATAAGCGCAATGAAACTGAAGACCGATCGCTACGTAGCAAAACCTGTATACGCAGCCGAGGGTTTATTTCCCATGTTCGGTGAACAGTGTCTTTATTGAGGGCCTGAACGCCGGACGGACAGTACAGATCTACTGACCAATTGGGCAACCCGGGGCCCATGAGCGAGAGGTAAAGTAGACTTTGCTTTCCCTTTAACAGAAAGGACCGCATGACCATAATCATTCTAATTGAAAACAAGCGTCCTATTTTAGAGAATCGCACTGTTTAAGCCAGGAATGTAATCTAGTAGTTTGACTATGCGATTCTCTCCCTATGTCAGCTTTGGTGTTGTGTAGTATGTTAAATTTCATTTCTGACTTTACAATAGGCTTTTAATTTTAGCTTTTAATTTATAAGAAAGTCAACTGATTCAGCTAAGGTTGGAGATAACGGCTATAGTGCAAGTATACCAGATTAACAATATTTGTCCCTTAAAAAAGATATTCCAGGTCTGTGCGGCGAAATTAGAAGATACGCGAATTCCAGTACCAGAGAGAATGCTCTTAGGAGCATTCTGTCTGGTCGTTCGGCTCTGGTTTTCAAATCAGAAGCTGAAAGAAATCAGACTTTGTATAACCTTTAGTCATGATACAGAATGAAGAACCTATTGCAACCGCAAACGAATAGTTTAGTGTTGCGCATAAATTGATGAACAGTATTTTAAAATCGTGAAGTTTTATCGAAATTATAAAGTATCTTACAACTGAGGAATAAAGGCGTCGTATTCAACATAAGATATGGCACTGAAAATATTTTGAAGCAAATTCATAAACAACTTATACATTTACCATTTCCCCATAATTTACCTCACATTACTAAACAGAGGATATCAATGATATTATTATAGTTGCACTAATTTAAAATAAGTTTAAAAAGAATTGCCATCGACGTTTTTTTTTTCATATAACTTCTCAACCAATTTAATTTGACGTCATAACAAATATTCCTGTTCAAATTAAGTTTGTGAAGGAAATATGGCATAATCATAGTTTTAATTACCTTTAAAGAAAATCCTTTTTAACTTGTGACTTCCTTTGTGACATGCTTATTGCGGGACAAGAAAGTAAATATGACAATTTCTTCTCCCGTGGTAACATCATTCCTTTAATTAAACTACTCGTAATACTGCTAATTAGAGGCATTATTTTTAATGAAATGAGCACTCAAACTTCAAGCAAAGAGTAAAGGAAGCATATAGTCATTTATTTTGGAAAATGGGTAACCAGTAGGCCTAATTTAAGGAAAAAAATTAGTCAACTTTATTTAAGATTTGACACCTTAAAAGAAACTAAGGAAATAATGTTTTTATGATTTCAAAAATGTTTATTATCTTCTCATTGCTGCTTCAAAAACTTTTATAAATGTATTTTCACATCTGCATCATATTTTGATAATTTACTTCTGTTTTAAAATAAGCTTTATTGATTTTTACGTACTTATCCCAGCTCGCGTACTACACTCATACAGATGAGTATAACACTAAACGATATCTTAACTCATATGAAATAGATACAGTTTAAAGTACCAATTACCGAAAAACTCATTAATGTCATGGTAGTAGGAGCAGCCTCAAACTAAAAGGGAATGTGAAAACTGTATGTAATCGTGTATGTTTGTTACAGAGAGATTGACGGACTACCTGACAAATTGACCGGCAGGCTATTGTTTCTGCATTCAGCAGAATCTGATTTTAATAATATAACTATCCCCCCCCTCTCAAAAAAAGGGCAACAGAAATACAGTAGCATTTTAAAGTACTTTTTCAAGGTAACCAAAGGTTTCCATTAGATCATACAGTTTAATTTTTGTGACGATAAAAGCTATTTGAGTAGTTTGTCAAAGCTTTATTTTATTCATAGAACCCATTGTATTTTTTCCAGGTGTAACGTCACTTATCGCCAAGTGGTCTCTGCTTTATGAGAAATTTCTCAGCGTAAATAACAAGCCGCTCACGTCTCTGAATTTTCCTGAAACCTCTTGAAAATATTTTAGCTCTTCCAACCGCAATGGGTCCATTAAAGCTCAATTCATTTTTTTCTGAAAGTATATTATTGTAGCATTTGTTGTATAACAAAATATAGGAAATTATTTCTCCACTATTAAGTCATTAAAATTTTTCTATTGAAAAATGAGAAAACAAATTTGTCATGACACTGAAATTATTAATTTTTAATAAGCTTTCCAACGTTATAATTTTGAAGTCATTTGGAGTCAAGGTACTTATCCCGGCTCGCGTACTACACTCATACAGATGAGTATAACACTAAACGAGATCTTAACTCACATGAAATAGATACAGTTTAAAGTACCAATTACCGAAAAACTCATTAATGTCATGGTAGTAGGAGCAGCCTCAAACTAAAAGGGAATGTGAAAACTGTATGTAATCGTGTATGTTTGTGTTACAGAGAGATTGACGGACTACCTGACAAATTGACCGGCAGGCTATTGTTTCTGCATTCAGCAGAATCTGATTTTAATAATATAACTATCCCCCCCCTCTCAAAAAAAGGGCAACAGAAATACAGTAGCATTTTAAAGTACTTTTTCAAGGTAACCAAAGCTTTCCATTAGATCATACAGTTTAATTTTTGTGACGATAAAAGCTATTTGAGTAGTTTGTCAAAGCTTTATTTTATTCATAGAACCCATTGTATTTTTTCCAGGTGTAACGTCACTTATCGCCAAGTGGTCTCTGCTTTATGAGAAATTTCTCAGCGTAAATAACAAGCCGCTCACGTCTCTGAATTTTCCTGAAACCTCTTGAAAATATTTTAGCTCTTCCAACCGCAATGGGTCCATTAAAGCTCAATTCACTTTTTTCTGAAAGGATATTATTGTAGCATTTGTTGCATAACAAAATATAGGAAATTATTTCTCCACTATTAAGTTATTAAAATTTTTCTATTGAAAAATTAGAAAACAAATTTGTCATGACACTGAAATTATTAATTTTTAATAAGCTTTCCAATGTTATAATTTTGAAGTCATTTGGATAAGTGAATATCTGGAATACAGTCTGCTGATAAGTAATACTTGTGATATGTAACAACAACCAAACAGCATATGAGCCTAACTTCATCATAAAAGAACTTTCTTTTCCGGAAAAAGACTGCTACTTAAGATTTCAGATTTTGTTATGTTAAGTCCCTGGTATGCATAAGACTCTCTGATTAAACGTGACGTCTTTGACAATTTTGAAAGGATTTAGAGTATATTGTTTCAAGAAGATTTAGGGAAAACATTTTTTCTCTCATCCATTCGCTTTCTCCATTAATCTCTTGTAGAAATATTAATTGACTCTATCTACTTATGGATCAGCGATGCTATGCTATGATGTTTTATGGTACGTTTTCGTTTTCGTGACCTGGGCTAAATTGTTCAACGCAACAAAGGCTTCAGAGATGTTTATCCGTCTTTCTATCCGCAACATCAAAAAAGAAATTGAAGAATCCATCATGAACATTTTTGTTTATATTCTAGAATGACTATACAGAGAAATTTCTTTCTTAATTTTCCACGACCATAATCACCATTTCAACCCCCCCCCCACTCCACACACACACACACGGTATTCAGAACCATAAACTGCAAAGGGCTTTTACATAAAATTAACGGTTAAATTTTCAAGCGTTTTCTTGTCTTTACTCTGAAAAATTACACAATATTTTTAATAAGAGGTATATAAAAAATAGTCTATTGTTTGATAAATAGAAATAAAAAGAATCGGTGAAGCATTTAGCTCTCTTATCAAACATTCAATGAACTCGAGTTCATTGATTTTTAAATAATTTAACTAAAATGATTTTTTTTTATTTCAGACTGATAATTTTAGTGATACCTTGCACATTTTCTCTAAGAATCAAAATGTTTTGAAACGGCAATTGCTTTTCAACAAGAAAATAAATTTTAAACTTAGTTTGATACTTCGAATTTCAATACTTTTCTCGGTTTCCTTATTTAAAAAAATTTGCAAATTTTAAAAAGAAAATTGAGCTTTTAAAGCAAATATAACGCAGCTAAAACTTACGATGAATTTAAAACTCTATTATATTCAATAGATAATTTTAGGCTTTTTAGATTGAACTTATATTTTAAAAATATATATGATTTAGTTTCAGCAAAGGAAAAATACTTTTGGTTGATTTTTATAGTTGAAGTTTCAATGAGAATTTCTGCGTTCAGTTTTAAGATTTGATTAATCCCTTTATACTCGATTTTTTTTCACGTTTAGAATAGATAAAAGTTACAATTTTTATGTATGAGAGGGCACTATGGTATTGATATTATACTAGACCTAATTATTTTCTATGAGAGTCGCCTGTCAGATTTTGAACTGCAAAAAGGTGGTGTTTGCTTTATTTTTTAAGGGTAAGACATTTTAGAGTTTGAAAGGAGACGCAACTTGAGAACTTAAAACCACTGTAGTTTGAATTTCAGAATCTATTTTCGTTATACAGGTTGTGAAGTGAAATAACAGTAAAATATCCGTTCCGCGACATGAAACTTGCTTGACTGGCAATCGGAGGCCATGTGTAGGGGGGTACGTAAACTTCGCATAAAAAATATCTAAATTTCGCAAAAAAAATTTACAATATATAAATTTCGCAAAAGTAAATTTAAAATATATATATATATATATATATATATATATATATATATATATATATATATATATACAGTGGAATCTCGATCTATCGTTTTTCAAGGGACCGATTGAAATGAAAGATAAACGCGGGAAAACGATAGATGCTGAAACATAGCAAAGCAATATGATCGTTGGGACTGGATAAAATGAACGACACATACGGAAAACCGATGGATCCGAAAACGATCGTTCGAGATTCCACTGTATATATATATATATATAGGGTGTTTCATATTGAATGGGACAAAAAGAAAGCATACTTGTGAACGCAGTAATTACTTTATTTTGATAAATCAAATTTACAGTGAAACTATAGCTATCCAAGTTTCTATAGATGCCCTATGTGTGCCCCTCCGGTGACGTAACAAATATCTATGCGGTATTCTAATTCCTGCCCCACTCATGATAGAATATCCTTTGTTAATGATTCGAGCACTTCAGTTATCGGCTGCGTCAGTTGCTGTAAGTCCTTGGGAAATGGAGGCACGAACACTTTGTCCTTAACAAAACCCCATACGAAAAAATCACAAGGGGTTAGATCTGGTGATTTCGGGGTCCAACAAAGCAATGGCATTTTGTTTGACCCAGCAAGGCCAATCCTGCAATGAGGTAGACTATCGTTCAAGTACTGACGTACGTTTTTATGCCAGTGTGGTGGAGCACCGTCTTGCTGCAGAATGAAGCCGGGAACCACTTCCTCCCACTGAAGGAACGATGGCGTCATTTCGATTAACAGTGCCTCTAGCGGCGATTACGTAACCGGAAGATTTTTTTGCTGTTGCCAGATAAAACTTCTATAACTGTAGTTTCAGATTTAATTTGTTTCGGCTAAATAAATCAATTACAGAATTTGTACTACACTATTCTTTTTGTCCCATTCAATATGAAACACCCTGTATATGAGTATATATATATATATATATACATATTCAAAAATTTCGCATTTATTTTTAAAAATCAAAAATTTTATTTACTTGGTTAGAAAAGTATCAAATTTCTTAGTTAAAAGCTAATATTGTAGTAGTCTCCACATTCTCTTCCTTAAGTCTTTAGCAATAAGTAATAAGCAAATTTCGAGAGTGAGATGTCATTTAAAGACCGTGGATGGTCTTAGTTAAGCAATTATGTTAGAAAACTATTACTGTTATTACCTAATTTCGCTTAAAAAGCCGTTTATCAAATTTTCTCATTTATTCGCTCATATCGGCAAATTTCGCATTTTTTTCGCATCTATTTCGTAAATAAGAAAATTACGTATCCCTAGCCATGTGGCATAAACACTCACCTCACCAGATTGCCTCCGATTCAGATCCAGATGGCCGCCAGTGGTATGGTTCTCTAATGATCGACTATCTACAGAAATTTCCCTCTCTGGCTGGCTAAAATGTGACCTCTTATATGATTCATATCGAGTTAGGATACTGGAGAAAGTAATACGAATTTCTGCATTCGTAAAATTCTTCAGTGGAAGTGTGATCGATTGCGATGAAGCCTTTTTTAATTTCTTTTTTTTTTCGCACATTGTAACTGTTTCGGTAATAAAAATATCATTGACTTCATTGACATACCATATTTTAAGAAACTGTAGTGAAAGAACATTTTAAATATCATTTTTAATTGGAAACACAAATAAGTGGACACCAAAAAAACATGTATGAAATGCACATTTAATAAATATCTAGATGCTTCATACGTTCTAAGGAAATGTTTCATGCTATTTCTAGCTGAAAAACATTTTTTAAATATACAATCAGTTAGGTAAGCTTGTGAGGTATTGAATCAAAATTAACACCCCTGGTTTAAATAAATCGCCATTTGAAGAATAAGAAGCGCCTTATGCAAATGAGCGGCGCTTTTCTACTAGACGGGAATCCCCGTGGGTAGTGTGCACGCTTGACAGTGAGAGAAAAAACACTACGAGGCGAGGTCGGGCGGAGGCGAGAGGCGAACGAAAAACATTTAGAGTGAAGATCTCTTTGCAGTACAGCAGCCAGACATTATCAAGTTTTGAAGTTAACTATCGTTCCAGCGACCTGGTGATAAAGTGAAGACAGAAAGGTTAGTGTGGAGTATGTACAAGCAGTGGCGTGGCTGAATTCTGGTAGGGTTTCCGTAATATAGCTACTAGGATTAACACACGCGATAAATAATTTCCCGCTGCCTGTTGACAATTGAGTACGGTATTTATGTAGTCTAAGGGCCTGTTCACATAGGAGTCCGTTGCGTTGCGTTAAGGAAAAGATGACGTTGAGACGAAAATAAACCAATCATACGCGTTAAAAATTTCATTGCTAATCATTTGGAGGCATATGATTGGTTTATTTTTGTCCCAACGTCATCTTGTCCTTAACGCAACGCAACGGACTCCTATGTGAACAGGCCCTAACTGTGTTGTAAGAAATAGTTTAGTGTAGAAAACCTCGTCGGATCTAGTTAATGGTGAGTTCATTGCTTAGTACACACATTACCTTAAGGGTAAAGGAAACAGTGAACTTCGCAAGCTTTACCAGAGGTCAGAGCAATCTCCGAATTTCAATCTAGGCTCCTCAGCATGACACGGTTGACGAACATTCGAAAAACGAAAGAAGTCCGTGATGTGAAAAAAGGTCTTTTCGCGTATACACTTATATATCGTTCTATTTCCAGTGGCAAGCAATAAACAAAATCAACAAGACAAAAAGTACCAGAAAAAGAAGAATTTTAGGGGATTAAGGGGTACAGTGGGACTCAAAATCATGAACTTTATACAATCGTTCTAATGTATAACTTACGTTTTGTCCCAATGTTTCGGATTTTAATAAAAATTCTAAGAGACCATCAAGATATCGATCGTTTGGTTTATCTATATATATAAAACAGTTCCGTAACTGACTGACTGAAAAACAACGCACAGACCAAACCGCTGGACCTAAAGGACTGAAATTTTGCATGGCGATTTTTCTTATAGTGTAGGGGTGCACTAAGAAAGATTTTTGGAAAATTCTTCTTAGATTTTTTTAAATTAAATTTTTAAGCTCTTTTTGTACTATTCTTTAAAGTTTGCATTTAAAATAATGGTTTGAGGGTTATAAAATTTATATCACGAAAAAGATCATAAAAATTCATTTAAAATGAATTCTTTTTCGACCCTTTACCTTCATTTTCTGATTTTTGGTGAATTTTGAAAGATTAATTTTTAGAATTTAGTTTATTAAATGCTGATCACGTGGTTTCTTTTCTTTTTGTGATAATTAGGGTGAAACTAATTTTGCCTCACGTGCAAAACAACGGAATAAATTGACAAAAAATACATATTTTTTTTCTTTCTAATGCGGCAGACGATTGGACATTATCCAAAAAAATATTAAAATACAGTAAAAGAAAAGCTCCTCGAACTGTACTATATTAACTGTACTATATTCTTTAGTATGTTCTATTAGATTTAATTTTAGTATTTTTTTCTACATTATTTTGTCTATAAAAATATCCGTTACAATTTTTTTATAATTTTTTTTTGGTGGGGGGCATTAATTGCATACATTGACCGTTGTATTAATTTGAATGTACTCCGTAGCGAAGCACGGGTATTCAGCAAGTCTAATATAAATCTATAGATGATATTTGAGGGGTGTAGAATCAAAACTAACAATCTCCATCAGATCTTTTTCTGTCTCGAGGTAGCCTATTGGTAGCCCGTCGGCTTTCGGTGCTGGGAGTGCTCGGATGGAATCCCCACAAGCACCATTAAATACTGTGTCTAGGCCGGATATGGAAAAGTTCAGTCTGTATACTGGAGAGTCCCTCTATGAGGTAAGAGAGGGGGGAGAGGGTACGATCCCCCAGATGTCGCCCCTGGGGGGTGCTCGGTCAAAACTGAGGTGGCAACTAGTTAAGATGGACTCCAACCCTTGTGCTGACATTATAAACTGGAGCCGCACCCCTCAGCTTAATATATGGACCCCTCAGCTATATGGGCCTGATCTGGAATACATTCCGGCCAGAGGGCATAAGCAACAACGACACCACCCTTTATTGTACCTTTAAGTGCAAAAATGAGAAGTGGGATTGTTAAAAGGAATTGTAAACCAACTTCTGGTGTATATAGAGACGTAGCGCCAAACAACGGCGGCTCTTGATCATTTTCTTTGTGACTCTCCGCTAGAGTTTTGGATACTTGAGCCAAATCAAAATACAGGTATTCTTCGACTTAGTCCGCTCGCACTTACGATTGAAATTTTTAAATTTAAAAAAGAAAAAATATTATTTTGTCTCAAAACTACTGTTCATCGAATGTACAGTACATACCTATATGCATTACATAATTATTAAAAAATATGATGCAATATTCTGCAATACTGCAAAAATTTATGACGCAATAAAAAAAGTATGATGCAACAGTTTCCACACGATAAATCAAATAAACCTTCATCGGCTTCAGAAACGGCTTCAGCTTTTCATTATATTAATAAAGAACTACAACAATTAGAAGCAATAGATCCAAATGAAGAGAGATTCATAAGTGTAAATCGTCGTTAGTCACAAGTGTAAATCATCGTTCATCACAAGTGTAAATCACCTTTAGAAAAAACCTCCCATTTTTTATTAGTAGGTCATATTCCAAAAATTTTCGCTTTAAACGGATTGAAATACTGCAATAAAGTATCCTTAACTGAATTTTGAAAAAATAAAATGGAGATTGATAGTTTTGATCGTACATCACTCATTTGAAAGTGAGGAGATTTCATGTTTAAGGGGAAATCAAAAAGGAAATGATACGATTATTTTTTGTAAGTATGAATTAATAATGCGGAATCAAATATCCTGTTGCTTAAAATATAACACATTCACTTTCGTAAAAAAAGAATATATATCTGAGTATATTTATAAAGTTTGCATGCTATATATTCTGCTAGATATAGAAATAATAATTCAAACGTGGGTACATAAATCATAGAGGTGTATTTTGATTTCATGAAATACTGTTATTTGATGGCTATTATTTACACTTTATAATAAGTATGAAGCAAGTAAAAACTAGTCCGGAACACTTGTAACGCAATACTTAATTTACAAAAAAGGGGGGAAAGCATTGTTTTTGTATTTCTTTTTAAAAAAATAGTGGAACTTTCAAAATAATGCCTAGATTTCTAATTTTTAAAGGTTTTCCCGTTTTAGTCGCCTGATCTCTTACGTACATTATTAAACTATGAATGTATGCATTTGGTACTGCAGTTTAAATGAACTATCTCTAATGGAAAAACTTCATACGTCCTTCTTTAAGTTTTGTCTTTTTCTTTTTTATCAGTGCCTACTCCTTTTCAACGTTTTCTCCTCCTTTTCCATTTTTTTCTCATTTTACCGTGCTTTAGCTAAATATTTTTCATCTCCAAAATTTCCACGAAATTTGTTTCAATTTTTTTATGTGTGTATGTCTTTCATTTAGAATATTTTTTCCCCTTTTGCTTCAATGCACACGTCCTCCAAAGCAAGATGCCCGACATAAAACGCTTTCCATCGTTTATCTTTGACATTAAAACAGCACATTTTACGTATAAATACACTTCAAAGTTTGAATAAAAATTAATAAAATTCCATGAAGAACAATGCAAATATTTGGAAGGTTTAAAGAAATTATGAAGCAGAGAATGTCAAAGAAAAATTATAGTTTTTGTTCTCATGCTGTCTAAGGATGCAGATTCTCATCCAAATTTTTTTTCTCAACTCAGATCTGTTTGACAAACTCTGTATCAGTGTCTTTTATCACATTTAGTTTTGAACGTGAAGCAAGGAGGGGGGAATAAAATAGAAAAAAAAATTCTTTACTAGAACATTAAAGAAATTTTAAAACTTTGAGCGCCTTTGCGGTTAAAGACACTTTTTAACGTAAAATTATCTTTAATGTGATACAGCATTTAAAATAGTAATAAAGTTAAAATTGCTTTATCTCAGTATGATGTTATTTCTCGAGAATATTATCCGGGAAATATTATATGGATATTTTTAACTTTCAAAAGTATCCCAAGGAACTACTTTATATGTAAATGAGCTTTTAATGCAACAGTTTTTAAGAAATAAGCAAACTATTTTTAAGTATCTAAATGAAAAGGGACGCTTTGTTATTAATATTTTATGCTTTCACTATATGAATTAAGAATAGTTCTTTAGTACATTTATGCAAAAGTATTAATAATGCATTTAAATTTACAATATAATTTAATTGTTTAGAGTATAAAGGGGGGGAATGCTTTCTTTCAGATAAAATTAATTTAAATGAAGATGCATGCTTTGAACTCAAGATATAAACAATTGTATTACAGTTTAGAATTTGAACTGAAAACATTCCTGATCAGAATACGGTACTCAACAGATGCTAGCACCTCACGGTTGATATTAGTAAAATCATATTCATTGTCGTAAATGAAATGCGTTTTATGTGAATACTCATATTTAAAGATTTTTTTCCATATTTTATTTCGAACTTTGGAAAGAATTCCTTTCAACTACTACAGTATTCTATTTTTGAAATTGAAGCAGGAATGAAAAATGGACTTACACAAAGATTGGTATTTTCTATAAATGTGAATTGAGCGAAGAGAAAAATACTCACATAAAAGAACGTGAAGGAATATATACATATATGCATCTAAAATGTCATTCATCCTCTAGAACGAAGTTTGAAAAATATTGAATTGCTTATTTTGTCGCTCCTTTGCATTTTAGAAACATAAAAAAAATAATGATATTTAAATATGATTTATTTTCTAGTCTGGTTGATTTTATAAGTTATGAAAATTTATGAAACAAATCATGGTAAAATTCAGAAAACTTGGAGTAAGTTCTACAGAAGGAAAGACTTTGATAAATAGCAGGTAATAAATTGAGAGGTTACGGTGTAAGATTATCTGTTTTCCACGAGTTACAATTTTGAATTTTAAACTTGTTTTTCAAGCATTTGAGAAGAATTTGAGAATGAAAAATACGATCCAAATGAAATTTTCTTTCAAAAATAAATAAAAGGATTTGAAATCAATCTTGAATTTTGACTATCAAACGATTTCTTCAGTTTCTTAGTAAATTAGTTATTTGCTGAATTAAATGCTATCGGGTAACTTGAAGCTTCTAAGGGAAATTCTGTAGTTGACGTCGCCGTCTAGACTGCCTGTAAATGTGCAGTCACTAAATAACTTCATTCTCATGTACAAATAGGATGTTTTTATCAGTTTTAGAACTATTCTGTGCAGACTTTGTACGCAGCAGTTCATACCAGTGATGTCAATAAAACGCATGCATCGATATAGAAAAACACCAAAGACGTTTGTCCAGAAATAGTATTTTATACAATTTTATTTTTGTTAAAAGAGAATATGACACGGCTGCTTTCAGTTTAATTAAAAATGGCGCTCTATGTCTTAGCTTGTATGGTTACAAACATAAAGATATAAAATTCGTAGGGTTCTTCTCGCATCTACCCGATGCTTAGCGGTTGTCGAAATAACATATATGCACGTAGCCAAAAGAATCACTCTATTTCAAAAGCAGAACATTCTATTGCAACTTCACAGAAATAATAAAACGCAATAAACTCCCGCACGAGTCAATCTACATCTGCTCGTGCCTCTCTACTTCTACATGAGCGAGCATATATGTATATATGCTCAAAACAGAATAAGGTGACGTCAGTGCCACACATCGCTTCAGTTCAGTTCATCGGGCCAACTTTATCAAACACGTATCATGTATTCTTCCTCCGAGGAAGAAATCGGTCCTGGGGATGGCCGAATGGCTAGGGCGCTGGCATTTGGTTCAGATCCTGTGGGTTCGAGTTCCACTGTTGGCATGGATGTTTGTAGCCGTTCGGAATCGGCTTTAAACTATAGGTCCCGGTCTAATTAGCCCTCATGTAGCAAAAAGTTGACCGTAGCGCTCCAAACCAAACCGAGAGAGAAATCTTTCGTCTAAGATACATTGATAAAAAAAACCACAAAACCTTATGACCCTCGAAATGTTCTTTTATTAGAATAGAATTTAAATCAGTAACAAGAAATAATTGTTGATAACTCCGAGAATGTTTGAGGCAATAAAAGTCTTTTCGATGGATACTTAGGGTAACATTCAGAGCGCATTATAGGCTCTGTTTCTCAGCTGTATCTTTTTATTCGCTCTTAATTGGAATTATATAGTAAATAGTGATTAGTTTATAGATTTGAAAAGAATTATTAAAAGCCTTTACTCTAGCTGTTACCTTTTTACGCATTCATCCCCTCTCTCATACACTTGTGAGGAAAACTTAAGGGAGCACCACTATTTTTAAAAATTGCAACCTGAAAATGAAACGAACCAACTTGTGATGATTTGTTTAGCTGAGGTTGTTCAGTGGAAAGATGGTGCATATTCAAATTTGGGAATCGGGATATCAGAAGTGGCGTTATAGCGAATAAATGTTAAAAACAGAAAATTAAGAAATTCTCTACAAATAATTATCGAACTTGCGTATGACCGTAACAGACGTTCAATGAATTGCGTACAGCATTGCAAACCTCGAAATGAACACTAGGAAATATTTAGGCGATTTAACACGTGGCAGAATCACTGGAAAGCTGTAGGGAAGATAAAGTTTGAGAAATGTAGCAGCCGAGTTCAAAGTCGCCTTTAAGGCTGCTGTGTACTATCCCTATGGAGGGTTATATATGGATACCCCTCTCACCTCAATGTTAACCTATGGAGAAAATGTGTCTACTATTTACAGCTATATAAATGCTGATAATCAAATCAAAATGGCATTTTGAGATAGCCTGAACTTTTCTGGACCTTGCAACAGGATTCATTTCATAAATTTCGTTCACCAAAGGAATTAATAAACGTTTAAAACAGACTATACCAGATTTTTTTTCTCCGATTAATTTAAATTTTAAAATATCATTTGCCTTTTCTAGATATTTGTCATGGTACTTGGTAGCATAATGTGGCACAGATGATCCTGAACAATCAATTGAGGGTCTTTTATACGCCCTGTTGGAAGCCATTTGCCTTCAAAATAATGACCAGGCCTTTGTACGAGGGGCTATGAAACGAGGTGCTTGAAATGGTGCTCGAAATTTGAATCACGCGCGTAAACGGACATAGATACGGTCAAATCCTACTAGGGGGATCAACATACGTTCCTTGTGAGTCAGTATGCCAAACGGCTTCATTGTAATTGGTGTAGAAGTGAAATGGTATAATTCCCCACGGTGTGTGGCCAATAACGAATGTATTATAAAGGATGCAGAGGCAGGGGTAAATACAGGCTTGTAAACCAATAAAAAATAGAAGAATAGCTGTCGGTGTGGCCAGTGATAGCGATCTAAAGTCTAAATTTTACAAGATGGATGGTCGTTATTTTATGTCCCACAGTAAAAACGTCAGATGAGAAGGGTCAAAGTTGTTCTGCAAAATAAAATTATGGTGGGGGAGGTACTTCATAGACTATGGACAGAGGCGACAGAGGCGGTTTAATAAAGAGCCAATTGGGGCAGGAACCACTGAAATAAAAACAGCCCACTGCCCAATGAAAGTGAGGGGCGGGCCAGAATGGCCCCCTGTAAATGGACAACAGCTCCGCTAAGGATGGAAGGAATTGGAGAAGAAGGAGACGGATCTCAGACTTGGTTCCTCAGAGTTAGATGTTAGAGACTCTCGTCTGCGCCAGAGTCTTGGAGAAGTGCGAATATCCCGCTAAGGTGTTCCTATACTGGAGATGATTCTGGGTCCCGGTCGCCGATGCTACCATCATCGCTGCATACATCAGCTATAGTAAGTGCCTCCCCAATAGACTCTAAAAATCATCTTTGACAATATAGTTTGCCTCTGCTTCTGGGTTCTCAATGTTAAAATTGTTAATATGAAACGAATTGTTATATTAATAGATATGACAATTTAATTGAAATTTGTGCATTATCAAATAAATGTACGTTTAAGGTCAATGCTTTGTCTTCCTTGCTTGTTCCAACCCATGCATGCATCCATTGTTTTAAGGTAATTAAAACCCTATAATTGGACGTGTTCGTTCTTGGCAAACAATTTTTGATTGTTGTGTCAGCATGTGTAATTTTGCAATGGCCGATTTGAAGGAACCGCGAATTTTATCAAGTTTTTGTTTTAAATTCGGTAAGACTGCTGCAGAAACATACAAAATGTTAAAGGAAGCATTCGGAAATGGCGTTTCAGGCCAAACACAAACTTTCGAGAGTTCAAACGTTTCAAAAGTGGCCGAGCATCAGTTGATGATGATGAAGGTTCCGGATGACCATCAATAGGCATTACACCAGAACATGTCGCCTCTGTGCTGAATGCAGTGGCGAATGATCGTAGGCAGACCATTCAAGACATATGTAACATTGTGGGATTATCCTATGGTACATTCCAGCGGATTTTATCGGAAGAATCAAACATCCAAAGGATAACAGCAAAGTTTTTGCCATGACTCTTAAGTGACGAATAGAAACAATGTCACATGAATCTCTGTACAGGCTTAAAAGAACAGCTGCGAACTGATCCAGACATTTTTCTAAGGTCGTCACAGTTGACGAAAGTTGGGTTTATGAGTATGGTCCTGAAACGAAACAACAATCGTCACAATGCAAAATCCCATCTTTACCTCGGCCAAAGAAAGCTAGTTTAATCAAGAGCAACATGAAGTCCTTACTGATCTGTTTTTTCGATATTGAGGGAAGCCTGCGGAATCCACAAGAAGTTTGTACCTGCGGTTCAGATGATTAGTGCAGAATTTTACTGTGATGTCCTGTGGTAGCTAAGGGGGGACATGAGAAGGAAACATCCACAGATGTGGGATTGGAACGACTGGGTTCTCCACCATGATAATGCGAGGCCTCATAATACTTTCATCATACAGCAGTTTTTGGCAACAAAAAAAAAAACATGGCCGTTGTTCCTCATCCACCTTACTCTTTCAACTTAGATCCTTACAACATTTTCCTCTTTCCAAAGATGAAAATCAAGTTGAAGAACGCAAATTTGACACGATAGAGGAGATTCAAGCTGAATCGCAGATGGTGCTGAACACATTAATAAAACAAGATTTCCAGCAGGCATTGCTTTCGTGGCAGAAGCGCCGGAATAGATGTTTACAATCAAAACGGGACTACTTTGAAGTTGACGGCGGCGAATGAGATCATGGTATTCTACAACTTTGTGTATCGATACATTTCGGGAACTTTTGCATAGCACCTCGTATGTCTCACTCTTTGTGCACTACTTCAAATATCGTCCATACCCGCAGCTATCCCAAATGAAGCTCGTAAGGTACATGCAATTTGGTATAGCGTAGTGTTTAATTATAAACCATCGGAATGTGTGGAAACTACGCCTTAACGGACAGAATTTTTAACTGGTAAACGTTCGACGGTTTTATTACTCTGTTGTAAGCTGGATGCCAACAGAATAAGCGCTAGAGCTATCTGTTTAACATACTAACATGTTAGCGTGTTGTGAGTTTAAAATAAAAGATACTTGTAAATAAGCAAATTTAATGATTCCTTTATATGTGTCTCAGCTTTCATGTTTGTTTTTCGTGACAGCTATTGTTTACTTTGATTGGCTTCTTTTGGTTATTTGATTATTCAGACTGGAAATCTCTCTTTACAAGATCACATTAATTAATATTATAACTTTATATAAAAGGGCTATTTCTAAACTTTAGTACTAATAGTAGTAATGCATTGATACATAATCCATTGAGAGTTCATTGCACTGGATGGGGCCCGGCATAACGACAGAAGCCTTCCGGAGAGAACACATCCTGATACATATTGACACATTTTAACAAATATTGAAAACGATCAAAGTTTTCGTTTGGGAACATAATGGCATATTTTTTAATAATGCCTTAATTCTCATAAAGAAAATTCATTTTTCTCGTTAAATTTTATCATTTGAGCTTGTTACTCATTTTGGTATTCCTCATAACTATTAAAATTACCAATTGATTTTGCATTTCATTATAATCATTTACAAATTAATAGTTTTCCATCGTAAACTGACCGTCTAACATTTATTTTATATTCAATTTGATATAAATTATTTAACTTAAAAAGTTACACCACTATACGCAAAGATAATATTTTTCACTATTTCTGTGACAAATATCTCAAATATACAGTGATCATACAATACATTTATACAAAATTTTCTCGCGTACAGAGCAGAAATCATTTTCATAAAACAAAAATTGTTTCTTATGCGAGACAAACTCTCAATACAGGATTCTACGTCAAATCCTTAGAGGGTTGAAGTTACTGAGCATATTGTATTAAATATTCATTGACAATAACACTATTTCGTTGATTGTTTCTGCCTGAGAAAACTCTAAAAAAAAAGTTTCAGAAGTAGGAAAATGCTATATTGCTTGATATTCACTGGAAAAACTCGAAATATTTCTGAGCAAATCTTATGATTGGTGATGGTCTAAACTTTATATTTTGAAACTGAATAGGAAATATTTATAGACATAGATAAGTATGTGAAAACAATTTGAATCTTAATATATTATGCTATGAAATTTTGCAAACGTAAGACTACCATTTTATCTTAAATTACATCCTGTTTTCTGCAACAATGCACTGAATTATATCGAATATTCATTACTATGCCATTAGATATAAGTCACGTGGCAGTTCTAGAAACGTAATTCTTATCGTAGCTTTCCTGTTCTAACTTTTGAACATAACATACAGGTTCTGATTGAGAAAATAGTTAAATATTTCTCACATAAGATCTCGATGGAAGTATATTCTTCATAAATTGTCAATGAATATTCAAAAAATGACTTGTAAAAAATTTAAATGTTTTATAGAGAGATGTAATATGCGAACGTTGTCTTGGGTTGCTTGTGGAGAGATAGGTGTAATACAGAGTAAACACCCTGTGGACCCCCCTTACCCTGTTCCACATTCTTTTGAGTCTTTTTCGGTCAAATGATTTAATGGAGTTCGGGAGGCCTTCAAATGTTTTGGTGGGATGAGAATGATGGGGATGATGAGCAATTTAAATTACATGGAAGTCAATTTAAAAGCCTTGCACCTGGCATTCTGTCCACCCATGTCATGGTACCGATAGCTTACCATGTACAATTTTCGATCCCCTCCGGTATATGTGACAATCTTTTACTAGTCAGCTAAACTCTAACGAAACCGTTTGACCTATCGCAATGTCTTTGCTCTCGCTTCCACGACGGGCCATTTTAACGTAGGATTACGTTCCTCAATAACGGTCCTCCGGAAAGAAAAAAAATTCAGAGTCCGTCCTGCGTCAGGAGTTATAATTTTGGCAGCACGCCAAACCCAGTAGCAGTAAACAGTTAAACAGAAAAGTACCAAAATGCATTAAAAAATAGGTAAGCAACGATAAGTAATCCTACGTTAATAACCCGCGGTAGTTTCGTTAGAAGAAACTACCTGATATACAGGGTGGACCAAAAGTCTTGCCCTGATTATAAAAATTTATTACAAAATAACCGTTTACTATAATAATGTAGCTTTAGCATCTTTGGATAGGTCAGTTTTAGTAGTTTTTTGTGCAATAGTTGGCGCACGTGCTTCTTCAAGAGGGACTCGGGGGGAACATTTAAAAGGAAGACATCATTTTCGGCCGAAATGCCGTCGATTCAAGAGAAAGCCCAATGTGTGTTTTGGTTTCACGAAACGAAATCGCCCATTAAAGTTCAGCGTCAATTTCGACGTTGTTATGGATGCAACCCTCCTGATGCAAAATCAATAAAGCGATGATATGAAAGGTTTGAAGAAACAGGCAGAGTTAAGGATCTTCCCAGAAGTGGCAGGCCTAGTGTAAGTGGAGCAACTGTTCGGCAATCGTTTCAACGGAGTCCTACTAAATCAACTCGTGAAGCATCACATGAACTTCAAATACCGCAAACAAGCCTTTTATGGAAAATTCTTACCAAACTTGTTTGCGGTATTTAAAGTTCACGTGATGCTTCACGACTCGATTTCGCAGGACTCTGTTGAAACGATAGTCGAACGCGATCAACAGTTGCTTCACTCACACTACGCTGCCTGTTTCTTGAAACCTTTCATACCATCGCTTTATTGATTTTGCACCAGGAGTGTTGCGTCCATAGCAACGTCGAAATGTACGCTGAACTTTAATGGGCGATTTCGTTTCGTGAAACCAAAACACACCTAGTGGCTTTCTCTTGAATCGGCGGCATTTCGGCCGAAAATGATGTCTTCCTTACAAATGTGACCCCGAGTCCCCTCTTGAAGGAGCACGTGCGCCAACTATTGCACAAAAAAACTACTAAAACTGACCTATGCAATGATACAAAAGTTACATTATTATATTAAATGGTTATTTTGTAATGAATTTTTCTAATTAGGGCAAGACTTTTGGTCCACCCTGTACTTTTTTTATTAGGAGATTTTAACAGTTCGCACGCCACATTTTTCTTATCACTGTCTTTGAGCTGTTTTACCTCTTGATTCAGTATTTCCTGTGTGCCAAGACCTTTCTCCTTCTGTGCTTCGAGTGGTTTATCACATGTGAAGGTGGTTACATTACCAGAATTATGTCACTTCAAAACCTAATTATCACTACGTTGGTGATACTTAGATATTTAGGTAAGTTTTAATAATTTTATGAAACCTAGGATAGAGTTTTATGTCAAGTTATTTTCCTACGTCAAATATAAAATCTCACCAGGCTAATTTTTGAAAACAATTTCATCGAATAATTATTTCTTATTATAAAACTTCTTTATTCTTTAGATATAAAGAGCAATACAAACTAAACAGATCTAAAGTAAACCTAATTTTTTTTTCAGATGCTGGTTAAAAATATTTGAAGGTAGAGTCTCCCTGTTAACTCTTATTGGAGGGAGTATTTAACAATTATGTTTGCTCTGACAGCAAGAACCTGTAGAAAGAAAATAAGGAGACAATAAAAGTCTGCCTTCAATACACTTCATAAAGAAATCCTGCCTTTGGTAAAAGTAGAAGGTACTTGTAGAATAAAGCGAGAGGAGAAAGAACCAAAAAAAAATATATTTACTATACTGCATGCCATATTTATTTTTCTTAGACAACGGACTTCCTCAGCTCATTTTCACACGTTATTACTTTCACAAAAGAGTGTATTTTGTTGTTCAGTTATCAGAAAATATCTCAAGAGGATAAGATCGGTAGGTAAAGAGTTTTGCATCGTAGTAGTCCTTAGTATTAGTCTGAATTGTAGATGAAACTCACGGACAGAGGGAAGTTCAAATGAGGATATGGAATAATATCAAACAATGTTCTTTCTTTATTTTTCGCCTGTGTTGAAAGTGTTAGGAACATGAAAAATTAATGAAACTGATAAATATTTAGTTTACCGCCAGCTTAATGATAAACAGATTGTGTATAAAACTTTTGCTAATTTGAACTTTATACACGATATAAAGGAAAAGTAAAAGCTTTCAGATATACAATGCTTATATCTATATATATATATATATATATATATATATATATATATATATATATATATATATATATATATGTGTGTGTGTGTGTGTGTATAATGTTATTATTATTACCATTATTATTATTATTATTATTATTATCTCGTCTAATCCTCAATTGCAGTTACTTTTCAATTATCATAACCTTGCTTTATTTTTTCAACTGTTCGTTGCCAAAATTCATTTAGAGCTACGATTTCTCAGGTAAGGAGTTTTAATTAAAACTTAATTACTATGTTGCAATTTAACAAAACTTTTTTTCTACTTTTCTTATGATTTTTTAAGCCAACCTCCGTAATTGACCTTCTTCTTAAAAATTTGTCCGTATCATCTTTACAGATCATTCTCACATAAGTTTCTGAACTATACAGCAAGATTATTTTATTCCTTAATAATTGAACTCCCACTATATCTATACTACTATCTATACTTACTGTAAATTTGTTAATGTCGTTACGTGGTATTTAATGCATTGGTTTATTTGCCCAAATTTGACTTTGAACTTCACCACCAGTGTGATCGAAGGCCTTCTTTAAAGCATTGTGAAACAAATTTTCGAATTATCAAATAAGTTGCTATTTACGAAGATATTAAGAACTTATATTTATGATAAAATAGTCATAATTGGACCCATTTTTGAAGTGAAGTGCAAAAAAATAGTTACATTTTATTTCACGAAGCACGTCAGACTGAATATAGTTAATATCAAAATCATTTCCAAATTATTGAAAATGCCCGTCATGGTAATTGAAAAAAAGATTTAAAAAAAAGACGATGAAAGCCGTTGATAGAATTTAAAACTTGTCTCCCGATAATTTAGAAGCACGTTATTTTTTGTATTCATCGACCTCTTCTAGGAGGGAGATCCATGAACATTTTTTCGTCATATGAATTGCAAATTATTAAACGATACAAATTATTTTAAATAAGTCGTGCTACATTTGGAATTCTTAAATTTTAATTTACGGGAAAATTTAATTATAAACTAAACTTAGGCTATATGTTCAAAGTTTTGAACCATGTTCATTAGACACGCTTAAATTTTAAGAATAACATCTCGGAACGAAACTGTAGAGTCTTGTAATATTTTAGTCGTATATTTACTATTGTAGCAACAAGTCACTAAACAACTAATAGAAATCTTTTGTAACGATGAGAGTCACGTGCGCTTGAATCAAGCTCAAGAGCTTTCATATTTTAAATGAATGAATAGAAAAATTATCCCTCCAAGTTTTTTATATAAATCGATGTTCAAAAATATTATTTGTCTCTATCTTATATATTTTCACAAAGTTTAATTTTCTAGTACTTATAGAAACAAAAATATGGCTATCTACAGCTAAGAAAAAATCCTTTAATTACCAAATCCTTTAATTATTTTTAGCAAAATACAATAAAGTAAAAATATTGTTCATCGGCTATAGCAATTCTTTACAACAATGTTTTTCAAACTTAAGAAAAGCAAAAGTGTCTATAAATGTACCCTGTTTTCTTTAAAACCAACCATATCCTGTTTTAATTATAAGATAAATGTTAAATTATAATTATTTTCTATATATCTATTATTTGAACACACAGTTAAATTTAATCTTTACAGGGTATTCGTTATAAAAACTCACTTTATTAGAACCGTCTAAAGAACATCTATGAATCAGACTATTCGCAAATTTGATACACATTCAAAATATATAATGAGAAGATATGCCGTTGTAATCGAAATTTATATTGTCAGTCAAGTCAGAATAGTGAAAATAACTTTTTTAATATTAAGGTCATAGAGGTAGATGTTTGAGCATTATCAACATGTATACTAAATTGCTATGTTCAGTAACTTGTAGATGATATTTTTTTTTTGATCGCATGAGACTAAATATGAAAAATCGACACTAAAATCCGCGTTCTAGTAACTATGATAATAAAAGCTAAATCATAAACTTATGTGATTGCCTCATATCGCCGAGATATTTTAGTGGTCCAGAAGTCCGTAGGCGGGAATTTCAAGCCCACCCGTCATAGTGTCGTAAAGGTCTATCAAGGACTTTACACTTTTGTCAGAGCGTTACGGCACATAGGTTTGTCGCTCGACCAATGAATAGCACATTCTTGGACGTTAGGAAGCGTTACAAAAACAACCCATATGTTCAAGAAGGAAAAAATACATTGGAAAATTAATTTATGTTGCCAACATTTTGAGAAACTGGAATAAAAACTCAACATTTTGGACGTTAGGCTCAAAATGTTGCAATGATCTGGTGGTCAGCAATAGCTTCGAAGTCCAAAGACGTGACACTCGAGTCCTGCTTTAAAGAGACAGTCGTTACTGCTGTTTCTGTAAATAAGAATATGTAAAATGAGAATAAATTAAAAATTAAAATATTTGGATTTAAGATGACATTTCTTAAATTTTTCCATATTGCATGTTTAATTTTAGTAAATAAAAAGTTTTTCAGAACATTTATTTTCCTGTAAGACAAGTATTTCTGAAAGGTTTTCAGTTTCGTAAACTATTTCTACTATTCCGATCATTATGAACTTAAAGAAATATAAATTTCATCCTAGTTAGTCGAAGAAAAAAAATGTCCTATTTTACACACATAAATGTTATTTGGAAAGAAAGTTGAAATCAGTTTCTGTAAATTTTAAATTGCAGCGTAAATGAAGGCATTTCCAATCAACTACATACAAATATGGCTTTTAATGTTGCTTACAATCCTTAAGTTAATTTATATTTTATAGCTGTTACTAGCGTTGCAAAGATGTTTCCTCTTTCGAACCAATGTAACCCCCGGGCTTTTTTCTGAGTTCATTTAAGCTAAGAGAAAAGGTTTTTCAGATCTTTTAAGAATGACAATGAAGAAATTTTATATTACTTTCTTTTCTCCTTCATTGTTTTGCGTGAGACAACTCGTACTATCCACACTGTAAGTAACAACACGCTGAGAGGTGTAAATTCAAGTTGCCAAAAGGGGAGACGTCATTGGAGGAAAGATATCAAATTTATGGAGGAGAGCCATTCTCATCCCATACCAGCTACTTTTATAATTTACAGAATGCTAAAGAATTTCTAAATAAGTAAATTAATTTTTAGAGTCCTCATTGAAAAAAAATTTTAATTTTTTCAGATTTCTTTTTTTATTGTTATTCTCTGCGTAACCTCGATACTTAACAGTATGTGTGTCTAATGTAATATCGAAATTGCACATCAAATATTTAATATTTAGAGGAAGAAAATTATTGCAGTACTTAAATCTGTATTTTAAAAATTTTCTTCGTTTAATACAACTCTTTTCGTTTTTAATAAGTATTATTGTATGAAATGTTGCATAAATTTATACATATAATAAAGCATTGTGTACAGCTGCATCCTAAAGTTTCAATACAGTTAAAAGTAGAAATAATTGATTCTATAAGAACGATAGTTTATTGCAAAAGGCTTTAATCTTCAGAACTGATGATTTGGATAAATACCAGGGTACCATATAAAATAGCAAAATAATCATCATCTACGAACCAACCTTGAGCTGACTTACCATTTGTACATTTGTAACGTTAGCTGAAGAAGGTTCTGAATGTCGACCTTTGAAATGGCTTAACATACAGTTCCATCAAAAGTAACCAGTGCTGGTTAGTAACGGATAACTATGAAAACGCTGTAAACAAAGAAAATTTTATCTTAGTCCCTGATAATATTCATAGATAAGTAAATCTTTTTAAAACAATGTCCTACAACAATACCTGTCTGGCGACTATTCTCCACACTTGTTTAATTTACATCAAATCCTGTGATTTTGCAAAGAAAGTATCAGCATACCTATCATTATGGCAATCCATAGGTCACATGGAGCGTACATAACACTGCTGATAGACCTCGCCCAATGTTGTCTTCTCCATTTTATGCTACTGAATTACTGTGAGGTAATACTGACTCTGCATGGTGAGAGCAAGACAGTAAGGTAAAGTAAAAAGTATCAGCTCACACCATACCATCACTCCCATTGTTAGGCTCATATGGTGTTTTATAATGCAGACATCTAGTCTCCATCAACCTAGATTTTTTAAAACTGAGATTTTGCCATCATGGGGGATTACTTCCAATTATGATTAGTTTGAAAACACTATCCGATACCTACAGTGTCACCTTTTTTTATCACCTCTACAGTTTTTCACATTCATGCTTTAAAAAAGAGAGTAGAGAACAGCAAATCTTCTATGCAACAGATAGTGTCAGACAGCCTATTTGGCATAGGCTGACGTATTTCAGACCGTCATTATTGTTCTAAGCAACAATATTTGGCAATTCTCTCAGCCAGATCCATGTGATCCGAGTGACAGTGTTTACCTCTGTAAGTTGCTAGTCTCCTAATCTTTACCATCTCTGTGTCATACCTCCTTTTTGACGTAGAAGATATATTCGCCTTCATGGTTCTTGAATTCTTTGCAGTGAGTAGCAATTACTCAAGTCACTTTGCCCAAGTAATTACTGAGGAGGGCAAAGACGAGTTTACAGGCTGACTGCCCTTTCTGCTTACGTTACCATTTTCTTTGTTCTATTCTTTCAGTCCTAGATAGGTGGGATGGAAGGGGATAGTTACATTCGGCTTAAGTTTTAAATAACTCAGACATATTTCCCCCCTAGGCAGATGTCCTGTAACTGTTATATCACTCCGATGTATGTGCTGCAACTTCCATGATTAATTATGTATTTATTTATGCTAACAATTTATCCGACGATTTGAGCTGAGAGTTTTTTTGTCAGATAAATATTTAAAGATCTTTAAAAGGGATATCTATAACTTCAAATGAAGTTTTATTGTATACGTCTACGACTCGAGCAATTATAGCCTGTAATAAATTTGTTGCCACATACGTATAAATAATGAACACGTAATTCCAGTTCTCGTTTAAAGACCTTGCTCACATTTGTCTAGAGTACTAATTATACGCCTAATTTCAGATATACCACATCACTTAAAATTGCACTTTTATAATTATGTTTCACTCTTTCTTTTTATGTAACTACTGTTCTTTTTGCAAGTCATTTTTTTATCTAAAACCCTATCGCAATTTAGGAGACAATATTGTATTCTAATATTTATTCTGAGATATTACCTGAGAAAGCAAAATCTAAAGCAAGCCATTTACCCTCAAAACCAAATATTCAGCTTTATTGGTATTTTGTCAGAACTTCGCAAAATGAAGCGAAATTATTGGACAAATAACAGTTGAAGATATACTAAATAGAGATATTCATGCACAACTGAACAAACGCCCTTAGATGAAAGCTTACAAATATTTGCTTCATTAATATGTATCGGAATAACCTTTGATAACTCTGTTTTCAGTTGCGTATAAAATTTGGGGTACTTGAAATGCAGATAGAAAATATATTTATTTGTAATTATTGAGCTCGAGAAAAAGTTTTTCACAACAAATAAAAACATTCATGAAAAAGATATTGATTTTTTTTTCTTTGAAGATTTTACTGTAGAAATAAAGTTCATGAATTTTGTTCAAAAATGATTTTAAAGTTAACAAAATTATCGCAATGAATCTTTGAAAATTTTAATTATTTCATATGCTTTACAATAATTGAAATATATATTTATATATGCATCTGTGTGATTGTGTGTGTGCTTCCTCTAACTATATACCTTACAGAGAATCTCAAAGAGAATCTCTTTTAAAAATTACTAAACTATAAGCAAGAATCATATCTTACATAAAGTATAATGTTTAGAATGCAGCTTGTGCTTAAATTAGAAAACCAGAGCAAAAAATAATACTGTCACCTTTTTTTAGACACAAACCTCAAGTACATTTTCACTCAAAATTCTCTTTTAGATCCGATTTGTTACTTAAAAATGTAATTGAGATTTTAGATCACCACAGAAAAATTTGGTCAGATGAACTATCACAGAAATATAGGAGCACTGTCAATCATGAGCCCAGTTTAGCAGACATGATTTATAAGACTGAGCCAATCTCGTCTCTTAGTTCAATCTATAAATCAAATTTTACAATCTTAAGAATTCCCTTTACTATTTTTTTCATGCTTATCTACTTACAGTCGATACAAATTAATCGAAAGTCGCGAAAATTGATAGATTCAACATTTATCTCAGAAAGATGTATTTTAAATGATTACGTAAAGTTTACCTGCAACTACAGTGGTAAAACTTCCTTCATTTGATGTGTACAGAAGAACAAACTGATGTATGGACTAGTGGTATCGCACTCCATAAGGATACTATATAATGGTTAGTCAGTTATGACACGAAATGTAGTTTTGTTTTGTTTTTCTGTTTCTCCGCAGCGGCAGACAAGCACTTGGAGGGCCCCAAACACAACCTAGGTTTGAAGCCCCTTTGATCTAAATGCTAAATAATGCTATGAAATCAGTTTATTATTTAATTAAAAAATCGCTGAATACATCTCTTTTCGAGATGCCCCTGGGACAACAAGAATGCTCTTCTTGCGCAAGTGCTATGATCCGCCTGTTTCTCTGGCTGCAATATCAGTTGCAATCTTTACACCGGTTATGGTGCATATACATTGGTGCAAAGTTCTCTGCCTGCAGACCCCCGACTCCTGTCATCACATTAGTCACGGTAACACTACCCGTCCAAAGCGATGTGAATGAACACGTGTCTTCCAGATATTCCCCCATTTAGAACCCCCCCCCATTCAAGCCCCCAAGGTCCCTCGTGTTTCTTGATCTAGTGTCCCCCGCCCCCACTGTCACCATTTGACCCCCGGGACCCCGGGTTCTTCTTTGATGCTATGTATCCGGACCGCCAGAGGAGGCGATCCACGCATATACAAAGTACAGAGTGAACATCAATCACTGGCACATGCAGAGAACTCTGCACCAATGTATATGCACTATTACGGTTTCTCCCCACATCTTTACGTGTTTGAACGGGCTTGGTCCGTTCCATTTTCATTGCCGTGACATTAACAATGACCACACGCCTTCCAAATGCACAGAAAAAATAATCACTTTCAGTGATTTGTAGGTGTATAACGGACCGAAATCCATCGGAGATTTTCAGCAGTGGGCAGAAACATAATCTTACCGTTATGAGTACCTACGAATTGATTGGAAGGTTTAATAAAGTGGAACCTCGATCGATAGTTCTTCGAATCTTCGTTTTCCCGTATGTGTCGTTTACTTCATCCAGTTCCGATGATACTATTTCTTTGTTATGTTCCCGCATCTAGAGTTTCTCCGCATGTATCGTTCAGTGCAATAGGTCCCTTGAAAAACGATGGATCGAGATTCCACTGTAAATGGTCGCATAAGTTACGTATGAGGATAAGACCCGGGCGACATCCATGTTCATGAATGACATCACTAAACGAGTTCATGCGATAGTTTCATCAGACAGAGGATTGACCATTGATGATGAGGCAAATCGTAAACAGGCTTAACCCTACGATTCTAATTGAACAACTGTCATAAACCGTTGTCTTACAGAGCTACACAATGGGGGCTGCATACATATAACGGAAACTGCCCCATATTGCTATCCATAATGATGAAATACCTCCAAAAACCTAAGTTTGGCGTATTGGATCATTGACCATATTTTCCTGATTTGTCTCTTTCAGTCTGTCACTTGCTTTATGCTCTTAAAAAGGCCTGAAAAGACATTTTTAAGGGATGTTTCCATTATTTTGATAACCCTTGCATTTTTACAATTGTTTTTTATCACTTTAAGCTGTATTAAATGCCCTTCTTTAAGTCATGTCAAAACCTATCAGTTTTCACCTATTTGCACATTCTTAAAATTGTACACAAAGATGTAAATATAAAATTTCACATAGCTGTAAATTTTGTAGACAACATATGCAGTCGAACCCCGTTATAGCGAACCCGGTGTATAACGAACTCCCGGATATAACGAACGAAAATTTTGGTCCCGCTGTTTTCCTATTGTATTTAATGCTAATTTATCCTTTTATAGCGAACCTCCAAAATCTTAAGAATCGGCTATAACGAACCTTTTTTTCCGTCGACTAGTGAATTTTTTTATTTTTAAACTTTTTAAGAATGTTGAAGATACAACGCATGTTGACAAGCAAAAAATGTTGAAGAAGAAGATGATGAAGACATACCTATCGCGATGTGGATAGAAAAGCACAAAATTTCATCATTCTCAGATTGTGACATGCAATTGTTCGAAACATGTGATGATGAAGTCATTAATGGGAAAATCCGACTGATGAAGATATTGTGGAAGAAATTAAAATGAATCATTCTAAAATCGAAGATTCTGCATCTGATGCCGATGAAGAGGAACACATAAATGACAAAATTCCCCCCCTCCCCCATCTCAGATGCTACAGCAGCGATGAGTGTTATTAATAAGTTTTTGGTCTTCACAAACAGTGGAAGAAAGAGTGTTGGAGTCATTTGATGCATTGGACAAAGAAATTCATAACATGTTTTTGAAATCGTCATCACGTCAGCAGAAGATTACCGATTATTTCTGTATCAAAACAGTGAATCATTAATGATCATTTTTAATAGATTTTTATCATTTTTTTCAATACATCATTATTGAATACACATAGCAACTAATGAGTTATTCATTTTGTGAACTCTAACATTTTTCTTAACGGTTCGGATATAGCGAACAAAACATTTGGTCCCTTGAAGTTCGTTATAACGGGATTCGACTGTATTCAAATTCACATTTATTCCTAGGTTTTGCTAATCACATGACTAAACAACTGAAGACTCTAACAGAATAAAAATGAAACGTGAAATTAAAGAAATATTCGCACGGTTATCAACTAATTATACATTCCCGTTCATTAAAAAAATTAATATAAATACTTATTAAGTGATAAATCGTTTAATCATATAGACTCATATCAGCTAACCAAAAACATCACCGGTAACTGACCCCTCCCTTTCATTAGATCAAGTACTCACACACAGCAATAGGGCGTTATGAGTTCTAACGATGCTGTTTTCCCTTTTAATTTCGATATGTTGCTCTCCCCAGTTTCACGTGCTTAGCAATGTCCCCGAGGAGATATTGTGAAACCACCCGTTGTCCATACTAATAACAGTAGTATGTGCATGGGAGGGGGGTTGCTTCAGACCCCACCAAATCCCCCCAATGGGAGTCATGAATAACTTGTTTGTGAATTGCGTAGTTTTACAAGAAATTATTTAAATTACATGGAATTATTCATATGAAATTGTTTATTACTAGTTATATTTTAATTTTCCTTACGTATTATTTTACCCATAAGTATATATATAAAATTCGAGATGAAATATGTTTTTAATATTTATGGCGAAAAAAAAAACTTATGAGATTCCAATTTTCCTAAGTTTTCTCATTTTTCTCATGTATAAGAGATGTATATCTACTGCATCTGTAAGATCTGCGATCATGACTTATCTTTTTCAAGAGTTTATTTTCATATTCACAATTTGTTTGATCTCCGGTTGCTGTTCACTGTAGGGCAATGGTAAAACTATGTGTAATTCAATTCTGCATCTCTCGAATATCCACTGCGTGTTTCTGAAGATTTAAATACCTGTGATGAATGGAGTCTACAAATGAAATGTGAACAATCGGTGAATGGCTATCAATTGCATTTGCAACATCATTAGAGTTGGTGAGCTTCTGACTGTGATACTGTTTTGTAGGCTGGTGAAACAGTCGCCATTAGATTGCATACATCACGTAGACTAACATACACTGTAATCAATCACTGATGTTACGATAGTATTATAATAATGAATCAGTAATGGAATAATGATGGACGCTTCCCAATTTCATTGCACCGAATGAGGCCCGACATAGCAACTTTAAGGCCTTCCGGGTTGTACCCTTAGGGCTCTTCCCAATTAAGGTATCTCATAAACATACTGAGTCACTCCTTTTGAACCTTCAAATGGGACGATATGCTTTATCCAAATTTCAGGTGAGTATAAACACAGCATTCAGATACACGCTAAAATATTTATTTCAAAAGTTAGCCATAATTAAATCGTTCTCTCTTTTTTATATACCTTCATATCAAATGATCATTTAAAAGTAAAACTACAAAAAAATTGTCGGAATACCCAGAATAATTTGTTTTCTCCCTATAATGCCTTATTTGCTTATCCCTTTATTAAAAGTATTCTGTAATTACTTTGTTCTATTTAGACAGTATGGAAACTAAAGAAAGAGAGAGATCATTTTAAATAGATATTCTGTGCAAGATATGATGGAGCCCATATAAAAAAATAATTGAGAAAATATTTTGTTATCTCTCTCTCACACACTGTAGTACTGAAATGCTATCTTGATCAGTTGTGATGAAATTAAAATTTGCATGACTCGGAAAAAAAATGTCTAGAAATATGATTCAAATAAGGGAGAAGTTTCACAATCAGCTAATAATGAACCTGACAATTTCATTTCAGATAGTATTTTATGTAAGGAGTTTCACGGCATGGGACAATTAGAGCAGAATCCCAAGCAAACAACCGATGTGAACTGATGCACTACAGACATTTTTTTAGTTTAAACTAAAGTTCACAAAAACAAGTCACCCCGAAACTAGAAAATGTTAATGTAGTCAAACGTGTTTTATTTTTATCTAACTACTATAGACAAAAAAAGCTTGCCGAAAGTCTTATGAAACAGATCATCCAAATTTGTTTAAGGATATCCAAACAGTGATAGGAAGATTTATAATAGTCTGGGATTGCTTTAGTTACTTAGCATATAGATCGTCTAATGTAATATTCAACATGTAATCAAGACAGAAATAATATATTTCTTTGGTAACCATACTTTCCCACAGTAGTGCAAGCATAACCAGTTTGGAGCATGTTCCAAAGAAAATAGTAAAAAACTTTACTATTACCACTAGATACAACCACTAGATACAACAAAAGTCTGAAGATAAATATGAATGTAGCCATTCTATAACATGAAGGTGATGCTTACCGAAATTACCGGAAAACACTGAAAAGGATTATGCCTTTCGGTTTTTTCTTTATTCCTGAGAATAAAGGTAGGTTGATTTGGAAAGCGGCGTTGATATTTTGCAACTCGCGGAGTAATCAGACTGAGGTCTACATATTAAGGGGTCCAGGAAAGTCCTATCTCCGCCATGTTAAATTTACCATTTTTATGTACCTTTTTCTAAGAAACTATCTGAGATAGGAATGTTAAATTTTTGTGGTTGATAGAAGGATATATTTTGCACATTTTAACAGCTCATTTTGTTTCTAGGTATCAGTTATAATTTTTTCTTTAATTTTTTACTCCGGGTCACTTTTTAAGCCCTTTTTTCATGGCATTTTTCTCTTCTAAAATGGTATGTATTATATAAATATTTAAACCCCTGTGTTAAAATGATCAGTATTGTGACATAAACTCTTGATAAAAATTTGAAGTCATTGTAATACTTAAATACTGAGAAAAATTAACACGAACCTTCAAAATCCATGTTTTGAGAAAAACAGATTTAAAGTTTAAAACTGCATTTTTAAAAAGTATCACTATATGAATTTAATAAAACCCTGATTAATATGACAGTATGTAATATGTAATATCTATTTCAGACTCATGGAATGAGTCATCCAGTTTGTGTTTGGCAATTTTTTTGACTTTGCCTAGCTTTTTTACAGTATTCAGAGAGTTTTTCTCTCACGATCCTTGTCCAGTTGCTTCAGTGTTTTGATACAATTGAGGCCTGGATTGATCCTTAATTTGACCAAAGTTTTGCATTTAACTAAATTTTCTGCATTGAAGCAGGAAACAGCATCATTCACACCTAATTTAAGTGTTTTTAGGATACTAACACAGTTTTTGGCATACCGGTCTAGATGACATTATTTACACTTATTGGGATTTTTGGTTTTTCCATGTGCACTTTTCAACAATTCAGGATTGCACAATTCTCTGAAAATGGGTTTTATGGCTTCCATAATAGGCAAGGCAATATGTGTATGTTGATTGTGGTCATGCACATCACCGCTGGCCTTTGCAAGTTGGAATTTACACCAACTATCCATTCCAATTGGACCAACATTGGCAAGCTTCTTAAATATTTTTTTACATCTTGGCATTTTAATAAAATGGCTTCTGCCAATTTAAGAACAGCAATACTAGTTGAATTATTAAGATCAAAAGAAGTAAAGAATGCAGCAATGAAAACGGATTATGAACTTTTACACCAAAAGTATTTCAAACAAAAATAAGCATGTGCGGAATAGCAACAGTTAGAAACAACTAAAATAGTCGCAGTTAGCTTTCTCTGTTACCAGTTCAAAAGAAAAAACTTAATATTGAAAAATACCAATAAATATAATAGTACAGGGTGGTTATAATTAAAGTTCCACTTTGAAATGGTCATAAAAGGAAAACTACTGGACCAAATGTTATCAAACTTGGTGATAGTTTAAAGGAGGTCATGGAAATTTCTTTTCCGCTAAAAAAGAAAGTTCAAGAACTCACCACAAGGGGGGAAATGGCGCTGTATGCAATATTGTTAAAAAAAATAAGGGTCGGAATCTAACTGAACCTTTTGTTACATGGGTTTAACATTTTGTATACCCTTAAGAAACATTGACGTAAACAAAATTACCATTTAAAGTGTGCGCATTCCGGAAATCGTTTTCTTACAGATCGCTAATTTGTAAATTTTGAAGCCTGAATTCGGCCCTAAGACAAGAAGATATCGGTTTAAAACCTTTTAAATCAGTTCTAAGGCCGTCCGCACACGGAGCGACTCAAAGGAAACTCAACTGGTTAGCGACTGAAATTTCTTATCGGTTGCAAACTCGTTAGTGATGCGGCTCCGCACACGGGCCGACTCAAAAGTGATTCAAATCAATAGTTTGCGACCTGTCATGGAAGGAAGAACATCATTATTCCGGGATACCATGGATAATGATTGTAGTGATGATTCCAATGATGAATCAGTGTTGCTTTATTACTATTATCGTTACAGAAGAAATAGAATACGAAGGAAATTTTGGTTTCATCCATATATTGAAAGAAATTTTAACCACCGATTATTTGTTGCTGCAGAAGAACTACAAATTCCGGATGCAAAATTTCTATGTTTCTATTGTATGTCTAAAGACAGTTATTCAGAATTAGTACAACTGATTTCTCCTGCACTAAACAGACAAAATTCAAACATGAGGGAATGTGTGTATGCTGAGGAACGGATATTAATCACTCTCAGGTAAGAAAATTGTTTTTATTAAAATTAACTCGATCAGGTATATTATTGTATAAGTACATCAACTTAATATAGCGAGAAAAAATACTTAAAATAGCTAAAACGAGAGGTCCTGGGTTCGATTCCGTGTTGAGTCCGACAACTTTTTCACTCATTTTCACTTTCAATATCTAGAATTTCTAAAACATACTACGAAATTATTATTGAAATTAATTCTAATCAATTAAATAATTGAAAAATAGAAATTACTGTTGACATAAGTCGTTCAAGGCTTCAAATGCTACGTACTACCCTTCTGCACTTGTAACTATGTTGCTTCCTGCTCCAGTGGTTGCACCCCTTACTTCAAGTGTGCTGAGTTGTGGTGTCTCACAAGTTGCTTCTGGCTGATGTTCAGGTTGAGGTATGAGTTGAGATTGTGATGCAGGGGTTGAAGATCTGAATGAAAAAGATAGTTGCTGAGATATTATAGGATGGGTTGACAGGATTTCATCAATAGAATCTAAAGCCTTGCGCTTAAATCGTCGTACTTGTTCATCTGTCATTGTTAAAAGATCTGGAAGCATACTAAGCAGGAACATTTTCAACCCTTCTGTTTTTGGGTCCTGGGTACAGTCAGAAGAGCTGCTTTTGGATTTTTTGCTCAGCAGGTATTCGATAAACGCTTTGTCTACTTCATGGTTTTTCAATGCACGCTTATTTTGTGCTGCTCTTGACGACTGTTTTTTACACATATCTGAAGTTGAGGTTAGTGGAGGGGCAACTGGTGGCGGTGACATGGTTGAACACGGGAGTGTCAACTTTTGAGATGATGAAAGTGGTTGTGATCCCTCTGTGGCGTTATTTTCATAGTCAATTTCTTCGAATTCCTCATCGTCTTCCTGGTGTGGTGGGTTGCGTAGATTTCCTGAAGAGCCCCCTAATGTCTTAATATTTGGAATAGTGAATTTCATAGCTTCCAAAAGATAATATGCCTTCTTCGGCTTCGCACCTGCACCACTTTTCGTGGCTTTCGTGTTTCGAACAAAAACTGTAAGAAAATTCTTCCACCTTTCTTTACCTTCTGCCGCTAGAGAGATGAAAAGTTTACATTAGAGCGGAGATTACAGCAGAGAGAGAAAAAACACCATGATTAAAATCAAAACAATTTGAGCATATACGCGAGTCAAGTGCAACCGAAGCCATGGATGACTAATTTGTTCTCTCCGTGAATTATGACCTTCGACCCTCCATATTCTTTTAGGATCGCGCACGCTGGTTCCGGCGTGACCTACATTTTTTTCGCATTTTACTCGAGATTTTGAACTGCGTGTGAAGCAGATCATTAAACAAAAAAATGACTAAAATAGAAACTTCAAAGTAGAAACCATGTGTTCCACTTAGAATAAATCGTTGACAAGTATTTAATTTCGAGACTCTTGTCTTATATGGGGGGATTTAGGACCCACTAGTTTTATTCATCTTCTAATTAAATTAATGTCAATCTTACAAATATATTAATATTTTTAATTATTTATGTTACAGATATTTGGGTACTGGTTCAACATTTGCCTCTATTGCGCTTTATTTCGCTAGAGGGGAGACTACAGTGTGTGGAATTGTGGTGGTTACATCAAAAGTAATATGGCAAGAGTTGGAAGAGCTATACATGCAGGTACTAAACAGAGAGCAGTGGGAATCAATAGCAAAACGGTTTGAAACTCTCTGGAATGTTCCAAACTGTATAGGAGCATTAGACGGCAAACATGTCAGGATCGAGAAATTTGCAAACAGTGGTTCTGCTAATTTCAATTACAAATCGTATCATTCGATAGTGTTAATGGCGTGCTGCGACGCCGATGGTTTATTTACTATGATCGAAACCGGTTATGCTGGAAAGAACAGCGATGGAGGCATATTCCGTGCCTCAGCAATGAAATATTGGATCAAACATGGTGGACTTAATATCCCTCCCCCTTCAACATTGACATATGATGAGAATGGTCACCCCTTTCCTTATTACTTTATTGGTGACGAGGCATTTCCGCTGTCACGATATTTAATGAGACCTTACCCTCGACGAATTTTAGATGATGTGAAAAGAATATTCAACTAAAGGTTGAGCCGTGGACGTAAAACCGTTGAATGTGTTTTTGGGATGGCGAAAAGTTCGCTGTTTTGAATGGCCCTATTCGTATCCGACATCCTGAAAATGTGAATTTCGTCATAAAAGCAGCTTGTGTCCTTCACAATTATGTACGACAGCAAGAGGGGGTTCATTTTACGGCTACCTATTCTACAGATTGTGAAGAAACAAATAACGACGACGCAGTACAACCTTCACCTCAAAACATTACAATAAACAGAAATTCTCCTTCTCAGAAATTACTTAGCTAACTATTTTCTTACCCCTAAAGCATCTCTGCCCTGGCAATGGAAGTATGCTATTGATTTATTTTAATTGTACTCATTCTAAATTGAAATAAAAAAATTATACCTGGCATTAGTAATTCTTTTGAAATTTCTTTCCACGCCTTTTCCGTTTCATCCTTTCTTGAGTATCCTGGAAGTTTGAAGTTGTATAGAACTGGATATTTTTCCACTTCACCCACTAATTTCATATTAATTTGTTGATCGTTCATTTTTTAGTTAAATTATTATCAGAAATTAATTGAGATATGGGCGCACATATGGGCGCACATACAGCTTATATTCAAAATATTAGAATAATTACATTTTTTTACAAATTGAAAATATCGTTTAGTAATTTAGTCTTTTAATGCAAATATGCAAACGATATTTTTATTAAGAACATATTGTTGATTAAACTTATTTATTATCTTAATTAATATCATTTTTGAAAAGATTAATTGAAATTTAATTGCATTTACTTAGTATAAAAAATAAATAAATGGAATATAATTTCTTTCTTATTACTTTATTATTCTAATATTTTGAATCTGAGCTGTATTCCATACAACAAAAAACGTTAGAATTTCATTTCATCGCTAGGCAGAAGTCACGTGACTCGTATACGTCATATGTCAGCTTGCCAAAAGAGCGGCTGTAACATAGATTGTGTAATGACACGCACAACTCAAGAGAAACTGGCGACTGAAGTTGCTAGCGACTCGACACGTTGAGTTGCCTGCGACTGATTACAAACGCGTTGCTGACGGGTTTGTAACCAGTTGCGCCGTGTGCGTGGCTCCATTCAATTACATAGGTTACGACTCATCACCGACTGGTTTGTGATTGGAGTCGGTTATCAGTTTCTTTTGAGTTGCTCCGTGTGCGGTCATCTGCAAATGGAGCAACTGAAAAGAAACTGATAACTGACTCCAATCACAAACCAGTGCGTGATGAAGTCGCGGACTCTCGTGTACGTCATTTGGCAGCTTGCCAAAAGAGCGGCTGTAACATAGATTGCGTAATAACACGCACAACGCAAGAGAAACTGGCGATTGAAGTTGCTAGCGACTCGACACGTTGAGTTGCCTGCGACTGATTACAAACGCGTTTCTCACGGGTTTGTAACCAGTTGCGCCGTGTGCGTGGCTCTATTCAATTACATAGGTTGCGACTCATCACAGACTGGTTTGCGATTTGAGTCGGTTATCAGTTTCTTTTGAGTTGCTCCGTGTGCAGACGGCCTAAAACGAAACTGTTTGTGGGGTTATGCAAAACTGCAATGGCTTGTGATTGGCTTACGGCAGGAAGAAGCAAATGATGTATGCAGATGCACGTTACACGTCATTTGATTTTCCAGATAAAAGTGAGCCTGTTTGTCAGAGTTCTCATTGTTATGAATCGACAATGTCTCTAACCATGCAAGACCGTGCTTTTCTCGTTAAATGTTATTATGAATGCGATAGCAATGAACGGCGTGCTTTGCAAAGGTATCGTTCAGTAAGAGTAATTACGCCGAGGGTCAATGACACCACAGGGTTTGAGAAAAATGATGGCAAAGTTTGAAGCCACGGGTTTGTTATCTGTTGTACCTGGGAGGGGAAGGAAACCTGCTTCTGTGGAAACCGAGGAGGTTGTTGCATTAGCAGTGGAGGAAGCAACAATGGAAAGTACACACGGTACGTGCAGCATACTTGTTGTCGCACGTCGAATGGACGTACCATGGAGTACGGTGTACAAAATTGTCCGTAAGGTGCTGCAGTTCTACCCATACAAAATCAAACATGTTCAAGAACTTAAACGTAACGATCCTGCTGCAAGATAATTTTTCTCTTTGGAATTCCTTGCACGGGTGGAAATGGACGAACATTGGCCATGGAACATTTTGTGGACAGATGAGGCCCATTTTTACCTAAATGGTGATGTCAACACCCATAACTGCAGGATTTGGACCAAACAAACCCCTCATGTTATCTACCCAGTTCCATTGCATTCTCCTAAAGTCACCGTTTGGTGTGGTATGACAGCTAGTTTCATAATTGGACCATTTTTCTTTGAAGAGCAGTCGTCAGCTGGACCTGTTATATGCACTGTGACTGCAGCTCGCTTAGAGTCAATGTTAAGATGTTTCGTGATACCTGAACTCCAGCAACTTGGCATTTTAGACACCACGATTTTTATGCAGGGCAAGGCCCCACCGCACATTGGTACATGTGTCACACTGTTACTTAAGCAACATTTCACGAATAAACGGATTATAGGCCGAAACTTCCCCACAAAATGGCCACCCCGGTCACTAGACCTCAACCCCTGTGAATTCTGGCTATGGGGTTATATCAAAAGCACTGTTTATGGTGATAAGCTAAAGAATTTGGCGGAATTGAAAGATGCGATGCACCGACATGTCCGTAACATTCCTTCTGATATGCTAAGAGCTACTGTTGAGAATGCAGTAATGCGATTTAACTTGCTTTTCGGAAAATGGTGGACGCCACATTGAACAGGCTTTGTAACATGTTTCAGAAACGATTAAACACATTTTAAACCGGTGTCTTCGTGTCTTATTTCGTCTAACAATATTGCATACAGCGCCATTTCCCCCCTGGTGGTGAGTTTTTGAACTTTTTTTGGGGGGCGGAAAAGAAATTCCCATGACCTCCTTTAAACTATTACCAAGTTTGATAACATTTGGTCCAGTAGTTTTCCTTTTATGAACATTTCAAAGTGGAACTTTATTATAACCACCCTGTATTATAGAGCCTTAAATAACGCCAAGTGCAAGCGAAGTGGTTTGTTTACATCAGAGGGGCCCTTTAAATGTCAAGTCAGCTACAAATCGGTTCAAGATAAACACCACATTTGCCAAACTTCTGTTTATTCGATTAACTAGTGTGATACATCATTAGAAAGGGGACACTTTACTATCTCTAATGCAACAATAAAATAAAATTAGATTTGTGAAAGTAATTGCTCTCACAGTTTAGCTTGTTTGCGCAAATATGAGATTGAGATGAATGCGCATCAGATCGGCGCATCACTCTTCCTTCCTCAAGTAACTTGTCTCAGAGTTTGAGCTACCAGTGTGGCAACAGGGTTGCTCCTTTGACCGCCTCTTTTGAAAGCGAGAATTCTCTCTTTCAAAAGAGGCGGTCAAAGGAGCAATTTTAACATAATTAACTTATTTTAACAAGATTTTTTACTCGATTTTCCCTTTCCTGGTCCCAAAGCAAATTTCGAATGACTACAAATACCCATCTCAAACTCACTAACGCCGGACGATGGCCGAATGGCTAGGGCGTTGGCATTCGGTATCTGACTCTGTGTTTTCGCGTCCCACTCTTGGCACGGACATTTGTGACCATTCGGAATTGGCTTTAAGCAAAAGGTCCCGGTCTAATTAGCCCTCGTGTTGGTTTGGTTTGGTTTGGACCGTAGCACTCCAAACCAAACCAAACCAACTCACTGATTCTGACACCGAAGGTCAACACCCTAGCGGTTTTGCCACTGTCCGGATCCGAGGAAAAGGCTTTTCTTAGCCATGCTCTCTTCGGGGGTGATTTCTTTCTTAGTGAAACACTAGGAATTAAATAAGAATATCATGAGTTTCAGGAGGAAAATTTCCAATTTCATTGAACCAACTCAAAAATTTGATCGAGAAACATTATACTAAATTTGACGAATTATATTGGTCGATTGAATCCCTGCCTTAGAGTTTACATTTGTGGGATCGTCCTCAAGTAAAAAATAAAAACTCAAAAGGGAATACCCTGAAATTTTATTGATCTTAAAGACAAGTTAATAGTCAAAATTTGACAGAACGATTTAAATATTACATTTGAATCTTTAACTTTAGCAATGTATGCCTTTATTCATCTCCGTGGTGATGTAACAGAATAGTGAACAAAAAATATTTTTGGGAGATAGTTTTTTTTTAGTGGGGTTATTTTCCTGAGAACTATATATTACCTTTTGCTAAATGCTTCTATTTCTCAGTTCAGTGCACAAAATGGGACCTGAATGCCACAAACAAACTCCACCATATAAAAACCAATCATCTATTTGTCTTTGGATCTATTGTCTTCTTCTATCCCAGGATACTGGATGTCTTCACCACGCGTCATAGAATTGGTCATTCAAGGATCACTCATCGACTGTGTTGGAAGGAGAAAGTGTCTCATATGCTACCATTCTAATTGTACTCTCACCATTCGTCACTTTTTAACAGATTGCGCATCTCTCACTAATTTTTGCGTCAAGCATTTTGGCTCCCTTCACTCTAAAAAAACTTTTGGCTGAAGCACCTCACCCTGCAATAGTTCGGATTTTAAAATATACTGAGCTTTATCCGTTGATTTAATCTATCCTTTTTAAACTTTTGTTTTTCTTTATTTTGACTGTAATCTGTATAAGGAAACCCTAGCCAGAGGTTTTTTTGTTTTACCTTCACTGATTTTATCACCTTCGCACGTGAACTTTTATCACATTTGTATACACCTGTTTTATCACTTTTATTTATCTTTGTTCTTATCACTTCTATATATCATTGACTTTAAACCTTCGCATTTCATTGTTTTTATAGCATTTACAAGTATTTTTTACTACTTTTTATTTAGTTAATACTCTTCTTTTGTCTGCGCAGCTTGTCCTTTCTGGACTTTGTACCAGAAAAATCCAGAAAACCAACCAGCCAACCAACCACCTCAGTTTCATAATATTTTCCGCACTCTGACTACGATTGTGTCCCGAATAATTTCGATATTGCTCTGCGGTACTCACACACACAATTACATACCGCTTTACTCCACTTTTTTAAAACTGACATTGCAAGTGGCAAGTACAGATGCGTTGTGCGGGAAGGCCCAAGAGCATCGAAAGTCAACGTCGGGGCTTGGAAGAAATTTTCGTACCAGGCATGAAGGTCATCTATTCGAGGCCCCTTAATTAATACCAGCCTTAGTTCGTAAAGCGCACGGACTGCTGCAACTTCAAATTTATTTAGATGGCGCTGCGACGCTCTCTGCTCTCAATGTAAGTATTTTGTTTTCAATCAGTGTCTTGGAGACTAGGATAAGCAATGGAACTCAATGATTCGAATCCCAATGATATTGCCCTTGTTTGTGATGTCTGTAGCATAGAAAATAAATAATTTTGTGTGGACATTGCTGCTTCAATACGACTCTGGACCGGTCACAATATTTGCCATGTTAGCCCAGGAAATCTTACCTAAACCCAGTCTTGTCTGGTTGGGATCCGAAAGCTGATCCCAGGCTTCGTAAGAATCAATATGTTCTTAACGGGGCCCTTGAAATCAATAAAAGACAATGTGCCAGTGCTCCTACGAAACGGGCATCTTACCCCTCTCCTTCATTTTTCTTCGGGATTTAGTGGATTTGCGTTGACTGCTTTTTATCAACTTCCATGCAAAATATGAATCCTTCTAAGACTATCAAGTTTGATAACTTGTTGCTCAGTTGGATTTTGATTCAGCGTTTATCTTTTAGGAGTCTGACTATAATACTTCACATGAACACACTGGTTGTTTTAAAAAAAAAGCATTTGCTTTAACAGTTTTACTATACTTTAAATATTTAAACTATCAATACATTTTGTTTCGATTTTAAAGACGATTGTAGTGCCATTTCCAACAAAGTCATGCCAAAATTTTCTCATTCTACGTCGCTTTATACTTGAATCTTCTACTGAAAATAACTTTCTTTTTCCAGGCTGTATTATATCACTGGCGTCGCTTTCAGGAATTTTGGGAAGAATCCGAATTTTTAAAACCTTTTAATTAAATGTAGTTTTACTGCCTGTGTTAATTTCAAAATTGCCAAAATAATGTTTATTCATTTTGGAAGAGTTAAGTTCAAAATATACGTAAAATAATAGAATCGTTACTAAAAGTGTTGGTTTGTATAAGTACGCAAATGTAAAAGCTTAAATCTATACTTCAGAACGTATAAATTTGTTCAGTCTTGCCACCTCCCTCGTGACATGCGGTTTATGTGAACAAAAATGCAGTTCAATAGGGTTAAATGCCTCTGTGTAGATAAAGGATTTCTCTTGGAAATACTTCCATTGTAATCTGATGTTTTCTACGTACTGTTCAGAAATGTGTGATATTCATTTCCCATACTTAAGAATCCTCCTTTGACATAATGTATATTTTCTCAAGAGAATATACATTCTAATAAAGGATCCGAGAGGAGCAATAAAAGTCTAAGTTAAATGACAAAATTCAAAAAAAGTATGAAAATGTGTAAAAACCATCAGCAAAAAATTTCCAGATATTCAACTAAAACGCATAACGAACAATCAAACAAAATTTAGTTTTCCGATTCAGGACAAAATTATGCGCAGTTTATTTGGCTTAAAATTTTATTTTGAATATATTAAGGCAAATAAAAATTGTCCTTTCTTCCACATGCCCATAGCGCATATCAAAATACGGTTTGATGTTTGAAACTCATGTTCAAGAATTTCAATAGATGGCGCCACATTCAAGAAAGAATTCCTCTTAACAGTGCAATTATAGTCTCATCGTACTATGGTTTTACACAAATATTTTAAAATTTTGTACAAGGGATGATGAAGATAATCACTTCAACGGAAGAATTTCTTGAACATTAAAATTTGAATAGAGAAAATTGGGGGGTTTTCGAAATCAATATTATATTCGAAATAATTAACCTATGTTGTAATATTCCTCAAGAAAAAAAGTTTAAATAAAATATGTACAGAAATTTTAAAAAATAAAAGAAAAGGTACTTCTTGTTTCTATGTATATACATTTGTTTTAAATTAAATACTTCTATTTTGTTATTAACTATCGCATTATTTCATAGAAGTTCTACACATTTTGTTTCTTACACTGGCGGATCAAACATTCGCTACTGTGAGTAACAAAGATCTTTGATCGGACCCTATAAAATTGCTGCTTGTCTGAAGCTTGGCATATTTTATGGAGGTGATTCCAGAGCTGAGTTGAATCATATTGGACTGATTGCCCTCAATTAGTCCAATCAGGCCCAGATTTCCGCATGGGCAAGTGGGGCACTTGCCCAGGGCCCCCAAAATTATGGGGCCCCTAATTTAGTATAAAGTTGTACATAGTTTTGAGAACTTGTTTTTTGGTTAATATAGTAAAGGGGTGCAATGGCGGATACAGAAAAAAATCCTGGGTGGAGCACAGTGCACCCACTATAGTGAAAGCATGCTTACGTCCATAAGCGCTTCTGGTTTAAAAATTTTTTTTTTTTTGGGGGGGGGGGAGGGGGGAGTTGTAATAACTCCAGACTGTGATTTCTTTTGAATTTCAAAAGAAAATTTCATGAATTTTTTTTATTAACATTAAAAAGTAAATTAATTAATTAACACTTCTTATTAATATTCATTGTTTTCTTCAAATTTTTGACTTGTCGGTCGAAATTTTTTTTGAATTTCTGGTCCCAATTTAAGGGTGTCCTGGGTGAGTGTCCCACATGTTCATGTGGAAATCTGGTCCTGAGGAGGGGGGACATGCCCCCCTCTGGATCTGTCCTTGAAGGGGGCCCCCGAAGTCTGCTTTGCCCAGGGCCCCATTGTGTCAAAGTCGGGCCCTGAGTCCAATATGCAGGTGGCGCCCGGGGCATGATAGACACCCCTTGCCCCCCCTCGCTACGCCTCTTACCTACAGGGTACCTTCGTCTAATCGAATCACGTATTGAGAAATGCACGCTACTGCTCATTGCACGTTTAGAAAAAAAAGAAAAAAATTCTGATTTTTTTAAAGAGTAAATTTTATTTGCTTACACTCTTTATATTTTGGAGATAATTTGTTCCCAATAATCTTAGTCGAATTTTTTTTCGAAAGATTTTTTTTTTACGATATCATTTCATTGGCTCAAAGACGAGCAGTTTTGAAACTATTTGCTTTTCGGTAGACAACCGGTCACAAGTTGGTTAACACAGTGTAAAGAGGTTAGGAAGAACCAGGAACGTAATCAAAAGGGGGAATGAGCCCCCTCTAATAACCTCTTGATCCTTCCCTGACAAATTTCAAAATATAAAATACAGAAATGAAATAAACGAAAAAAATTTCGCAACGTTTCATTTGAAAGTTCTTTGGTTCAAAGGAAGGTTTTCCGAGAAAAAATTTTCTCGTGTTTCAGATCACAAATGGCTGTGATTCTTCTTCTATATTGGCACGACAGCTCGTTGTGACCCCTGGCCGTCTGCAGAAGTTTCTTCTTCTATTTCATTCGCCTTGATGTCTTGGCTCTCCAGTTCTTAACCTTAATGATGTCAAAATATTCTGGGATTTCATTAGCTCCCCCCCCCCCATAGGTGTAGCTTCGGGGGGGACGTGCCACCCCCCAACTTGAAATAAATTAAAATGTTAATAGAAGTTCAGTTAAAATCAGAAAATTATAGAAAACTTTTGAGAAAGCTGGGTATTTCCGCTTTTTCAAACTGTGAAACTGAAGATTCCGATCATGTCTTTAGCCTTAACATAGTTTTTAACAATGATATGATCCATAACGAAAATTCCATGCTATATTATTTTCTCATTTTATTTATATGATATTTATTTTCTCATTGTATAACATTTGAATGTTACTCAAACATCAATTCTATTGTTATTCAATTTCAAAACAACATAATTTATATTTTAAGGACTGTCGCCCTCCCAAAAAGTTAGAAGCACGCTACGCCTATGCCCCCCCCCTCCCCCCGAAAGGATGGTCTTCTCCTTAACCTTTTTTGTCTTTGGAGTACTATTGTTTGTTGTTGTTGTTGCTGTTATCTAAGAATTACCCATTCTTTGCAGTTGTCCTGTCCATTTCATTTTGTTACCTTTAGGAAATTGATATTATCTAGTTCCCTATATAGTCTATATATTTCATGATCGAGCCATTTCCTCCCTCAACCTATACACCCCGCAGAATACTCTCAAAAGCCGCTAAAGTAATGGCTGTGATTAAAGAACGTTAGTTTGTCATGCTTTTCTTTTATAAGTGCAGATCTGAACTCTGAAGTCTTAAAATGAATGGGACAAATTACCTGTATACAGAAGGTCGTTCGCAGTTTATGGAAACGATTTTTTAATTTATTTTTGTCGTTTGGATTTTGAGATAAAAATTTGGCAACTTCAGAATAATTATCTGCTACTGTTTTGTTTCGATTGGAATGTAAAATAAAAGATTTATTTTGAAAATGGCTCCTAAAATTGACAGATGGCTAGAAGGTTGCGTAACTGCGCTTTCCGAAGAGAAATATTCGAATCAACAAATTATAAAGTGGTGTAGAAATCGCGGTTATGGCATTTCAAAAAAAGGTATTTGTAATATGAGCAGTTATTTTTGAAAGTGGTCCATTTTTTCATGTATCGAGATATTGAAGGGTTTGCATTTGAATTAATTTAAAAATATTAGTAAACGTTAATCAATTTCAAGTGATGTTTTCAACACTAAAAACCTTTTAAATTTTATTATAAAATGATAATTATTAAAATTATTTTAAAAAATAAACGATTTTTTTAGTTCCAAATGGACTTATACCACTTTCAAAAATAACATATTATAAGAAATAAAAAGAAGAGGAAATATAAGTTCATATTTTTAGAGACATTAGTTTCACTGAAATGGATTTTTTAATTTGAAAAATAATAATTAAAATGAAGACATGTAAATACACGAATAACCAAGTTTTTTATGAAATAATTTTAGTTATATTAAAAAGACGATATAAATAAACAAGTGTAAAATGTAAATTACTTCGTTTGGGATATGGAAGGGCCTTTTGTAGATCAAACGAAAATTAAATATATATCTCGGTTCGTTGATGCTAAGTTTTGATTTTCTTTTAAAGTTTTTCTAGCCAGTTCTGCATTACCTGAATGTATGCTATGTTCTTCTAAAAGGCTGCTGTTTTCTTCAAGGTAGCTTTAATTTTCATATTTAGCAAATCGCATTTTTGACACGTATCTTTATGTGGGTGATGAAAATTTAAATTTAAATTATTCTTAAAATTTTTCGTATATATTTGCTCGCTGAGAAATGTTGTATTGTTCTCATTGCACTTTTCGACATACAAGTTGTACATTTTTCTTGTGTTCAAATCAGATCTCAGGTATTTTCCGTTTGGATTATTACAACGCGTGTAATGGCTTTCATAGTGTGGAAAATTCTTTGTATGATCTTCTACGGCATCCACAAGTTCCTCATCACTCTTTCTGCAAGATCCTTTCATTTTTCCACAAGTCTTTTCCTATTACCTTTGCTTTGAGAGCCCTATGTAGTCAGGGCCGACCCTAGGCGATAGGCAAGGTAGGCAACTGCCTACAGCGGCAAAATTTAGAGGCGCCAAAACCAACTGAACTACAACAAAAACTAAAATAAATAAATAAATAAATAAATAAATATATATATATATATATATATATATATATATATATATATATTCTGATTGCCTGAATCTAGAAAATAAAGGAGTAGAAAAACATTCGAGACAATTCTAAAACATTCCGAGGACGCTGGACATAGAGTGTACGAGAAAGACATAGGAGGGAAACAATCATGTACTATGAGACTTGTTAGGTATCTAGTGACTTAGTTTCTATTTTTGGTCTTATTTACAGCCCTGGGCATCTTGGACAGTACCCCTCAAGCTGTATTTTGCACAAAGAAGCCTCCAGTTCCCACGGAGTTTAACTACTTCCGGTCACTGAGGATTCCGCCTAAATTAAGGTGACCAGATTTTAACATTGGTAAAGCAGGACACCATTGACTGGGTGAGAGGGGTTCTTGATCAAAAATTTGGTCTATATGGAGTAACAAAAATTTTCATAGAACGCAAAAATAGTATTGTAATATATTTTTTAAAGTTTCAACTTAAGTACAATTTACAAATATAATAAATAAAAAAATTATGTATAGTATTATTTCATTCTTTGACGTATTTCTCATGTGAGTGAATTTTTCTTAGTAGATTGCTGTCGTTGTTTAAAAGGTCGTGAAATTTTTCACAAGAATTTGTTAAATTATATTTCACACATAAAATGGCTTTCAAAGTCTCAATACTTAATTGTGATTTTTCTGATGCCCACACTTTATTTACCGTAGAAAAAACGCGTTCAGTCGCAGCATTAGTTCCTGGTAAGGACAGCGCGTATTCGTCAATTTTGAAAGGACATTATTGTATGGAACAGGGTTTGTTTCAAAATGATGAAATATTTCTAACCATTTGTTCTCTATTGTGATTTTTGCTGATGCCCAAGATTTAACCTTTTTCCTTATCAATATTTTTTTTAATAATGATACCTCATTAAAAATATCATTTTTGGAAATATTACTATATGGGAAATTTTGAGTAATATGATCGAATGATTTTTGACACATCATTCCAATTAAGTTATTGTTTTGATGTAACCCGAAAATGTTCAATTTCATTGTAATGTACCGTCCACTCTTCTAAATAATCTATGCAGTTACCACAGAACTTTTTGACTAATTCATGATATCTGCACGATTTATTGCACCTTGTTCTTCTAGCTGGCTTATACTGTTACGCATAGTTAACGGAAGAAAATTATTTTCTAACCGCTCTTGACACTGAAATTTTAAATTATTAGCTTCATTTGCTACTTCGATTACCAAAATTTTGTCACCTTCATTAAGTTTCATAGCATTTTGAAAAAGAGTTGCTTGATTTTGTACAAACTCTAGCTAAATTTTTGAAGATTATTTTTCAAAAAAATCTTCTAAAATTCTAGGACATTTATCCTGTGATAGAAAGTACGATTTCAAAGGATCGTATATTTCCAAAATTCTTTCGACAGCTGGCAAAAGAGCTAACCAGCGCGTTTTACTGTATCCAAGTATTTTCTGATATTCGACTTCCGCAGTTTCAAAAAATTCTTTAAGCGTTTCAACGCGCACAGTGTATAAATAGAAATAAGAATATATTTTAATAACAATATTTTTCACATCTACGGGTAACAAGTCAGCAGCTGTTTGAATGGCGTTATGTATTATGTACGCTGCACAACCAACACCAATAATGTTTTGATTAAGGTTTTTGTTTAATTTATAAAAAATATTATTTGTACCTCTTTTCGCTTTTCCTCCAAAATTTGCGTTCGTGTTGTCTGCACAATATGCAATCATTTTATGCTTTGAATTGTTTTTGTTTTTTTCCAAAATATTGATAATGGAACTGAAAATTATTTCAGAAGTTTCGCCAGGCATAGAAACGAAATCTAAAATTCTAATTTTTATTCCAGTTTCCAAATCAAAAAATCTAATAATGGTTGGAAATTACTTTATATCCTTATGATTAGATGCGTCAGAATATATGGATATAAAATTAATTTTTTCTAGATTTTTGTTTAATTCTGAAAATGCATATGGGGAAAGCACATTTCACATAATTGCCTCGGATTTTGTTATAGCACAAGCAAATATTTTGTTGAATAACTTGACAACTTGTGATGCACAGTTCTTAGATCTGAAGGAATAATTGTGATTAATAGCATGAAAAGACATAAGTTCTTCTAATGCTAATTTCTTTTCTTCGTCTCCATAAGTTGTTTTCTGAAAAAAATCCTGTATTTTGGAGGAAGATGCAGCAGTATTTAAATATCTTTTATGTTTCTGTGTCTCCAAGTGCTTTGAAATATCATTCTTCCCGCCGTGAGAAATGGAAAAATCACCATTACATTTCTCACATTTTAACATGAAATCGCTTTTGATTTTTTTTAATAAAAGGAAATTCACTTCTTAGATCATCGTTGAATTTGCATTCTCTTTTCTTACTCATTATGAAATCTAAAAAAAAATAATTAAAATTATATTATAAATTATTATATACATATTGCTTAAAAACACAGTAAGTAGGTACATAATTACATGAACATATTTTATTGTTAGTTTATAAATTAAATTAAGTTGATTGTTATAAAGTAACTATATTTTAAAAATTATTTTAATTGTAATGCTATATTTCTTTCTAAATAATAACAATATTAACTTCTATGACTTTTCCTCTAAATTTGCCGTAACGTAAGTCGTAAGTGTCACTTTCAAGGTCGGTGCTAGACTTTTTGCCGCCACTATAAAATATAAATAATACGAGCACTGTCTGCTAAATTCAAGAAAATTTATAAATTTATGAAATAAATAAATAAATTACTTACCTAAATTATCTGAATAGCTGATTTGTAATAACATCACTTGTATAACTAGCTTACTAGCACGCAGTACGATGTGTATCGTCTGAGAGACAGTTACGAAATGTTTTCATCGTTGCCAATGCCCAAAAATGTTCATAAAGTCCAAACGATGATGGTCGAATTCTAACAACTGATCAACAAAATTAACAAAAATAATATAAAACTCATATCCTGGCTAAATAACTACATGGCCACCGAAAACCGTATATTCCCTTCCCGTTCTCCCGCCGTTCCCTAGTTTGTCGTGCATTCTTTCCAAAAATCGGGACTTTTTTAAAACGTCGCGGAACGCGGGACAAATTGTTAAAAATCGGGACTGTCCCTCCAAAAGCGGGACGTCTAGTCACCTTAGCCTAAATAGATCTTCTTTAAAGCTGAAACTGGACCGCCTTAACTATATCCGTACCAAAGTGGTTTCGAGTACCGCTAATGCAAAAAAATAATTAGACCCATTTACACAGTTTGGGAAAATATTGTCGGTGGGTCCAAGGACACTGAGAGGTTGTTAAATATAATAAGAGGTGCATGAAGAGAGGTATACATGCACTTTGCTACAGGAGTGATTTTTATGACCGGATGCGAGAGACCAAACGAAACGCCGAATTGCTTATCTTCGCAGGATTTATTTCAAAGCGAAAAAAATAGAGAATAGTTTTTTAAACTCCGAGTTCATACTTTTACAGCATGCTCGCATTAACAAAACATAGGTAAATATTATTTTTACAATTTTTTTCTGTTAAAACTGAAAAAGTTGTTTTGTTCTACGAGTAATACTATATAGTATAACATACAATTTAAGGGAGTATATGAAAAATATTTTATAATTATTTATGTTGGCTTAATTATTTGCATTGTATTTCATATGTTTATTTCATTTTATTTTGCCTAAGTTGCTGTAAGCCTCGCAAAATATCATCTTAACTAATTAATATTTTTTCATGAAATTTTTAACCTACAGCCTATACAAAAATTTTTATCGTTTCCTACAATATGTGTTTTTATTACGGCATGAATTACAATAATTTTTCCCACAATTGAAGGTATAATTATTTATATTGTATTCCATATATTTATTTTATTATATTTTGTCTAAGTTGCCGTAAAAATTTTAAATGCGTTTTTCTTTATATGTGATATTGTAGCATTGCGCGTAGGATATCTTCTTAACAAATTAATATTTTTTCATGAAATTTTCATCCTCAAACCTATACCAAAATTTTTATCATTTCATACAATATGCTGTTTTTACTAGGGCATTAATTTAATTTTTTTCCACAATTGTAGGTATAATTATTTATACAGTATTTAATATATTTATTTCGCTTTATTTTATCTTAGTTGCCATAAAATTTTTAAACGCATTTTTCTCCGTATGTGATTTTGCAGCATATCATGCAGGATATCTTCTTAACTAATAAATATTTTTTCATGAAATTTTTAACCTAAAACCTGTACCAAAATTTTTATCATTTTATACAATATCTTGTTTTTATTAGGGCAAGAATTAAAAAATTCCACAATTTTGGGATAGCTAAATACAACTACATATTAAAAATAAAAAGAAGCTCTAAAAACATAATTTAGCTAGGGGGTTGATGACATATTTATGAAGAATATAGATACAATCTATCCGGCTGTTTTCCAAAACTATCCCAATTTGAAGTGGTTGCGAGAGAGGGCCATTCTTGCTGCTAAAAATAAAGATGTAAAAGAACTAAGCAATGGAATACTTTCCATGTTATTAGGCGTACTCACTGAATACAAATCTATCGATACCATACTATATGCCGATGAGGTCGTCAATTTCCCAACAAAGTTCTTAAACTCACTTGATCAGGCTGGATTGCTACCACATCGTCATTTACTTAAAGTGGGATCTCCAATTACTTTACTTCGGAACCTCGACCCGCCAAAATTTTGCAACGGCACAAGGCTGTGTGTAAAGAAGATGCTGGTCAATGTTATTGAAGCGACAATCTTAACAGGAAAGGGAGAGGGTGAAACATTATTATTATTTTTATCCCACGGATACCATTCATTCCGACGGATCTGCCTTTTAACTTTGAGATATTGCAATTTCCAGTGAGACTTACAGTGAGACTCCAAGAGGTGTCCAGTAAGCTTGGACACCTCTGATAGAAAAGAAGAACAAAATTTATTCATATTCAATAGTTGGTAGAGCCTCCACGAGAGGCAATTACAGCCTCAACCCTCCGAGACATGCTTTCCACAAGTCCTTGTATGACAGCTAGTGGTATTTTCTTGCACTCGACTTAGAGAAGACATGTAAGTTCCTTCACCAAATTTGGACGGTTGTTGCACCCCTTAATTTCGTGATCCAACTCATCCCAGAGGTTCTCGATAGGGTACAGATCTGGGCTCTGGGCAGGCCAGTCCATTCGGTTAACCCCATTGTCACCTTACCAATCCATGGTGGACCTCGCAACATGACAGTTGGCGTTGTCGTCTTGGAAGTAACATGGTCTAACCCGGAAAACTGCCACAACGTAGGAAACACAGTGTCATCCAAAATGGTGCAGTAGGCGCCGGCGTTGAGCTTACTATGAATTGGGACCAAGGGTCTCAGTCCATAACATGAGAAGCCGCCAATACAACTTTCTGCTATATATCCTCAATGATGCTATCAACTTCAAACAAAAAGATTGTTTAAGGGTTGGGCAATTCCTACTTTTAAAATAAAAAATAAAAAATTGCACATGTGCGAAAACTCGAAAAAGCACTACTAACTTTATTTTTTAAATATGAAAGGGAGTCAAGTGATACATCGTTTAAAAGGCATTTAAATTAACTTTATAAAAATACTAAATTTTTTGTAATCGGTTAAGTAGTTTAAGATATATTTGCGATTGAAGCTTTGAAATACAAAGGGGAAAAAATGGTTTTTAAGCGAAACTTATTATTATTTTTTTAAATCTTTAATCAAATCGAGTTAAATATCGAAAGGGTGATTTTTTAATGAATTTAAAAGTGATGTTGTTATTTTTCGCCTCAACTATACTATCGTGAAATCTATAACAGAAATACCAATGAAAAAGTTGAGTATAACAAAGTTTGTTGATAGTAAGTTTCCATTTTTATAGGTTTTTTTTATTGAGGAATTCTATTGTGAAAGTAGCTTAACTTATACAGGGTGTTTCGTTCAATATAACGTCCCACTATACTATCGTGAAATCTATAACAGATACAAAGTAAAGTTAGATGCGGAAGTTGTCTCATTTCCTGGAAAGTTTATTATTACTCGGTTTTTATTTTTACAGAGTGTCCCACAGAGTATGTATTGCTATTAACTTTTAAATTTTAAGTAGGACAACTTTCTGGGTGGTTGCTCCGTGGTATATCCAAAAAGTATAACATTTTTTTAAAAATCCCTATATTTTGATCCAAGCCATCTCAGGTTATTTTTTGCCATTCTGTAAAAGATACCCTGTATAGTCGGTTTTGATTGCTCGATTAACCTTATCCAATTAAATTTTTGTTTTGGAATGTCTGACGGAAGAAAAAGACTATCTGGTAGTCAATATAAAAATAGGAGGTGGGAGAATCGAACCCAGATTCAAAAGCAATCAGGAACGTTGCGTAGATTCTAAAGAGATGTAAGTAGTTTCAAACAAAGGAAAGAACTAAGCGATTGTCGAGATCTAGACACTACTATCAATTCTCATTTGGATTTGGATTATCAAGACGACAGCAACATTAATGGTGAAATAGCGAGTAGTTCTAGACAGGAACAGAACTCAACAGGTTTCGAGGCAATAGCGCCCTTTACACGTACGTTCTTTCCCGCGTGAAACCACGATCTCGCGCGATTGAGTGCACGTGTGAAGGTGTCGGAGAAGAAGAGAAAGCTGCTTTGGAGCGTACTGCAAGTTTTCCTTCGCGCAATCCCGTACGCTCCAAGCACTCCAAAAGCGTACGTGTAAAGGGCGCTATTGGATACTACCACGGTAAATGAAGGAGGCCTCAACCAAACTCTGTCATTAGACCCAGGATTAGGGCCCGATGGTATAAGCGACTCAGAAGAACATTTTTAGGTAGAAAAGGTCCATTACCTCCTTTATTCGGCTACGATTTTCGGTCTGACAATCAAATTCCAAATCGAAGATTTAGTGAAAAGTACTGTAACAGAATTTTAAAAAATGAAGAACACGTGACAAGATATTGGCTGGTATATTCAGTGTCAAAAGATTCTGTGTTCTGTTTTTGTTGCAGGTTTTTTTTTGGTAATTCAAAGTTGAGTTCGTTTTTAAATGAGAGTTATAGAAACTGGAAAAATATTGGTGAGATATTACGAAAGCATGAAGACCCGAAAACTCATGTAAATTATTTGAAATCATGGATAGAGCTGAAACGAAGGTTGGAATCTTGTCAGACAGTAGATTCAACTGTACAAAGATTAATTAATTCTGAAATTAAATATTGGCATGAAATAGTTTTACCATTATGTCAGTTATTAAATTGCTTGGTGAAAGTTCTCTAGCCTTTCGGGGTACAAGCGACAAGCTTTATGAACATAACAACGGAAATTTTCTGAATTTAATTCAATTGCTAGCTGAATTTGACCCAATAATGGAGAAGCATTTTCGTAGAATCATCAATAATGAAGAAAAGACAGCGACATATCTAGAAAAAAACATTCAGAACGAAATTATTGGACTGTTACATGATAGCATAGAGTCTTATATTATAAAACAAGTTCAAAAAGCGAAATATTATTCGGTTAATCTTGATTGTACTCCCGGTGCGAGTAAAGTTGAACAAATGACATTTGTAGTAAGATATGTTTCCACTGATCAATCGGAAGCGGGATTTGAATGCAACATTAATGAACATTTTCTGGGTTTTCTTCCTATTGAAAAATCTACTGGTAAGGAATTATCTCAAGTTTTATTAGAAGAGTTGGAGAAAAATAGATTAAAATTAGAAAATATGAGAGGTAAAGATTACGACAATCGTTCAAATATGAGAGGCGACAAATTGGGAGTACAATCAAGAATTAAAACTTTAAATCCCAGAGCATTTTACGTACCTTGCAGCAGCTATTCATTAAACTTTGTAGTTGACGATATGGCAAAATCTTCCTTGGAGGCAGCGAATTTTTTTAATAAGGTTCAAAAGCTATATAGATTTTTTGCCTCGTGGACTTTTTGGTGGGCCATTTTAATAAAACACCTTAAAACTCTTACATTGAAACCATTGAGAGACACTCGTTGGGAAAGTCGTATAGATTCCCTAAAACCTTTACGTTTTGAAATAAAAAATATTCACGATGCTTTATTAAGTATTTACGAAAATGTAGAAATAGATAATATGATTCGAGATAAGGCCAGTGGTTTATTGATCACAATAAAACAATTTAAGTTTTTATGTTTGATCGTCATTTGGTATAAAATTTTGAATCATATTAATATAATATTAACCCGATAAACTTGAATTAAAAGATTTTGTTTTATCCCAAGCCACTGATTTATTAAATAGCTCCTTAACTTTTTTAAAAGAATTAAGATCGGATGAATCCTTTGTCAACATTATCATAGAAGCTGAAAAATTAGCTAGCGAAATAGACGTAAAACATAACTTTGAATTGACTACACCACGTCATCGTGTTCGATCTAAAAAACAAATTGTTTCATATGAAAGTGTAGACGAACCTATGCAAGATTCAAAAGAGAAATATAAAGTAGAATTTTTTTTCTTTATTATAGATCAGGTGATTAGTGCACTGGAGCTGAGATTCAACCTATTGAATAGTCATAACGACTCTTTTGAGTTTTTATACGATGTCCACAAACTTAAAGACATGTGTAAAAATGAATTGCTGGTACATTGTAAAGATCTGGAAAACGTCTTAACAGATGGTGATTCCCCCGATCTTAACACTTCAGAATTGGCTGACGATATAGACCTTGTTTGTGCACTTTTAGAAAAGAAAGAAGGTCCAGTTGATGTTCTCAAATTCCTTACCTCCCTTAACATTGGGCCAAATTTAAGCATTGCTTTAAGAATTTTGCTAACCCTGCCCATAACTGTTGCTACCGGCGAAAGATCTTTTTCTAAATTAAAAATAGTAAACAATTACTTAAGAACCATGTGTTGTGAAAACATCACGTAGAACTGGTTCGGAAGAAGCGTACTTGAAACTAGACGGAACCGGTTTTATTTCACTCCTGATCGCCTAATCGGACATTCTCCAGGTCTTCCTACAAAGTTTTAAAAGAACGTTGGCAACAAAAAAGGTGTGAAAATTTCTCCGGCGGAAGGACATTATAAAAGGTGACTCCTCGAGGGTTCTCGGCAGCTGACGTCGTTGTTCTTGGAGAGAGGGTGCTCTGAAGCACGTGGTTGCGCGAAGAATAAAGTGTGACTCAACTGGTCTACGAAAGATTTACAGAAATACGGAATTGTCCGATGGTTCCTGGTTCCTTTGCTGAGAATTGTATTTTACAAGAGCACATAGTCTTCGTGCTAACAATTGTGCTGACCTCAACATGAGCATAAAAAAATATTTTTGTTGTGAAAACATCAGCGTAGAACTGGTTCGGAAGCAGCGTACTTGAAACTAGACGGAACCGGTTTTATTTCACTCCTGATCGCCTAATCGGACATTCTCCAATCTCGGAGTTCCAATGTAAAGGATATGGTGTTGTGGCCGTGATTATATAAGATCAGCACATTGCAAAAAAATAAAAGAATAAAACTGGAATTCACTTACCACACTTTATTTAAGACAAGTTAGGAGAGCATAAAAAAATATTTTGCACGTGGTGCATCACCATTTATACCACGCATGTTGAGGTCAGCACAATTGTTAGCACGAAGACTATGTGCTCTTGGAAAATACAATTCTCAGCAAAGGAACCAGGAACCATCGGACAATTCCGTATTTCTGTAAATCTTTCGTAGACCAGTTGAGTCACACTTTATTCTTCGCGCAACCACGTGCTTCAGAGCACCCTCTCTCCAAGAACAACGACGTCAGCTGCCGAGAACCCTCGAGGAGTCACCTTTTATAATGTCCTTCCGCCGGAGAAATTTTCACACCTTTTTTGTTGCCAACGTTCTTTTAAAACTTTGTAGGAAGACCTGGAGAATGTCCGATTAAGCGATCAGGAGTGAAATAAAACCGGTTCCGTCTAGTTTCAAGTACGCTGCTTCCGAACCAGTTCTACGATGATGTTTTCACAACACCATGTCTACTGAAAATCGTCTTAATGGGTTAGCAATGTTGGCCATTGAACATGAATTGAGAAATAAATTAGATCTGAAAGAAGTTATTCGCGATTTTGCAGAAAAAAAAGGTTCGAAAGAGATTATTTTAATTTAGATTTAAACTTCGTATATTGTACAAGTATTCTTTATTCTTTGTTGTTTTAAAAGTATTGTTTGCTCTAGTTTTAGTTCCCATGTTTGTGTGTTTTTAATAAAAAAAATAAAATAATTCGTAAATATTGTATGAGTGTTATTGTCTCAATTCAATTAGATTAGACCGTATTTTTCTGGTTACATGTTTTTTTGTAAATCTTTTTTCTTTTAATTTTAAAGTTTTTGAAGCTTGGGGGGTGGCACTTTTGAAGTTTGCCTACGGCGGCAAAAACGCTAGGGCCAGCCCTGATTTATTCTGCCTATAGATATATCAAATGTTCCTATAAAGAACTTTTTACATACCACAACGCTTTCCTTTTCAATATTTAAAAAGAATTTATAACTACAATCTCTGACTGATCCCTTAAAATTTCTACCTCGTCTTCATTTTACTGGCGTACGCTGAGTAAATGCACACAAGAAGGTATTTTGTTTGTTAAAATCCCCCATTTCCCCCAAAATATTAAGGGATATTCGATCTCTCTCTGTAATACCATTCTTGCACATTTCCACATAATTGCAATCCTTATTTTGGAATTTCTTTGCAGGAATAATATTTCCAGTTGTTGTATAATATTTTTCGCCTTAATTTCTTTTGCATTTCTTAATCTTCTGATCATTATTTTCATAATGTGATCGAAAATTAGTAACGTCGTCTTCGGCAGTCATTGCATCAGTTAATTCCAAAATTCTAATCCTCGTCTTAGTTTGTAGCAATCTTGAATTAATATTGCTTAAACTACTTCCCTCATAGGATTCATAAATTCTTCTTCTTTTTCTAATATTCATGGGTCTTATTTCTATAATAAAAAAACTTCAATATTCCCGCAAAAAATTTAATTACTCTTACTGACCAACATCACTATCAAACCAAACTGACATATTATCGTCTTTTTTATAGGTATATGAACACATTGTAACAACTGTATGAAATATTATTTATATAAAACTTCGATTTTCTGCTTTAATAACAATTATATTTAAATAATACTCACGCTGCAATCTATTAGTATAAGAAACACAAACCAAACAGTACGCCTTGGGAAAGAAAACCAAACAAAATCAGTGAAATTAATTCTCACCACTTCATCAGAACAATAATACCGTTATCTTGTTAACGATGTTGTTTTTAAGACACTAGCCCTAGCTAAGTAATATCTGCTAAAGCGTAGTATACACTGAAGTCGTAATAATCAATAATAATTGCAATAAGCAAGTTGTTTTAATTATAATTATTATGAATGGACTTATTACACTTTCAAAAAAAACTAGTTTTGCGATAACATTTTACAGATAAAATTATTTTGTTTACTTTATGAAAAAATCGTACTCCATTGAATGTATGATTATAAATATGAGGAGAATGTGTCTATATCTTACTAAAATTACCATTAACTCACTTTTTTTTTAAAAGTAGACTTATACCACTCTCAAAAATTTACAGCTCATATATTAAATTAAAAAGGAAAAAAAGTTTAACTGAAAGTAAAAATGAAAACATGACCGCGAAACCTCCTAAGACTGTTCGAACCACAGATAAATATCAAGAAAGTGAAGTCTTTGATCCTAAAAGAAAATCCGCTGACTCGAAGATCCATTACATCGAAACTGGGAATGTCTTCTGGCACTGTGTAAGTAAAATCATTCATATAGATTTAAAGTTAAAAAACATGTTTAAGCATAAAGTTCATATGCTTTTGCCAATAGCATATTGCTGAAAGAAAAACAAATTGTAGAAAATTATATGAAAAACACCTAGCTGCTGAAAAATGGAAATTTGTGGTAACATTCGATGAGACATGGATGTATTGAAGTGACTCTAATAAAAAAAAGATCAATTTTATATTGCTCAACTGACGGTAGTGACCGTACGAAATGGCTACAAGTATATTGTAACATTTTTGTTGAAAGTGTCGTGTGTTGTTGCGTAATTCTTTAGTTGTTTACGGCACAGCAACTCGTAACTCGTCCGCTACTGTGTCATGTTTTCAATTTTGGAGAAAAGAGTTCTGTTTTAGCTTTCTTTAAAAGCAGTCGCTAAAATATGTTACTGTAATTAAAATCTTGAATTTTATTTGGCAAATTTTAGTTTAGGACTTCCTGCAATGATGAAAAAAGGGAAGCTGGAGAGAGGGGAGTTTCAATATAAATGTAAAGAGGATGTTGCAGCCATCAAATGGATGGATAACAAGCCGGTAACAATTCTCACAGCAGCAAACAACCAAAATGCACAACAGTTTCAAGGAAGAACAAGAATGGAACATTAGTCAGGTGTCTGTCCAACTGCTATTGCCACATATAATGAGATTATGAGAGTTGTTGATCACTTTGATCAACTTCGAGAACTTCATGCATTTGGACGACGCTCCCGGAAATGGTGGCGTCGAATCTTTTACTTTCTCCTTGATCTGGCAATTGACAATGTCTTTATTTTGTGGAAAACTTGTAGAAGATATTCGGGAATTCAAAACCAACTGAATTTTCGTCGACTAGCATGGCAGTTGATTTCTGGATTTTCAAGTCGCAAACGAAAAGGACGATCCATAAGTTTTCTGAGCAACAAAACAAATGTTCCTGATGAAGTGAGATTGAATAAGGGTGGTTACCACATGCAAGTTTTAGGGAATATATACAGGCGCTGTCGTTTGTGCTCTACTAAGGCACATCAAAAGAGAATACAACATGTGTGCACAACTTGCGATGTCCCGTTATGTGTTTCTCCATGTTTTCTAAAATTTTATGGACAATAATCTATCCTAATAATAGCCCAGTTCTGTACCTCTGGAACGCTTCCGGAGCGACCGCTTCATAAATTTATCAGCCTATGGCATCCATTTTGTTTTATGAGTTAGGCTTAACAAGTTAAAAATAAAGTTAAAAAAAGATTATTTGCTATCCAAACCCAAAGAATTTATTAGAAACAACGTAATATAGACACAAATCACCTTTATTTCGATTTTTAGACGGCTGTAATAAACGGTTATGACAGTTTCAAAACAGCTCGCAACCGTTTAAAATTGTTCTCAGCATAAAATATCCTTTCATTGTAATGCATTTTTGTTGTGATATTTATATTCATTAGAGAATTATCTCTTTTCCGCCACCTTTCGAGTTATCTTAGTGTTTCATTTAAATTAATAAGAAGTATCTATCCTAATAATAGCACAGATCTATCTATCTGGAACGCTTCCGGAGCGACCGCTTCATAAATATATTGCCGCATTTTCCGTTTCTTGCGAGTGATCCGGTGGCTGTGAGGTAGCGATGTTGCCTTCGGAGCACTCGGTCCTTAGTTCGAATCCCGCCGGTCGCGGGCTGCGTTTTATTTATTTAATTTAAATCTCCTTTCTGGAAATTTCCAGAATATTCCAGTATATGTAAATTGGATTAATTTGAATGTTCTGTTAGGTTATATAAGTTGCTGCACTTCATTACTTCCAATAAAATTTCTATACTCCACGTCTGTGTATTTAACCGTCTTGTCAGTTTTCACGTGACAATATCAGCCTATGGCATCCATTTTGTTTTATGAGTTAGGCTTAACAAGTTAAAAGTAAAGTTAAAAAAGATTATTTACTATCTAAACTCAAATTATTTATTAGAAACAACGTAATATAGACACAAAGCAACTTTATTTCGATTTTTAGACGGTTGTAATAAACGGTTATGACAATTTCAAAACAGCTTGCCAACGTTTAAAACTGTTCTCAGCATAAAATATCCTTTCATTGTAACGCATTTTTGTTGTGATATTTATATTCATTAGAAAATTATCTCCTTTCAGCCACCTTTCGAGTTATCATAGTGTTTCATTTAATATACTCAGAACTTGAAAATGTAAACACGAGAGAGTCATTCATTCACCGTGATTCATTCATCGTAGTTAATTGAATCAGAGAATCTTTTTCACAGTAAAACAGTTTTTCATTATATTATTTTTTTAATATCTTTATTTATATTTTAACCATATAATATATATATTTTAACCAGATATTACAATAATGTCAAATTTCGTATTTTCAGAAAGTTGTAACCTCGACGCATGCGTAGTGATATGTAAAAACCTGTACTTCACTACGGAGTACATTCAAATTAAATACAATGTTCAATACATGAAGCTACAGACATATACAATGTTCAATATACAGTGTAATATACAATGTCATATACAATGTAAATACAATGTTCAATACATGAAGCTGTAGCTTCATGGGTCAATATATGCAATTAATGCAAAAAAATATGTAAAAAAAAACTTAACGGTTATTTTTATAGACAAAATAATGTAGAAGAATTGGATAATGTCCAATCGTCTGCTGCATTAGAAAGAAAAAAAAATACAGTGGTACCTCGACTTACGAGTGTCTCGACTTACGAGTTTTTCGAGATACGAGCATTCTCTCGGTAGATTTTTTCCTTCGAGTTACGAGCTAAAATTCGGGTTACGAGCAAGCTTCAGATATCCCACCGCTAGTTTGAGCAGCGAATGCCATGTTACGTGCTCATCAAATGAGAACACAAGAGGTATATAATATTTACAACCGTTATGTACAATTATTATACAATTGTATAAATATTATTCTGAGACTACTGTCGAGTCTTAAACCGAGATATTTACACTAAACAATTACCACCCGGGGCAGCTTGCTCTGCCCAAACTTGAGTCGCCCTCTGAAACAAAACAGCGCCCAACCTCTCTCGCAGAGAGATAGCTTCAATTCCCTCCCCCACACTGGAACTCCCCATGGGGTCTAGGGGATGGGATGACCTTGGTCCTAGGAACGCAAGCTCTCCCCCTTCTACAGATTCTTAGAAAATGTTCTTCGGATTCTGAAAGAAGAATCCAGACATTACAGCCACAGTGAAGGATGCAACAATCGTCTAGCTTCCGTGTCTCACTCGTTCACTTTAAGAGAGTAACTTTTAATAAAAGCGAAAGTGAGGAAAGCGGGGCGAAAAGGTCAAAAATCAACGAATAAGATTTAATTTTTCATTTCGGCCTTTCTCCTTCTCTTCCATCTTCATCATCAAGTCTGATCTCCAAGGTAAATATTGTACATTACACTTAATAAAACCAATTTTTGCAGTACATTGTATTGTATTGCGTTTTTATACAATGTTCGTCGTTTATAAGCATATTTTTCTTATTTAAAAACATATAACAAAAAATTGTGGTGTTTTGGGGGAGCCCGGAACGAATTAATGGCATTTCCATTCATTTCAATGGGGAAAATTTTTTCGAGATACGAGTGTTTCGAGTTACGAGCTCTGTCATGGAACGAATTAAACTCGTAAGTCGAGGTAAAACTGTATATTTATTTTGTCAATTTATATTGTTGTTGTGTATGTGACGATAAACTAATTTAAAGTATCAAAAAGAAAGAAACCACGTGATCAGCATTTAATAAATTAAATTCTAAAAATTAATCTTTAAAAATTCACCAAAAATCGGAAAATAGAGGTAAAGATTAGAAAAAGATTTCGTTTTAAAGGAATTTTTATGATCTTTCTCGTGATATAAATTTTATCACCCTCCGATTAATATTTTAAATTTTAAATAATTAAAATGTGTATAATTTAAATAAAAGAAATTAGAGAAGCTCTTAAGTATACAAATAATATCGATTTTGCAGATGTAAATTGATAAAAATTAATATTAACACGTCATTTTTGACGGGCTAACCACTAGTATTGTAATATCAGTCATCTATGAATGAAAAAAATTCTAGTGTACAATCCTTTTGTAGTTTGTAGTATTTACACGATATATTTTTATAAATATAAAAACAAAAAAAAGCATTGTTTCGTACTTTTAATTAGCCCCCAATGGGCGTTGGTAAGCATGCTTACCACCACAAAAATGGTGTTAAAAAATCAAATTAATTTTACTTAATAAGCTAAATGAATTTCTTTTCTAAAATCAATCTCATTCCCAAAAATATTTTAATATACCATTATGAGAAATAAATGGCCCGTTAAAGGGTTAAAACGAGCCTTAGGAAAACGGCATCCAAGAACACTGAACGGACTTTGGAAAACGGTCCAAGAGGAATGGGGTAAAATTGACGACAAAACTAAGAAAAAGTTTACTTTCATGGAAAATTTGAGCCAGAGCTATTGTCAAGAACCATGGCTATCTGATAGAAGCAAATAGCCGCAAAAAATACGGCATTTATACATAAAACTTAACTATCAATATCGTTTCCATAAAGGGCGAATGACCTCCTGTATTACTTAACGGAGATTTTGTTTAATTTTAACGAATGATTTGGATTCCCGATTCGATTAATTAATTGCTTTACATTGTCTACATTTTATCATCTCGCGACTTCACCCTTCCTTGTTGCATACCGTTCTATTAAAAAGTAGAATGTTTTTGTTTGATTTCTTATATTGCATGCAATATTAACTCTCTTTATAACTCGAAGAAAATACCATCACCTGCGTACCACGAAACCGATATTATCACTTTCGAGTGATTGACATTTTGAGTTTGTACATGAATACTTGAAGCCGAAATATCGGCAATCCGATAGATACACCATATGTAATATAATTTTAACACGTGTAATAACGCTTTTTTTATGAAATGAGTTTTTAAAATGGAGAATAATCCTACAGCAAAAAGCAAGTATATGTTACCGAGTTTTGTTCAATTTTCAAGTTTTTGTTTTGTGAAAATCCACTGCTCACGAACTATGAGTCACCTATAGTTACATTTACTAACAAGTTCCTTGCGCTCGATTACTTACAGATATTATCCTGCATGTGATGTTTTTTTTAAACAATACACAGATAGTACATCGAAGCATTAATTTTGCTCTGGAAGTACCCGTTTATAGGCTAAATATGGGAATCGGACAATTCTGATGCAGAAAGTGACGAAAGTACAATAAATCCGCCATCTAAGAATATAGGTCCGCCATATATAGCATAGGACTCTCAAATACTAGATAAAGGTTGTTTTCATTTCGCGGATACTACACTGTTAAATTCCATATTTGGAAGAAAAAAAAATCATCAGACAAAAGACTGACTACATACCTATTTATTGTATAGATAAACTGAGAGAAGAAATTGTAGTTTCTCAGCACTATGCCCTCCAAATCTTCTCGAGGGAAAAAAAGGGGGGGAGCCATGTGCTATGTAACACGATAAAGAGATCTAGATCACACGAACCGTGAGCGTAAGCTCTAAATGCAATAAAGGAGTCCATGGAGAATGCTTTCATTGTCATTCTAGCCAAAACACTTATCTCTTTTTTTATTTCAATAATATTTTTTTTATTCAATATGTTTTCATTTCCTCAAAGACGTGAAAATACTTTTATAAATCTCTAAAAATTTTCCAAAAATAAAATTATATTTTTTTTTACCAATATTTTATCAGTTTTAATTTGTGGAAAATCAATTTCTTCAGGAAAAAAATACACAAAAAGTATTTTTTAAGGGTAAGTTTATCTTTAGTTATGGAAAATAATGTGTTCATATTGATAAGTATTTAGAATGAGGCCCATTTTCCACATTTCCAGACACTACAAGGTAAAAGGGTTAGGTACTAAAGGGGTTAAAATTGTATTCAGGTCCATAAGGTGCATGCACTTTAAGTACCCATTTTGACTGCTGTACATTCTACCGGACATTTACATCTCATAATAAACTTTGTTTCGATTACAGTAATTTTAGTGACCATAGCTGTGAGTGAAGGTCTTGAGATTGGAATCGGCGCTCTTTTTACTGAACGCTATGTGAGAAAGTTAAAAGTCATCTTTTCTGCTAACCAGTCAAGTAGGGGTATAAGTGAGGGTACGCAATTTTGGCATAAAAAATATCAAAATTTCGCAAAAAAAATTACAGTATATAATATTTCGCATATATATATATATATATACTAGCTGAAAACCCGTACTTCGCTAAGGAGTACGTTCAAATTAAATACAACGGTCAATGTATGCAATTAATGCCAAAAATATGTATGAAATTGATGTAAAAAAACGAAAAAATATATTTATAAAAAAAATAAAGCGTTGGGCGTTCAGTTGGCCCAACGGTGTGATTTACAGGATTTGGCCGTTGGCACGAGGTTAGCCAACGGTTGGCGTTCAGTTGGCCCAACAGTCAACTTTGTAGGTAAGCCTACATTAAATTTATTTGGGGCTATTATGCATTTTTCAACCCAGCCAGCAACTCTTTGTTCATCAGGCCAATGGTCAAACTATCCAAGGGTCAATAGTTTTGACATTTTGCTATTTTTCAGCAGATCGTTTACAAAGAGGATTTCCCCTTTTTAAACAGTTTATTAAGTTCTAGTATTTAGCCACCAATAATTTATATAAAAATAGTATATTCAAAAAAACATTTATCAATATCCTATTTTATATATTCAAAACAAAATTTCGGATATACTATTTTTATATAAATTATTTAGGCTGAATAATAGAACTTAATACTGTTTAAAAAAGGAAAATTCTCTTTGTAAACGGTCTGCTGAAAATTAGCAAAATGTTAAACTACTGACCCTAAGATAGTTTGACAATTGGCCCAATGAACAAAGAGTTGTTGGCTGGGTTGAAAAATGCATAACTTTTTTCCCCAAAAAGTAGTTTGAAAACTACAAAATTCACTCTATTATGAAATCAAAAAGTTTCCATAGTTAAATATTAAAATGTACAAAAAGCAACAATACATTTTAATTTTAATGTTATTTTTAACAGTTTACATTTTACTTGACATTGTTTATATAAAGTGTTTTGTTTTAAACACTTTATATCTTTTTAAAGTGAATAAATCTTATAGATTATATCCTTAGTGATATTATAAATCTCATGTCACTCTATATACAAAAGAATATTAATATATATATATATATATATATATATATATATATATATATATATATATATATATATATATATATATACATACATACATATATATATATATATATATATATATATACATATATATATATATATATAATTTATAATATCAATGCTACCTGTTGTTTTTAATCAGTCACTTTACTACATATATAAATTTTTTTAAATAAACACCTTCCCATTATAATCAACTGGTGTCAAATTGCACACTCATGCTGAGTTAATATGACACATACTTTTTGTAAGATTACCTTTATATAAATAATTTTTTCATTATATATATATATATATATATATATATATATATATATATATATATAATATTTATAAACACTTTATCTTCCAATTTTTCTTCAGGTCTGATACAATATATACAACTGAGGTCTGATTTTTTTAAAACTTTCCATAAAACTGTTATATCAATTTTTGGACTTACCTTGTTTAATATTTTAAAACAGCATCTTAATACGGCATGTTATAGTAATTTTAATAAAACACAACTTTTCATCAATTTTTTTTATTTTAACAAAAAATTTAATAAAATTTAATTTTACATTGTCAAAAATACACAGTTCTTTTATCTCTCCCTCCTTCTCTGTCTTTCGAAAAAAGGAAAAATCCCTTTATTAAGTCTTCAACAAATTTTTCCGTTATAACTTCTCCCTGGTGAGCCAGTCCGACAGAAGCTGTCAATAGAAAAATAAATTAGTACAGTAAATGAGTCAAAAGAAAAATAGCTATATATGCACCAAACAGTCAAACAAAATTGCCTGATTAAGTTAGTTTTTTTAATTCTTTAGAAACAAGTTAACTTATTATGAAATCTAACCCTAGCATTTACTTCATAATCAAAAATTTCCTCATGTTGCATGATCTTGTCTTAAATATTACTTCAGGTATGTATCAGTAAAGGTTTATTTATTTGCTAAATTATCAAAGCACAAAATAAAACAACAATTTCAAATATGGAAACTAAATTAACATCAGAGAAAAATTAGACACTGCAAAGATCTTTAATAATTTTAGTACATATTTATTTACATGAATATATCAACTCTCTGAAAACTTACTTAAAATTTAGACATGAAAAAATAAAATATCAAGAGCTATTGGCAGAAATTTCTTTACATTATAGGAACTAATCATCTTAAACTGCTTGCATGTGTTTAGCAAAGTTTATTTTCATAAATTAACAGAGCAGAAAATTGAAGAATAATTTGAAATATTTGAACCAAATTAAAATTAAAAAAATAAGATATTGTAGTATATGATAGATAAGATTAATTTCCACATACATTTTACCAATACAACATTGAAAAAATTAAGGTAAAATTTCGCTTCTCTTAACCACACAGTAAACAATATTTTCTCAGTAAAAGTCAAATTAATTCTGTAGCATCAAAAGCCCAACAGTTTGTAAATGTATGTTTGTCAACACAAAGCTTTTTATTAGCACAATATCTTTAAAAAAAACTAACACTTTAATAATTTTAGACAATATTTATAACTCCACGAATATAAAAAAAAATTACAAATGTTTGAACAAAATATCAACCCTACTAATGCCTTTCTATCTACTGAACATCACAGTATCTATATATTTAAGTTGCTAAGCCAGACCAATTCTTTGGGCTGTCTGGGAGAGAAAACTACTGCATCAATTTATTTTATTTTGGTCTTAAAAAAAAGATTTTAATCTATAGATGTGTCAAATACGGTTTTTGTAACCATAATCTCTATTAATTTTCGATAATTTATAATCAAAAATTGCTTTCTGTACATGCTCAGCGACATGTTTAAATCTGGCTTTAGATACTCACTAAGCACGAGGCTGCATAAACTACTGCATAAAATACTGTACTAATTAGATATAACTAAAAATTTAAAACACATTAACATAATGATTTAAAAATACATATTTAATAAAGTGAATCAAATAATACTAGTAGGAAACAAGGGAAAATAAAAAAGAGTGAGGAACAAGACTTCAGTTTATACAAATAGGCCAAGAATTCAAAGCAAGTTTTTACCTAGATTCAATCATTCATAAGATGATAACCACACTTCCAATTCTTTCATCTATAGTACTAATGAGATCAGGACTGGCAGTCGAATAAAAATTTCCAGAATTTCCAATTTATAATCTTATTTCCTTTTTCTATATGAATCACATGCTGCATACCAGTTCCTTGAATACATGATCTTATAGACAGCTAAAAATAGAAAAATAAGTCATATACCATGGGATTGTCAAAATACAGTCTTTAATATTATGTACAAACTTTATAAAATATAGTGTCAAAAATATTGCTAAAAATGTAAATATTATAATAAGTAGCAGCTAATCAAATGTTAAAGACAAGTGAATTATTTTAATGAGTGATCAGCTTACTTCATAAATAGTTCTTAATATTATGTACAAACTTTATTAAGTACATTGTCAAAAAATTGCTTAAAATGTAAATATTACAATAACTAGCAGATAATCAGATGCTAAAGACAAATGAATTATTTTAATGAGTGATCTGCATACTTCATAAATACTTTGTATTGATATTTTACTTTCAAACAAAATGTTTAACATTAAATACCTGTTCGAGTCTGAGACAGACAATTATTTTAAACTCAAATAAAATACAATTGCAAAGTTGATAGTAAGGAGAGAAAAATTACTGAAATTTCACCAAATCAGACAGCTAATTGTATTTTATCCTTGTATTCATAAGCTATTGATTAACTGACGCTTCTTTATAAATTTGACGATTTAATAGAGAAGGTTTTCTAAATTTATGAAGTAAACTGTGAGATATAAACTTATAAACAACTTAAATCCACTTAGAATAAAAGATTCAACTTCTTATATAAAATGTTCAGAAAACTTTAATAACAGAAATTTGAGCATAAATAAAAGTTTACCATAATGTTTTTATTATAAATACTCTAGTTAGAAATAATCTTACTGAAAGTACAAGGTAAGAATCATAAGTAAACACCAAATTTGGTCAACTATTCAATTTAAAACTTTCTGAACGATCCGATTAACTAAAGTAACTCAACCATTTAAAATAAATAACAAACAGATCCATGATTTCAAAAAGTTTAAATACAACCATTCTATAAAGGATTCTAAATATACAGATTACTTATTGTGATCTAAAAATAGAGAAACAGCAAATACAATTACAGTAGTTAAATTTATTATTTGAGGAAAGCTTTGGCTGTTTTTATAGAAATTTAACAAAGTATTTTACTTAAATTTACCAAGTTACGCTTCATTTTGCTATGCATTTTAGAAAACTACTTGATGCTACTAATTAGTCAAGTACATCATTTTGTTTACTAAATAAAAGTATATTACTAATAAAATAATATACTTACTCTGGAATTCTTCGTAATATTACAATCACGTGGAACATGGAATGGCCGACATCCATTTCTTTTTACCGTTCATTTCTTCGCAACACGTGCAAACATTTCCCCAAACCAGTTTCTGTCGTAGTGAATAATGCATTTTGTAACTGCTGGCCCAACAGCTTTAATTTGCAGTTGGGCCAACCATATTTTGTAACCGTTGGCCCAACCGCCTCCATTTGCAGTTGGGCCAACCACATTTTGTAACCGTTGGCCCAACCGCTTCCATTTGCAGTTGGGCCAACCATATTTTGTAACCGTTGGCCCAACCGCTTTCATTTGCAGTTGGCCCATCTGAATTTCTGGAATTTCTGCCAACGGTAACCATTCCCCAACGATGCCACGAAAATATGCGGTTGGGCCAACGGTGTGTGTTACTTGGGAAGGGTTAATGGTGAGACCAAGGGGGAGAAAATTGTTGCTGGGCTTCTATTAAAAGTGAGGCTCTACTGCATTTTATAATACTGCGGAGAAATCTAGCAGTAGTGTTCAAAAAACCGAACTCTAACCGAAAATTTAAAATATGTGTATAAATAAACCTGTAAAAAGTAGAATTTTTAAATACTGACTTGAAAACGCTTTTTTTTTCTGCTTAAATACTCAAACATGAAGAGTCTATGGTTCGGGCCCCGGGTTCGTCTAGGGCAGTCATACTCAACCTTATTTTTTTCTCTCACAAGCCACATGCATATGTTTGCTACGTTACGCGGGCTACGTTACGTTACACTAGGTGTCTCTGAATGTCGGACAAGCTGTTGGCGGACAAGCTCCTTGCCTACCCAGTATCACGGGCGCGGCGCAAGTTCCGAAATACGAAAAATGTACTATGTGTCACAAAGTTACCCCTGCAGTCTCAAAGTAACCCCATCTTACGGTATTTTAGAGAAATATAGGTTTATACTTGCTACATGCTACTCTCGATACGTCATCAAGGTAAGAATCAGTAAGCCGATTTCTGTATACATTCTTCGCATATGTCATTCTGAAATTGAATGATTCACAAAGATGCGTTGATGTGGAACAACATGAGCAGCAAATGGCCCATTTTTGTACAGTTTTGTATTTTTCAAATGTCGTTCCAATCGTCCAGGCCGCGTTGTATCATTACTCAGAACAGCATGGCAAATCACACATTGAGGAGGTAATTGGCTACCGTTTTCCTCAATGAAGGTAAATCCGTATTTAATATAATCATCATTGTTGTGAAGGATCCACAATTTGGACATTTTGAACTCCTTCCAACGTTATAGCCATTTTGTTCTTCCAACACGATTACTGGGCATAAATCGGCCATATTGGAACTGCACCAATTTTCCAAGAAACATCGCACCCCCTGAATTCCTCAAGACGGGGGAAAGAAATTCCAGGAAATTCAACGGACTTCCAATTTTCTTGGAAATAAGCGTACCACGTGGGTCAACCATGGGAATGTCAGAGCATCCTGCCCTCGAATAAAAAACTCGAAGAGGCAATAAATTTACGTGAATAACTAACCTGGGGAGGGGTTATAATGAAGAATGTAGGAGCCCCGAGTGTGGGAGAAAACGACGTTCGGAGGGAGAGCGAGAGAGCGTTTTGAGGTAGCGAGCTGCGAAGTGAGCCTGGGAAGAAAAGACGCCCCCGTAAAATGGCGAGATACCCGTCTTCAACCGCCAGCGCCGAATCCTGTTGCCTCCGCCAGTGAAGAGCCACATGAATTTCTGCCCGATGCCTAAAGCCTCTTCCTGTAGAAGTGCCTCAACGATGTCATGCTCTGCTGTTTCATCAAAACTCCCCAGGTTGGTCATAAATTCCCCCTCTAAATAGTGCTCATGCCTTCTGAGAGATTACGAGACTTTTATTTCACTCGACCCGTAATGGTTATGCCGCAGGAAGCGGATGAAGTATGCCCTAATTCGGTTAAAAATATGTATAGCCAAGATCTTAAATATAATATGTAAACCCGACCTTTTCTTGTAAAATATTGTATAATAAATGTTGTTATTTTTATTTATAAACGCATAGTTCCCTTTGGAGTTCACCTCCCTAAATTTACACAACGCAAAGGGGTATCTCTGGTACCCCTCGTAACATATATTGGTGCCTCGTGACGAGGATTTCCCTGGGTATGTTATAATATTTTTACTTTAGTCCAAAACCTGGGCATACTAAAAAAAAAAAATTCTTTTTTTGTGTATCTTGGCAAAAGCTTTTAATGTCGTGCAAGGTTCTTATGGTTCATATATATATCTGTAAAGTGTTATGCATACATTTTTTTTAAATTTCTCTCTTTTCTTTCCCTTGTACCTGCCATGCCTACATGTTGTGTGAACAAATTGTATTGAAATGTTAGAGTTTATGTGTTCGCGGCTAGTATATATAATTCTAGGATAATGATTTTTACTTTATTTTGATTATTATATGTTTCGCATGTATATGTTAAAACAAAAATTGTTTAAAAGGGTTTGTCTTGAAGCACAATAGCAGTATCTCGGATTACCTTTCCTTACTTTATAAGTATTATGGCGACCGATTCAGTCGTTAGCGGGAAAACTCCCGGCTTTACGCATTTAGTGTCCACGTTCGATGGTGCCCCAGATTCAGACTGCAATGCGTTTTTTATGCAATTCAAGGCCTTAGCAACTTTTGTTCAGTGGTTGCCCGTAGGAAAAATTGCTATGTTTAAATCCCGGTTGAGGGGCAAGATAATAATAGTGTATAATGGTAACGAATAATGAGTGAATAAGAGAAAATAATGAATAACAAAAAAAAGATAGTAATAAATTTAGGGGGCAGTACCGTGAATAATGCGAGAATTTTACTGTTCAGTAGGCAAAATAGCCACTTTTTTCTTTAAAAATGGTGTTCTAGTAAGAGGAAGCAAGACGAAATCCACACTTTCCCCACTCGGAATTCAACTTTACCCTTAAAACGGGAACGCGACTTCGATCGCGGGGAATAGGAAGAATGACCCGAAATAAGGGGGGAGTGAAAAAAGTTAATGTCGTTGGATCCTGAGAACACACTAAATATTCGAGGTTCCCTCGCCCCGTTCTCGACAGAAGAGAATGGGAGGGGGAGTTTCACAGCAACTTGCTGGACCCCCGGCTAAACAATTGCCCCACAGAGAGAGTGAAAAAGTTTGTCTCGCTAATTCACCCAACGCTAGGTTCAAGGCGAAAATGTACGTGAGGTCGCGGAAATTTGTATTATGCTCTCCAACGGGGTGTCAAACAAAGCGAAATTCGAAAGCCGTATTGCGAATTGAGATGCAGAGTCTAGACATTTATCAAAACCGCAAGTGAACCGCTGCCGGAAGAAAATTGCAAAAATCAGGCGAATGGGAAATAGCCGCTCAATACTTTTGCTAACCTATTAAACTTTCATTTATCGCGCAGAATTTAAAACTTTTTACCTAAAATTTTTTTGGTTCAGTTATATCAGTAAGTCATGGACAGAACTCTTTGGGAATGGCCGCCTAAGGTTTTCTGCCCATTTGCCAATTTACAAGGGAAAACTCGGTTTAAGGGGTTTTATCGTTTTCTCCAGAGGGTCTGATCAACTATCTTGTGTCAACGATAGGCTTTTGAAAACTAAGGTGTACCTAGTAAATAAATTTTTTCAATTCGGTTAAGTTTTATCTTGGCAAAAATAAGTTTTTTTTTCTCTCTCTTAACTCTTCGTCTTCTGTTATATTGCTATGAGATATCTATGTAATTTTTTTTTTAGGAAACTTAGCAGACTTTAGAATTTTCGTCGTGGGTTCATTTGTGCGCATAGTTTAAATTCAATTTGACGATGTTTCAGTGTACAAATCTAATGATAGAGCAAAATTTGGTCAATTTCGTTGGGGAATGAATAAATAAACAAACAAAAAAAAAAAACAAAAAAAAAAAAAAAAAAAAAAAAAAAAAAAAAAAAAAAAAAAAAAAAAAAAAAAAAAAAAAAAAAAAAAAAATTTAAAAATTAAAAAAAAATATATATTATTAAAATATTAGCGTGTATTGTGTTTTATTATTGTGTTTTATTATTATTATTATCATTATTAGTACTATTATTATTGAATGCATGGATAGCACATTATATGTTTCATACAAATGGCAGCGCAAGGAAAAGAGCACATTTTTACACTTTCCGCGAGTTAAACACATAATGGCGATTATGCACATTTGCCAACTTTTTTGAAAATTTCATCGCTGTACGATTTTAGCGGAGAGATTTCTATTTCTGTAAGATAATCTTTTCTTTACATTTTAATCTCTGATCACATGTGTTGATCGAGCCACTATTTTGTTATTATTTGTTTTACAGGGTATGCATACCATTTTCTATGATGTTACTTAATGTTGGTCAGAGTTAATGTAAGCTTAAAGAAAACTTTATAAATTTTGAATTTTTTTTTTTTAAATCAGTAAAACTTGCAGCACTATAAGGGGAGATTTTGACCTCCTGAACTTTTACAACTGATGTCATTCATGATTTTTTTTTACTGCCATTGTGACTTTGGTGCAGTTGGAGTCTATTTTGCTGAAGCGAATGGAGCCAATCCGTTCTTCAACCCCTACAGACTGTGGCGTGCCAGCACGCCTAGAAAAGGGGGGGAGTGATTGTTGTGAAGGATCCACAATTTGGACATTTTGAACTCCTTCCAACGTTATAGCCATTTTGTTCTTCCAACACGATTACGGGGCATAAATCGGCCATATTGGAACTGCACCAATTTTCCAAGAAACATCGCACCCCCTGAATTCCTCAAGACGGGGGAAAGAAATTCCAGGAAATTCAACGGACTTCCAATTTTCTTGGAAATAAGTGTACCACGTGGGTCAACCATGGGAATGTCAGAGCATCCTGCCCTCGAATAAAAAACTCGAAGAGGCAATAAATTTACGTGAATAACTAACCTGGGGAGGGGTTATAATGAAGAATGTAGGAGCCCCGAGTGTGGGAGAAAACGACGTTCGGAGGGAGAGCGAGAGAGCGTTTTGAGGTAGCGAGCTGCGAAGTGAGCCTGGGAAGAAAAGACGCCCCCGTAAAATGGCGAGATACCCGTCTTCAACCGCCAGCGCCGAATCCTGTTGCCTCCGCCAGTGAAGAGCCACATGAATTTCTGCCCGATGCCTAAAGCCTCCTCCTGTAGAAGTGCCTCAACGATGCCATGCTCTGCTGTTTCATCAAAACTCCCCAGGTTGGTCATAAATTTCCCCCTCTAAATAGTGCTCATGCCTTCTGAGAGATTACGAGACTTTTATTTCACTCGACCCGTAATGGTTATGCCGCAGGAAGCGGATGAAGTATGCCCTAATTCGGTTAAAAATATGTATAGCCAAGATATTAAATATAATATGTAAACCCGACCTTTTTCTTGTAAAATATTGTATAATAAATGTTGTTATTTTTATTTATAAACGCATAGTTCCCTTTGGAGTTCACCTCCCTAAATTTACACAACGCAAAGGGGTATCTCTGGTACCCCTCGTAACAATCATTATATAGTCTTTTCTTTTGTAGTGATTTAGCCATTTTCCGTCCTTACTACAACAACACACAAATTGTCACTTTCACTTTTTAATGAGAATAAAACTAATAACAGGAGCGTCAAGAATCACAACAGAAATCACAACAAATGGCGGCTCACAGCTACTACACACACGCGCAGACATGAATCATATAAGTCAGACGACACTGGTACGCATGCGTCACGGAGAAAGGGAAAATCGTGTTTTTACAATTACGACAATTATCGTGTTCGTAAGTCGAAAATACATTACGGTTACATTGTAACTGCAAAATTGAGTACAGTAAATTACAGTTAATTTTACTTTTTATTTTATTTTTTTTTTAAACTAACGCCTCCCTTGAAATTCTTCTACGCCTGCCTAGGGGAAATTTGCTCCTCAATGTGTTATTCTAATTTTAAAAATTGTGTTTAAAAAAGCACCTGCCTGATAATGAGCGCGAGTGTTTCGGTCCGCATATAAAACCTTGGTGGTGCGCAGTTTGAGTGCCCCTGGTCTAGGGGTATACGGGCTTAGACCTTGGATACCGAGCCAAGACTTCCCTATAGAACCTACAGGTCTATAAGGGTTGTGCTTAGTTCTATTTTGGATTGAGAGAGAAAAAAATTCTAACTCTAGAAGTACCAAAGTAAAGACGAAAATGCGCGCAAATATATTCATTATATGACAAAATACGCTCTAGACAGATTTGACAAGTTTGGGAAAAAAAACCAAGCTAAAAAAATGTCTTTTTTTTAATTAAGTAACAGCACAGTAAGAAATCAAGAACAGAATAATAAACTATATAATGAGGGGAAACACGGGCTCGGTAGCCCAGTTGGCAAGAGCAGCGGGCCAGTGATCTGAATGTCCCTGGTTCGATGCTCGTCGCTGCAAATCTGCCACCGTGTTCACTAATGGTGGCCGGGGCACGTAAAATAGGGAATGGCTACAATGTCCTCCAAGTTCTCAAATTTACCTCTGGAGGTGCGGGGTCAAGTGTTCCGGTCTCGTCACTTGCCTCGGTTCAAAATTACGAGACCGTCATTTAACCAAGTCGGGCTCCGATCCTCGTGGTGCTAATTCAAAACAGGAGACGCACCTTCATCGCCCATAGCCTTCGGGACTTGATCTGATATTGATGCCGGTCAAGGGGCATAAGCAAAAACAACATGAGAGGAAACTCAACAACAATGAATATTTATACTTCTGTTTCACAGTTTTCAACTAATAAACAACCAAGTTCATAAATATTTACTATAAGTAAGACTCCATAAATTAAGCACGGAACTTGATTAAAATGTGGATTACGCAAATTATGATATTAGCACACAACATACCGAAAAGAGGGCCACGTGGAATGTAATATCCATAATAATTATAACTGCTATGATTAATGTTTTGTTAAAATACATACAGAGCAATTAGTCTAGCAACATAAAACTGGAAAAATTAAAGGCTTTCTTCCCCATTTTTTTTAACTGCAGTTGTCTATTTCTACTAAAAACCGGCTTAAACAGAACTATATTTTTTCTAATCACGAATCCATGATAGAAATATTGTCACGTGAAAACTGACGAGACGGTTAAATACACAGACGTGGAGTATAGAAATTTATTTGAAGCAATGAAGTGCTATCGGGTGATAGTACAGAGCATGACTGACTCTCAACTGGAGTGCAGCAACTTATATATCCTAACAGAACATTCAAATTAATTCAATTTACATATGCTGGAATATTCTGGAAATTTCCAGAAAGGAGATTTAAATTAAATAAATAAAACGCAGCCCGCGACCGGCGGGATTCGAACTAAGGACCGAGCGCTTCGAAGGCAACATTGCTACCTCACAGCCACCGGTTCACTCTCAAGAAATGGAAAATGTGGCATTACCCTTCCTTTAAAAAGAAACATCGCCTCGATGTCAAGCTAAAGTTTCTTCAACACCGCGTCCTGGATCTCGTCATGGGGTCTTTGTAGGAAGTGTTCTCTCCAGAAGCGGGAAGTGTTCTCTCCAGAAGCGGTTCTCTCCAGAAACGGAAAAAAACAATAATGTCGTCAAGATAGCAAAGGCACATTGTCCATTTTAAGTGTCGTAATAAATTGTCCATCATCCTTTCAAATGTGGCTGGCGCATTGCACAGTCCGAAAGGCATTACGTTGAATTCGTATAAGCCTTCCGGAGTGACGAACGCTGTCTTTTCTCGGTCCGCCTCGTTAACTTCAATTTGCCAGTATCCTGTGGATAAATCCATGGAGGAGAAGAATTTTGACCCTTGCATGCAATCAAGTATATCGTCGATGTGAGGAAGGGGGTACACATCTTTCTTAGTCACTTTGTTGAGCCGTCTGTAGTCCACACAAAACTGCCAACTGTTATCTTTCTTTCGTACCAAGACCACAGGAGAGGACCATGGACTATCAGAGGGTCGTATAATTGCACGTTCTAGCATTTTCTCCACTTCATGGATTGCACGACGTTCGGTTGAGGACACACGATACGCTCTTTTACTCAGCGGCGGGTGGTCACCTGTATTAATTCGGTGTTTCACAGCGACTCGTGGATATTCAGTTTTCATTCCTTCCTTAAATGCTCCCGAATACTCTTGAAGCATGGCTACAAGTCTTCGCTTTTGATCACCATTAAGGTCAGGTGCGATCATCGGCGAGAGTTCAATTGATTGCTTGCCTTCGGTAAATTCGGTAGCTTCCGATGACGCTTCCAAAATTACTGCTATGCTGTCGAGATAGAATGGTTCTGCAAACGCAACGCACATACCTTGAGGGACAAATTTTGCTGTGGGCTGGCCATTGACTACCCATATTTCAGTTTTTCCGCGTCTCAAAGTAACAAGTGTCGCAGGCATGAAAATTTCTTTCTTGAAAGTTAACGGCTTGGATCCGTTGACAATCACGTCCACGGGGCCTTCTCGACAGGGATTCAGTACTGCAATTTTCATTATGGAGTAGGCTGGTATTTCGTAGTCTTTCATCGAACACAGACTTAAAGGTTTGACAAATGCCTTCTCTAAAATCAACTTCAACATCGTCAAGAGTTAGGGCCTGTTCAATAGGAGTCCGTTGCGTTGCGTTAAGGAAAAGATGACGTTGAGACGAAAATAAACCAATCATATGCCTCCAAACGATTAGCAATGAAATTTTTAAAGCCTGTGATTGGTTTATTTTCGTCTCAACGTCATCTTTTCCTTAACGCAACGCAACGGACTCCTATGCGAACAGGCCCTAAGTTCCGATCGGCCACAGTCTATGAGAGCTCCTGACGCCTGCAAAAAGTTCCATCCCAAGATGACGTCATGGCTGCATCCTGTCAATACGACGAATTCAAAAGGATGGATTCGGCCCTTTATTCCAATTTGGAGGGTGCATTTCCCTTTCGGCTGTACATAACTTCCGTTGACGACTTTAAGGATGATGGAGTTAGGAATGGGGAACATCACTTTCTTAAGATGGGGACAGAATTTCTCGGACACCACAGATGAAGACGCTCCGGAATCCACAAGCGCTTTCACCGGCAAGTTGTCGACAGTAACGTCAAGATGATTCCCTCTCATCTTTGCGGCCACCGGAGGATTTAGAAAACCAGCGGCCCCACCCCCACAAAAGGTCGCATCGCTTAGTTTTCCTCACTCCGACGGCTGGGAGATCGGCTGGAACTGCGACGGCCATATAGAGATGGAGATCTATATCTGCGTGGGCTGGATGTCAATTTTCTGGCATCTTGTCGGCTGGAGTCATCCACGAAATTTCGGGATTTCGGCTGTCTGTTGGTTACTTGTCGGTTTCGGTAGGCGTCAAAAATGGCTTTTCGGTCTCGATAGTAACGAATTACATGGCCAGGTCTACCACAATGGAAACAAACAGGTCTGTTATTGTCCGTCCTCCAAAGGTCTGTCTGCCTGGGGCTAACTACAAGTTCTGTAGGACCCGACGTCCTACAGAACTCGAGGTCGCCGTACAGCTGCAGAGAACATCGAAGGATGTCTTTGTGTCAGAGTTCCTCCATTTCTTTCCGCCAGCGGACGAGTGATTGGTCATAGTGCACTCTGGACTTCTTCCGGAATTATTTCGTCAAGGGATGGGGGTTCAAGTGGAGGAGACTGTAGCGTTGCTTCTGATAGACGCTGTACTTCTTCCCTCACAATTTGTCTAATTAATGTCACTAAGTGATCGTTTGTTCCTACTGATGCCACGGGGACGACATTTGGCAGTCTAGCGAACCTGTGCTTCGTAATGCGCCGTTGATTCATCTGTTCGATACGCTGGCATTCCGAGATGAATGTTGACGTTGAGCCAATGTCCTTAACAAGTAGGGATTGGTACATGTCCTCCGCGATGCCTTTCATTAAATGAGAAACTTTGTCGCTTTCAGACATTTGAGGATTAATTTTATTACAGAGTTCTAACACACTTTGAATGCAGTACTGTGTGCTCTCACCGGTTTTCTGGGCTCGGCTATTGAGTTCTTGTTCGGCTTGTTTGATGAAGAGGTCCTTGGATCCGAAAGCAATCTTGGGCTGCTCTTGGAATTTTTCCCAAGAATTCAATTTTTCTTCGTTGTTTTCGTGTCGAAGCCTGGCTGTACCATTAAGGAAGAAGAAGGCATTGACAAGACACATCGTGTCGTCCCATCGGTTGAATTTTGATATACGTTAGTATCCTTTAAGCCACACTGTAGGGTTTCCTCCAGCTTCCCAATGGAAGGTTGAGGTTGTTCTAACTGACTGTATCAAAGGGAATCCTGTAAGTGCTTGGCTGGAAGTTTCCTCTGCCATCTTTCCTTGGAATTTTAGTCTGACCGGTGCAGGAAGGTGTCCGTATCCAGGAGGCAATTGCAGTTGCCGACGGCTTCTGCATTCTTCACTTTCTGCCACGATGGATTAATGGGAATCCAGATTGGTACCCGGCGCCTCCACCAAATTGTCACGTGAAAACTGACGAGACGGTTAAATACACAGATGTGGAGTATAGAAATTTATTTGAAGCAATGAAGTGCTTTCGAGTGATAGTACAGAGCAGGACTGACTCTCAACTGGAGTGCAGCAACTTATATATCCTAACAGAACATTCAAATTAATTCAATTTACATATACTGGAATATTCAGGAAATTTCCAGAAAGGAAATTTAAATTAAATAAATAAAACGCAACCCGCGGCCGGCGGGACTCGAACTACGGACCAAGCGCTCTGAAGGAAACTTCGCTACCACACAGCCACCGGTTCACTCTCAAGAAATGGAAAATGCGGTAATATAATTCCTCAGATTAACGCCAGGGGAAAAAAATTCAGTTAGCCTCTTCTAACGAAGCTACCGCGGGTTATTAACGTAGGATTACTTACCGTTGCTTATCTTTCTTTTTGGAACGAAGTTTTTGAAAAAGCGTTATGCCCCCTTCTTAAGAGCTTTCTCTCAAGGACTCTGTGGCTGAATGGTTATCGCATCGGACTGCAGAGGTCCCTGGTTCAAATCCCCGCACAAGCGCTACCGGCAATTTTAAAATCCTTCATTGCACACTGTATCAAATTTGATACATAAGTTATTTTTCCCCTTTATATTCAAAAGAAATATTTTTTATCCACTTGTGGACCTTGTATTAATATTGAAACATCATAGCAAAGCTTTTAATCACTGTGAGTTACATTTTCGTAGTATAGATGGCAGCAGGAATACAACTGCGATCTCAGTAAAAGATAGCCGTTCAATTCATACCAGACCTGCCTTAGTATTTGCTATATTCAGTATTTTAAAGTCAGTTTACATCATTGAAAGTTTTAAAAATATATTTTAGAGGTACGTAGCTTTTATAATTATTGATAAAATACTTCTTTAAACTTTTATAAAAAATTCAAGTATGATTTCAATTTTATGTATCAAAAATGGTACATGGTGTGCTTACGCCATTTTTTTAAGGAAATGGCGGGAAGAAAGTTTTTTACACAGAAAGAAATTGAGGAACTTATGAACAGATCGTGGAGTGACCATAGTGAAGATGGATCTGATTCAGAAAGCGATGGCAGCACAGGTGATCCTAATTATAAACCAAACAAAGTTTATGATGAAATTTTTTATGGTAGTAGTGATTCGGAAGATGAGGTATCATTACTTCATAATATCGATGTTCTTGATCTGCCTAATGGTGGGAACATGCCAAAAACTAATAGAAATAATACAGGGAGAACAAAGCCTGTAGTCAACTGGAAGAAAAGTAATTTACTTATAAATGATGATCAAATTTTATTCCGAGGTGACGAGAATCTCGATCCTGAAATTATGAATTTAAACACACCTCTAAATTTTTTTAGTTATCTTTTTACAGAAGATTTGATTGAGCATATAGTTCAAGAAACAAATTTATTCAGTGTGCAAAAAAACCCAGAAAAGTGTGTCAATGTAACGAATTTAGAAATTAAACAATACATTGGTATTTGTATAATGATGTCTATTGTACATGTACCAAACACTAGGCCATATTGGTCACCTGCCATAGGCAATGATGTAATAAAAGAATGTATGTCATTAAAACGCTTTGAAAAGATAACAAATTTTCTACATTTTAATGACAACAGTAAACAACCACCACATTATGACCCTCAGCATGATCGTTTATATAAACTTCTACCAGTTGTAAATGCTTTACTTGAAAGATTTTATACCGTCCCTATGGAATCGCGTCTTTCTGTTTAAACTTATTTATTGTTTGTTATTGTTTTAATTTACACGGGATTTATATTGTGTCATTAATTTATTTTTGTTGGTGATTAAATAATAAAATTAATCCGATTAAAAATTATGCTATGCAACATCTAAATCAAAATAATTAATTTATATATTAAAATTTTTAATATTAATAAAATAGAGAGAGTTGGTTGAATAAAAGAGGGCTGCGCTTTTGGGCGTGACAAAAATACACTAATATAATCAATAGGAATCTACATATTAAATCACGTTTAGAGTTGAAAAAATAACGTGAGGAACTTCGTTCCTGACGGGGTCTCCCGACCGCACAGTTTTTTTTTCTTTTTTTTTACGCATTTTGGTAATTTTCTGTTTCACTGTTTACTGCTTGCACAAGCGATACAGACTGGGTTCGGCGCGTTGCCAAAATTATAACTCGTGACGATGGACGTCTGAAATTTTGCTTTACCTCGGACCGTTATGGAGGAACGTAATCCTGCGTTTGAAAAAAAATTGCAACAATGTGTAGATAATGTAAAGTAAAACAGTAATTTTGGAGAACTTTACACGTTCTGCTTAATTTATAGAGCCTTAATTATACGTAAACATAAAAATATATTAACATTCAATCAATATGACAAAAATTCCCTTAAATTAATAACTGCAGTGGATATAACAAAATTACAAATATTTTCAATGATTGCTCATGTACAGTTCTTGTTCAAAACGAATTCGTAACTCTTCAGGAACTTCCCCTCATTAGGTCATAACAAAATGGAAAACGAAGATAAAATTATTTTAAAAAATGTATACAAAAGTATAACATTCTTTATAAATGTGCACTGTCTCTATTGATATATCACATTTAAGATAACACTGTGGCACAATACGATGACATTTGTTCATAGTTTTAAAGACAAATAGAAACATACAATGCCCTGTCAAATAATGTTGCATAAATATTTAAGAAAACGAAAATAAAGATCTCAAATATGCATAACCAAATTATAACTCTATCATGAAAAATACGAATCAAAAATAAATATATAACGGGATTATGTTAATATGTATGTATATATCAGATATTCAAAATATATTATACCATATTTAATCCAATTCAGATCTTCACTTTTCTCTTTCCCAGTATGCATGGCATCCTAATGGTCATAATGTGTAGGCATGATACTCTGGTGATACCATTGTCGTATAGGGCCTGTCCTGACTTTATTTGATTTGGGCGTGAATTCGTATTTTAAATTGTGGTAGTACATTTTATGTCATTAAAAGGGTAGTTGGGTGCGTTGTGTTTAGGTATTTGGTTGAATAACACCCCAAGCTCTGGACATGATTGGCCTACGAACAAATTATTAAAGCTTAACCTACAATCTTTTTTTTTCTTTTTTTTACAAAACGGAAATAAACTTATTGACGAAAGCAAGTTTTCTTAAACACAAAATTATAGTTTATTTACAATCGCATATTATTTACAGTTTATTTCATCAAATTTTAATTTATATTATAGCTGCTCTGTTCACTATCAACAGGGTTAAATTTAGTTTGACTTCGGATTCAGGGAGCGTAAATACATACTACACAAAATTCTAAAAACTCCTATCCAAATTAAATGCACGATATCTTCAAATACGTGAAACTCACACTAACTATCAAAAGGTAAACGCGGGATCTGAACTAAACAAAATCAAATATTAACACTCACGTCTTTCAGCTGAGAGCAACTTTCGGGTTCTGTAATAACACTGGTAGGGACTCCTTCCGTGACGTCAGCTTGCACTCTGTAGTTTCTCTTTATTTTGGTGGGTGTCTTCTCCACGCTGGGGTTAGCTTTAACTGTAGGCGTACTGGAGGCAATCTCCTCTGCTATCCTTCTCTTTATTTTGGATTCGGGCTCAGCTACCTCTCGTCTCTCCACACGTACTTTCTTTCTCGGGACAGGATCCACCGAGTTCCGTCGCATCAAACCCCCTTAATTTTATTTTTGCTCCGGGAATATTCCACCGGAGTCTTGGGGCAAAGAAACAGGGACAGGTTATTTTTCAGTCGATCCCAGGGAATGCTCCTGGACTCAGACTGACTGACTTTTTTTCTCGTCTCCAAAAAAACTCACTTCAATTATTTTAATTCTCTCACAGTCCACGCCTCCGAAATCATTTCTTCAGCCATTCAGCAAACTCACATCTTTTTATTTGCTGAGTCCCAACACCTACAAGCCTCTCATTTGCTGCCCTCATTCTTGGTCAACAAGGCCCTCTTACGCAATAAACCGAACAGCTGATGACCACCCGCAAGACAAACCGCTGCCCCCCGTGGTCTACCAGCGAACCCCGCTATCAATCTCCCCCAACATGTCATTGTTGCATAATGTCACAAGTGGTGCCATCCACAGCTTATCTGCGTCTGGAATCACAGACCCCACATACGCAAGGCTCATAAAACCTTCGTAAATTGGCTAATGTTGCCGACAAACGCTTTGCCCTATAATTACGTCGGCATTAAAGACGTTACCGACCTTACACACAAAATGTAATGAATCAAGCTTTCAAACTTTTTATTTTCTCTTAAAATATTAATTTTAATCTTTTTTGAAAGCGCTTCATTACAACCATATATAATTAAACCCTTTAGAATATTTTCACAGTAAATTAATAAATACTTACACTACTGAAAGTTTAAAGCCAAGTCTGCACATACTCTTCGAAATTACTTTAATTCATTGTTAATGCATGTGGGAGACTACTTTCAAATTGAATTTGGATATAAAAAAACAATTTAGTCAACAAATCCATGATATACTGAAAGAGTTTAGGATTGTTATAGCAAAATGGATAATTAAGTGAGGAATAATTGCAGCTGGAACCTCAGCAACTCCAAAACAACTGTGTGTTAATTCTCGTGCTGTACATTTATCTTTTTACAGATTACTCCCTTTCTTTCCCAAAGATTAGATGTTTTTGCCCCAAAGTAAGTGTCATATTTGCTCATTATTTCCAAATGTTAAATATGACACTTATTTTGGGCAAGATGGAGTACATTTCCATCCAGTAAACAAATAAAAAACTTTTCTTCATGGTCACTAATATTAAATCAGGGTTCCAATATACAGTGGTACCTCCCTTAATGGACCCTCCCGAATAGCGGACACCTTTATTTAACGGACATTTTTACGAGTCCCAGTCCTTTTATATAGGAAAGGTCATGTTATTCCCTTTGGATAACGGGCACTCCGAATAGCGGACAGGTATTTTTGAAAAACTTTCAATTATTTTGGCAAACATTTTTAATTTATTCTAACAAGCAAGCTAAAAATATATGCTTATACGTCTTTACAAACCCTAGATGTTTCCTTAGAAGCCTGGATGTCTCAAGAACATTGATATATGAAAACTTAGTGTTTCGTGGAAGTCAAATAAGAAAGCGTGTATGACCGCTGAAATAATGAGCGATTGGCTGGTGGAGTTAGACAACAAAATGAAAAAAAAAAGAAAAATCATTCTGTTCATGGACAATGCTACTTCCCATCCTGATGATTTAAAGCTCAGAAGTGTTAATTTAATTTTCTTGCCTCCTAACACCACTTCGATGCTACAGCCACTTGATCAAGGAATTGTCCGCAGCTTTAAAGTATGATACAGAAAGCTGCTTCTGACACATGTGCTTTCAAGGATTATCTCCTGCAAATCCAGCGAAGAGTTGGCAAAATCCGTATCTGTTTTGCAGTTTCCTGGACTACGCCAGTCCTTTAAAAGGTGGTACCTGGGTGCGTTCTAAAATGCTTAAAGAAGGCGAGAGTTTTGAGTACAACCGAAGTGGCAACTGACAGTACTACTCAAAAAAGCGAAAAAAACTTGCGGATCTAGTAGACAATTTGGATTCAAATGTCAGTGTTGAAGAGTTTGTGAAGATTGACAACGACTTATTCATTGAGGAAGAAACCTGCATGTTTAAAATTTCATTCATCGGGACACCACTGAAGCACTGGCCCTTTCTGAGGATGATGATGAGGAATCGCTAATGGAATACTGCAAAATCAAAGATTATTCGGAAGCACTGAAATACAGCGAACAATTAAAACAGTTCTTTCTGAACAATGAAGATTCGGAGGGACGAGCAAAGCTAAAGCTCATGAAGATTCACCTTGAAAAACAGGTTTGCAGTGTAAAAAAGACAAATCAAACTTTGTTCACAGATTTTTACAGTAGTAATTAATATAACTTAGCTCTAATACACTGTATTTTGGGATTATTTAATGCAAGATAAAAGGATTAGCCACAGTTAAAAGGTAAAGTAGTTGTCACGGGTAAAAGTGACATTGTAGAGAGTAGAAAAGGATAATGAATGAGCCTGTGAATATGTCAGAAGATGAAGCAAGCGGGGCAAATAAGGATCCGTAGAAGAGGGTAGAAAGGAGAATATTGAAAGGAGAATATTGATAAAAAAAGATCGTTACGGTATGAAAAGAAATATCACGAAGAAACGCCAGACGAGTAAGGCGGAACGAAGCAAGTATGGCATGAAAAGAGATGATAGATGGGAAACGGTTAAGGAGAAGAATAGGTCTGTAAGAAGGGAGAAGATCTATAGAGAGGAGTGAGAGGCGTGAAAAAAATTACTTAGCCGAAATAATGGGAGATTGGAAGCGAGAAAGAGCGGCAGAGATCAAATACGACCCCCCCCCCCGGAAGAGGTGCGGTAATGAGATGGGAAGGAACGCTTCAGCAGGGCGGGATGGAAACTCCCAGAAAAAAATAGGTGCCCAATTAAGAAAATATAGGAGGAATTAGAGGCAGAGGAGACAGATATAAAAGAAGCGGAATAAAGATTACATGCAGAGAGAGAGAGATATTTTGGTTTGCCTAGGAAAGATGACGGAATGTGCATAGAGACAGCCATTCCCCAACGAACGAAGGAGGGAGGCCCGACGGATTGACCCAGCGAACGTGTACGTGAACCTGAATTGGGAGCCCTGCTACGCGAAGAGTGACTTGACCCGACGGATGATAAAGAGAGTTCCGAGAACTGGCCGCCAGCCGAACGAGTGAATACCCGTTCCCACGGGACTTAACGAAGGACGTCCGCCAGCAGCTAACTGATATACCCCACCTATGCTGTTACTGTGTGAAGTTCATCATGATTCCTGACGCGTGCCCAGGTCTACGAATGCAGCGTCAATAAAGGTACGTGTGACAGTTGTTCATTGATCCTGTAAATCTGTGTATGCCTACCTAGAACTCATCCAGTATATAGTTAATTAATACCTCAGAGATGACTAATTAAGTTATATATAGTTGATGAAGTCCACGTGTAGTTAGTCTAAAAATTAGAACGCTTAAAATAAGGTTGTTAGGACAATAATTGTGTTATATATTGTAATGTATTTATGTGTGTTAGTAATTTCAATAAATCTATCCATTTGCAATTTCAATCAGGTAATTAGATTATTTTATTCATAAAAAAACACAACACAATTAAAGAAGACGGTATTAATTAGGTAGTCTGGTAAATGATTTATATATACAGAGGCTGTTCGCACATTTTTTAGACGATGTATATTATATTCACAAAACTAAATTACATAAAATTCTTGTGTTTTAAATGCTCTATTTGACATCCCTTATTCTGAACTATCTTTCGACACCTCAATTTCCAGGATAATAATGCCTTTTGAAGTGTCAGAAGAGGTATTCTATCCCATTTCTCCTGAACAGCTTTCCAGAGTCCTGTAAGGATTTTGGGACGACGTTTGGATAATGCAGATTTTAAAAGTCCGAAAGCACAAAAATCCATAGGTGATACATCGGGAGATTTAGTAGGAATATCAGTGAAGGGTACGGCCTTGATACCAGTTTTTGTTCCATTTCTTTTAGGAAATTTACAGTGGATTTTGATGTGTGACTGCTAGCTTTGTCCTGATGGAGTCTCACAGATTGATGGCACTGTGAGTAAAGCGATGGTATTTCATTCAGAAAAATTGGCGATAAAATATGTTCCTGATAGTATTTGGAGTTAATCTTGACATTTTTTTCCACTCTCTTTATTTTTAACTTGCCATTATAAGAAAAACCAGCAACAATCATGAATCCCATAGAAAAACTTTCTTTCGATTCTTTGAACCATGTACTTAAATTTTTTTCTCCCCTTTTATGATAATAAATGACTCTTTTTTTGTTGCAATCATTTAAATACACCCATGATTCATCTATTGTGACAATTGTTTTCCATTTTTCTTTGGATAAGTGTTTCTCATATAGAATTCTGCAGCATGTCCTGCGTTCAGCGATATGATTTGGAAGAAGACGATGCACATTGCGTTTTTTCGCTTTCTTAAGATTTAAATCAACGTTTATCATTTTGTTTACAGTGGACACCGAGCATTTTAATGATTTTCAACTGTCCTTTGACTAGGGGGATTTTCTTTTAACATTAAACAACGTACTTTTGCAATAGTCGAAGATGTCCGTTTTTTCCTTGGATACTTGTTTGGAATTTTTGTCCCACTTGATGCTCCAATTTGACTTTTTTTTCTTTCTTGTTGACGATATTACCTATCGACGCTTTAGATATCACAAAACCATGACTCTCACATCGTTTTTGTATAACGGAGTATGCATATTTCTCTTCGGAAAGAGCATAAATGTAGCCTTCGAACCACTGCTTTGTTAAAAACGTCATTTTGAATAAAAACAAAACTTTCAAGCCGCAGACTATAATTTTGACTTTTAAAAACATAGTACAATTGCAATTATTTCTTTTGCAGCAAACGAATTTTTATTACCGCTTACCAAAATCGTCTAAAAAATGTGCGAACAGCCTCTGTATATATTGGCTATACACCCCAAATTTAGCTACCTCGATAGTAATCCTTTAACCAGTTTGCCAGAAAATGTGATGACGTAGTGAGACTAGGCTGATGCCGCTTAGTTCTGACCAGAAACTGCAACTTATCGCGTATCGATATGTACTTTTCCAAGTCATTCCGTCGCCAAACACAAAAGCGAGATATGCGTATAACGGGCACGAATGTGCGTGTTGGCGTAATGTTGGCGGAATTCAGTATTCTTTCTTCGCTCCAGATTTGAATGTTTCTTTGTTCGTGCTTTGAATTTTGCGAATTAAATTTTTAATTACTGCATTAATATTTCTGACAATGCCGTACAAATGTATTGTACCTTTCTGCAAAGGAAATTATGACTCTGAAAATAAACAAGTTTCCATTTTCTCTTTTCCATCAAATGAAATGTTACTAAAAAAGTGGATTACATGTATTCCTCGAAAGAACCTGATTGTGAACAAGAATTCTCGGGTAAGTAATCTCTATTATTGTTATTAAATATTTTGCAGCTTAAGTTTAAGTACGATTAAATCAGGACTTAACAACCAGATTATTTATAATATAACTTATATTTGAGTAATTTCTGTAAATATAATAATGAACTGTAAATAAAGAATAATAAATGTACTGTAAATATAATAATGTTGCTATAACCATATAATAATGAAGAATTTTAATTAAAGATCTCATTAAGAGTAGTAAGTTCTCTAGGAATAAATAAATTTTTAATTAAAATATTTTTTTCCTTCTAGAAAAAATTTAAATCAGCTTATGCTTTCTATTATTGTGAATTTACAATTGTGATATGTTATTAAAAATTATTCTTTAAAATGTAGCTGGTCCATAAATATTTTATATATTTCCAGCAAATTTCACGATGTAGCTTTGTTTTATTTTCAGGTCTGTGAATTGCATTTTACTGAAACTGATATTCAAAGAGTGACAGATTATTGGGATTCAACAACTAGTGAAAGAGTCTATATTAAGCTAGACAAACCAAGATTGCGAGAAGGAGCAATTCCATGCATATTTCCCGGATGTCCATCATATTTGACAAATCAAATAACATACCATGAAAGTAGAGATCAAAAACATTTAAGATAAATATACAAAATATATATTACAATTTTTTTTTAGAATTTACAATTTCAATTATATATTGAAATACATTTATATTAAATATGTTTTTTTTCTTTTCTAAATGTAGTCTTGAGAAAAACAGCTTAAAATGTACTGAATTTCTTTGCAGATAATTATTTTATAATGCATATAAAAAAAACTTTTATTTGTAATATACTAAAGTACTGTATCTCCACTTGTTAGGAAAGAAGAAGAGGTGTTGTCTAAAGCTATTAGAGAGAGCTTGGAATTTGCTGAAGTTGAAAAATCGAAATTTAATTTCAATTCTTTAGCTGAACTTTCAATTTGTGTACCAGAAAATGAACTGCACAACTACTGGACATTTGTGGATATGAAGAACAATATTATTTTTTCACATATTGAGTTGCCAAATCCGCAAATAACTTATTCTGTTTGTGTTGATAAGGATTTATCTGTATCAGTGTTTTATAAAAATACAAAGTTGAACAAAATAGGTCAGTATAACTTTCCTTGTACTGTTTCTGATTTAAAATTAATATTTGATATATTAGATCTGTTGAAAAAATCAGATAATTCTTCTAATGTTGGTAATAAGGAATTAAGGTTAGATATTGTTATTGACATACTGACAGATATAAAAAAAGATTTTGATGAGAAAAAACATATGTTAACATTTTTAATTGAACAAATTGAGTTAATGAATGTAAATATCAACCAAAGGGTTTACAATTCTGAAAGTTTAATTTTTTACACACTTTTATATTCCATATCTCCCCATTCATATCATTTTTTGCGTAGTAGTTGTAATGTTATAATCCCACACCCTAGCACAATAAAACGTTTAATTTTAAAATATAATTTAAGTCCAATGATTGAACAAACTGATGATAATTTTTTAAATTACATAAAACAGAAATCTGCATATTTAAAAGGTTATGAAAAGCATGTGATTTTACTGATGGATGAAATTCATTTAAATCCCTTTTTTGATTATAAGGGTGGGAATGTTATTGGAGTTTCATTTGACTGTAAAGCTGCAGCAAAATCTGCTTATGTTTTTATGATTCAAAGTGCTTGCTCTAACTATAAAGATGTTGTACATATCCTACCAGTTAATACTTTAGATGCAAACACACTTTACGCATATATAGTAAAAATTGTGTGTGGGCTAGAAAATATAGGTTTTAATGTTTTCTGTGTAATTAGTGATAACAATTCGATAAACAAAAAGGCCATGTCATATTTTTCTAAAAACAATACTCATAATTATGTGTACCCTCATCCTGTTGATCCTAATAGGCCATTATTTTTTATGATTGATTCTGTTCACTTGCTGAAATGTATAAGAAATAATTGGCTGAATTAAAAAAATTTTGAAAAAAATATGTATTATCCCAAATGGTTTGATGATAATAATACTCCTGCAGATAAAAATAACATATGCACAGCATCAATGAAAACTCTTAAAAAAAAGTATGAAATAGAATCTCATAATTTTGTGAAGTATGGATATAGTTTAACAATAAAAAGCTTATATCCCACAAACTTAGAAAGGCAAAATGTCAAACTGGCTATTCAAATTTTTAATGAAAACCTTGCTGAAGGTTTAATGATACTTGGGATAAAACATAATTTGGAAAATTATGAGGGAACAGCAAATTACATTAAAATTATAGCAAAGTGGTGGGACATTTTTAATGTAAGAAGCCCTGTTAAGGGATTTCACAAGAGGAACAAATTTCAGGAGCCATTAACCTTTACAAATGATGACATTAAAATACAATTTATCGAGAATATGATAGAGTGGTTAGATACATGGAAAATATTTAAAATGGATACTAGCCGTCTAAGTAAAGAAACCCATGAAGCTATTACCCAAACATTAAACGCAATGTTAAATATAATACAGTATTGTGTTGAGGAATTAAATTTTAAGTACTTGTTGACAGGCAAATTCCAAACAGATCCCTTAGAAGACAGGTTTGGTAAATATAGACAATATTCTGGTTCAAATTATAACATTACAATAGCCCAATTATTTGAAAATGAATCAAAAATAAGAATGCAAAATTTAATGCCATTATTAAAATTTCAGGCCATTGATTATAGTGATTTAAATATATCAAATGATAATTTGAAGTTTTTTTACCTCTTTAATTGTTTCTGTTAATGATACTGATTTTAAAAAGGTACGAGATATTTTGCCAATTCTGACTTACATTTCTGGATATTGTGTGTTTTCAGTTTTAAATCAAATTAATTGTTCTTTCTGTGAAGCTAAATTGACAATAAACAAATCCTTAGATTTCAGTGAAAAATATATTTTAATAAGGAACCTAGATCGAGGATCATTATGTCATCCACATCATAAAATCATTTACATGATAATTCATAATTATATTATTTTATCAAAATTGTTAAAATAATTTGAATGCGAATTTTTAAAAATAATTAATCAACGTCTATTTGCAGTCAATAACACTTTAAACATCCTTTCGTCAAAAGAAATATGCTTAGATTTAGATGGTTGTCCACAAAACCATGGAAGCGATCAGGTCCCTAAACAAATCATTTGGGCTTCAACAAATATAATTTTGAAAAATTTTTGCAAAATAAAAAATAATATATTAGATGAGAAACGCAAAGAAAGGACAGAATCTAAAAGTAAGAAAACTCCAAACACTTAAAAATTAACACATTTGAAAACCTAATTTTCTGTAAATACCATGATTATTCTCTTATTAAATAATAAATTTTTCATTGTTTATATATAGCTTTAATATCAAATGTAAAGAATCATGCTTCAGTTTTGTTTTGTTTTGGAGAAATAAAATCTTGTTAAAATGTGTGTTTTGTTTTCCTCATTTATGACAGTTTATTTGAGCATTTTTTTAAAAATAATTCCTTGAAATTTTGGAGAACATTTTTCTATTTCTTGAAGTCAGATGAACTCATTTTAAGTATATTTCCTGGGGTAAATGTGGAAATTTCTTAAAATTTTATTAATGCATTTCTAAATAGTAAATAAAGCATAAATAATAAAAATTCTGGGGTGCTTCACTTTCCTTTCCTTTTGGAAATTACAAACTTGTTTAAATGTGTTGGTTTTTAAAAAATCATTTATGACCTTTCATTTGAAATTTAATGTTCTAAAAAATCCTCCATATTTTAGAGGAAATATGTTAATTTCTTGAGATTATGTGAATGCAAATAGGTAGGTGAAATTTTTCAAATTCTGGGTATTTTAATTCATGCTTGAATTTCCTATTGTATTAGAGAATTTAAAACATATTTGTGTGTATGTTTTAAACATTTATGATATTTTAAGCAGATTTCTTTTAAAAAGTAAAGAAAATGTTTTGTTTTGTTTTTAATTTTGTGAATGTGACTATCAAATGTCATTAATGTATTTTAAGTTGCTCAAAAAAGAAAAAAACGTTTCATTGTATATCTTGGAGGAAACATTTTTTTTTAATTTGTATGAATAAATTCCCAAATAATTGATAGAGTAGTTAAACAGCAGTGTAAGTTCTGTGACTGAGAACAAATATATGTTTATAAAAAAACATTAATTTGCTATAAATAACCCTAAATGATAAATCAACAACCATTTTTGATTGTTGTTGAAACTAAAGCACCATCAGTTGCTCCGATCGGCGTTGAAACTCAGCCTAATCTCATGACATCACACCGAGCGTGCTCAGGCCTTCTCTTGAAGGAGGCGTTGTCCTAACATGCTTAGTGATAATGCTCAACACGCCAAATAAGCGCTAACACTTTAAGGTTACTGTACACATTCGACAATAACTATGGACTGTTTACTACTGCTAATTTTCAATATGTATACGGTGCCCCAAATTCAGTTTGTGTCTGACTGAAACTAAGTCCTTATGCATGTGCGCATATTGTGAAATGGATTTGCGCATGCGCGCGATTATTATGGCATTGAAACGCATGTAAATAAGATGGCTGGTAACTATTTCAGAGATTTAACTAGTAAATTAGAAGACTTCCTGGAATTTGACACATGGGCTGAATGTGTTAGCTATCATGATACTTTCCTATATGTAGGCTCTAATCTAAATACTCATCTGAGTACAAAATTAGATGCTCTTCCCAGCTCAAGTGCTGTTATCTCTGCTATGGCCAGGGCTGCCAGAAGGCCTGAAAAATTAGGAGTTGTCAACAATTACCTAGAAGTGTTAAGGAAAGCAGCACCAACTCAAGTTGGCAATAGTACTCAAGTTGGTTCTTAAATAGCAAAGTGTTTGACAACTGCATGAATGAGATAACAAAGGCAGATTACAAAGATCTAGCCGTGCTGGTCAAAAAGAGCAAAGCAGTCACTACAACAAAGGTTGATGATTTAAAAACATATGCAAGGCTGTCAAAATTGTTTTGAGACAATTTGCATGATTATCTACCACCAGTGGCATTCAGATTGACCTCCAATGAGATAAGTAAGAAAATTAGAGTTCACAGAGAGCACATAGTAGGATTAGCAAAAATACTCCAACAGATGAACAACAAGAGGAAAGACAGTTTAAAGGGAGTACCAAGCACCGGCAATACCACCTGCTTAAAGTACAAAGACCAACTTTATTCAGCAGCACATTATCCTGAGTTTTATGATTTTTTAACAGGTGGAGAGCATACAGGGTTTATTGATCTAAACAAAAGATCTGCTTCAGGTAGGGGTATAATAAGTGCTGAATTCCCGATAGACTCAAGTGGAGCAAATGTCAAGCAAGGCCCTTTATTGCTATCTACTGCTCTTGAACAACACATTTATTTTGGTAATGCAAAGTTAGAAGACTATGCTAATACTAAACACTCAGCCTTGAAACATGCTTATAATGAAGTTAAGGCCATGATGGACAGAAATGAAACTGAGAGGACTGGAGATGTGCCCAGTTACGCTCAGCAGTGTGCAAACATGGATATTGTCTTCAATTTTTTCTTACAACTATGTGCTTTTGGATGGACTAATTATGTAAAAAACCCTGATAAGAGAAAAAAGCTTAACACCTTTCTCTATCTTCTGGGCAAAGAGATTTTACAAAAAGAAAAAATCGAGAAAATCTTGAATGCTATAAAAGGTTTATACTCTGGTTTGCTTGCATACATGAACAAAACTGGCTCGAAATATATGCCGCCTTATGCACTGACTGAGTCAAGACTCTATGACTGGGTTTCAATTTTTGGTGTGTTGAGACTTGGTGACATGCAACTTATTGCTTTAACTCCAGGGATAAGTACAAGGTATTTTACACATTTCAAGCTGACAAGTAAGGTGGCAATGACAGCTCTCATAGTCCTTAATCTTCTTGAAGAAAGCACTGTAGATGATGAGAAAAATGACATTATGGAATTGGAGCATCTTTTACACCAGATGCTGTTGCAAAACACTAACTGCTATCAAAGTTCTATTGATGTCAGAGGAAATGTCTTTGCCATAGAGTTTGAATCTATTTAGTCCAGCAGACCCCTTCTCTAAACTTTTAACCCTTCTATTCCATGTGTAGTCAAAATTCCTTATAAATTAATCCTATTTCATAATCTTAAATCCATTTTATTTAGATCTGTAGCTGTTTACTATTTTTATTAAATATAATCTTTTTTTTATAAACTGGTTTTACTTATGCTATATTTTACATTGCTATTTTGCCTTATTGTAGTATATTATATCATTTTATTTTATAAATCATATACACTTATAGTAAATATTCATAGGGGCGACTCTATCTTGTAAATTTTTCAGCGAGAGAACCCATCCATCTGCTTGTAGAAAAATGGTTCTGAACCATGTGGCTGCAAGTGTAGCATAAAAAGAATAATCAACCTCAAAATACTTATGAAAAAAAAATCGATTTTCTGTGAGTGAATTTCTTTCCCACGAATAAATAGGTTTCTACAAGTACACATATAGTACAGAATTAACGCAGATGCTAATGGATTCAAGAAATCCTAATGTTTTCCGGCCTTTTGGGGAAAGATGTGATGTCCACGTTTAAATCATTATGTGCTTTCTTAGTTCATGTATCAATAAAAGTGTCATTTATTCAGAAAGAGTGGTAAGTGAATTGTTGTTTTATTCTTTTATTTTTAACGCAATGTACTAATCTTCTAGAATCACGGACACAACAACAGGGCCATTAGAAGTACTAGGTGCATACACTAAGCGTGTGAGGAAAAGTTGTTAAAAATCAGGATTAAAAAAATCGTTTGATTTAAATAACGATTTAAACCAAACAACCCTGCGAGTCCTATATTTGCTATTACAGTGCATGACTGATAAGATGCATTCATAAACATGTTTCACATCAAATTGAAAACGCCTTTCACCTTCTGCTGTACGTCTAATACAACCTGATAGTTTAACATTTTTCCTAAAGTAGAAAGCGGAATTAAAAACTTTCACTTATCTGGCACCCTATCTATTTCAGTGTTGAGAAACATTTTGAGCCAATAATTACTATAGAATAATGCAGATTATAGATTACATTTTATATTGCATAATTATAAACTAAAAGAAATTATTTATTTATTTATAACATATTTCTTTAGACCTTTATTTTAGACCCTTGGAGAAAAGAATATGAAGAATTTAAAATAATAAATTAGATGAATTCTTAAATACTATTTATTTTTGAGATACATCTTTTTCTCATTTTCTTTACTTATTTTAAATGGCATTTTGCACGTTAGAGAGATTTATCACATTGAAGAGGACAGTTTGGGTGGCCCCTAGCATCCCAGGGCAAAGTCCCGATTTGCCCATGCGATAAAAAGGCCCTGCACAACAATAATTATTAAGAGAAATCTATACTGTAGCGGCGAGCGCTGCCAGAAAAAATAAGTTTATTTAGAAGATGACAAAGCCATTCTGTTGACTATTTTGCAGAGAAAGAAGACATTGTATATTGCTGTGATGTGAATGGCCTATTTCAGGTATTGGGACATGAACATAATCCAGCAGAGTGGCACCTGTTTATTGACTCGTCCAAATGTAGTCTCAAAGCAGTGTGCTCCTCCATATAGGCAATGTTTTGTCCATCTGTTCCTGTAGCATATTCTACAAATACAAGGAAACTTACGAAGTTAAGAGTGCTATACTGAAGTTAACTAAGTAGGAGAGATGGGGAATGAATGGGACACTCAGCAATTGCACAATTCTTCTGATTACTTTTTTTCACCTATAGATGGTTGTAGTGGAGCTTAAATCACAGCAGAAAGTGCAGGAATATGGCTGCTGAATTTTTTTTGTGAAGCTGAAAAGTTTAAGATCAACATCAAAAGTAAATATATTTTTTACTTTTTTTATTTTTATAAATACTAACCAAATCCAATAATTCATATTGTGTTGGTTACTTATCTTATACTTTAGTTGTAGAAATATGATTTATATTATTGTCCTGTGAATGAATGTTTTGCAAAATGGCTACAAACCAAAATCTACAGGTTGGGAATGAATGAGATTGTCCTATTCATCACCCAGTGTAGCAATTACAGGTATAATTTAGTTTTCGTGTGATTTTTAATTGGTAACTTTAGGCTTTAATATGGATATTTTTATAATAGTTTTCCTTTAACTTTTTAAAGAATTAAGTAACTACTCTTTTAAACATTCATCCCACAAATAGATTTTGCAAAATGACCCAGACAATCAAATTTTATAAGAATTAGTTTTAGGAATGAATTTATTTTCAGAAATATTTATTATGCTTTATTCACTTTACTAATAAGCCTATTATTTATAAATATTAATAAGCCTATTATTTATAATTTATAAATATTAATAAGTTTATTATTTATAATTTATACGTATTTAAATGTATGGCAAATTAACAAATTATTAAAATCAAAACTTAATATTTTATACCAGTTAATTAAAGATGTAGGTTAGGTATAAAAAAAATTAAAAAACAATGCATTTTCAAAGATTTAGTTTTTGAAGAAGTATTTATTTTCTGTATACATTCATTAGCCCATAAAACTATGCAAACTTATTAAACAAGTTTTTTTATTTCCCAAGAAACTTTACTATTTTTAAATGTATTATGGTTCATAGGTAACAAAATTCTAGTTCATTGTGCAAATGAGCATAAAAACACTAAATACTAACAACAGTTATTTTGTAAGTAATTAAATGGATAATTAATTTTTTTGTTATTCATTTTAGGAATGCCTCAAAACTGGACAAAAGTGACAGATAGGGGGCGAAAATCAGCTACGGATGTAGAAAAGGCTGTGAGAGAAGTTATTGAGAAAAATATTTCTATCCGAGTAGTAGCTGAAGCTTATGGCGTTTCTAAATCTTCATTAGCTCGTCATGTAAGTGATGCAAAATGTGCTACTGATCTCTCAAGTTATCATTTTAAACCAAACATTAGAAATCAAAGAATATTTAGTTGTGAACAAGAAATATTATCAGAATATCTTAAAACTGCTTCAAAAATGTGTTATGGATTAACAACTAAGTAAACTCATATTATGGCATTTCAGTATGCATGTGCTTTAAAAGTTACTATGCCTCCTAATTGGGATCAAAATCAGTGTGCTGGAATAGATTGGCTACAAGGATTCATGGATCAACATAAATAACTTTCCATTAGATCTCCAGAAGCGGCAAGTATGAGCAGAGCTAGTAGCTTTAATTCCACAAATGTTGGTCTCTTCTTTAATAATTTAGAAAAAATACTTCTTAAATATAAGATCACAGTAAACAGAATCTATAACTGTGATGAAACTGAACTTACTACAGTCACTGCATCGACAAATATAATTGCTGAGAGAGGTATCAGACAAGTTGGTAAAGTTGTGTCAACAGAACAAGGCCAATTCGTCACTGCTAGGATTTATAAATGGGATTGGCAATACTATACCTCCCATATTTGTGTTTCCATGGGTTAATTACAAGGAGTTTTAAGTTGAGTGGAGTAACAGTTGGAAGTCTTGGCCTTGCTTATACATCTGGGTAGATGATTGAAATAAATTTTCATAAAGCACTTCAACATTTTGTTCATCATGCAAAACCCAATATTACAAATTGGTGAAAAAGTGTTGTTAATCTTAGATAACCATGAGAGTCATGTTAGCCTGCCAGCAATTAGCTATGCTAAAGAAAATGGAGTAATACTCCTTACATTTCCTCCTCACTGCAGCCATTAGATGTGGCTGCATACGGACCATTAAGGCAAGATTTTGATCTGTTCAATATGATTGGCTTACAAGTAACCCTGGTAAATGCATATCCATATATGAGGTTGCTGCTGGTGCAAGGTGGCATTCCTTAGTGCCTTTAATCCATCTAACATAACTAGTAGCTTCCGAAAAACAGGAATTTATCCATTGAATAAAGAAATATTCACAGATAATGATTACTTGCCAGCTGCTGTAACAGATCAACCCAATTCTGATCCAGCTAATGATGAAAGCTTCTCTGAAATTTCTACTAGCTCTACATCAAATGTTAATTTGCCAAGTACATCCTAAGGTTTGAATGTAACGCCTTCACAAATTCACCCATTTCCAAAAGTTGCTAGAAAAGTAACCCCTCAGTGAAAAGGAAGAACGTCTATCAAAAGTTGCATCTTGACAGACACTCCAGAAACAGAATGCCTTGAATTAGAATACAGTCAGAAGATGAAGAAAACTGTAAAGGGAAATAGTCAGAAAAGTTCTAGCTAAGAAAAGGTTATTAGAAAGTAGTTCTAGTGAATCTGAACAATCTTTGCATTTCGATGATTCTACAGATGAAGAAACTTTTATAGAAAAAGATTTTGATAATTCACCTATACAGGCATCTGGACTTTCCTCAAAATCTTACCGCAATTAGTGATGAGCATGGGGAAAGGTTTCAACAGGACATTTCTGTGTTTGAAAAGCGTTTCAGTGGATGATGGAATGGAAATATGCTAGCTGAATATTGCTGGTCTGTTATCCGGGACACACCAACAGATGTCTACAAGAGGAAGCAGCCAAAAATAATCATTTTAGTGTTTGTGTTTTCCATAATCAAGTCTCTTTATATTTCTCTATAACCAATTTGTATAAATATGAGAAGTGGGTCTCCTACGAAATCGGTATGTGAAGGACCATTTTGGTTTTGATATATGAATCAAGCACCTTTTGTTTATACAGAATCACATAGTTTCATCTAAAGGACAGAAAAAGTTCAAATTTGTTGTACAGTGTTGTTATACATGAAAAACTGTATTATTGATAAAAATGTTTGCATAGTGAAAAATTTTGGCAGTATTAAAATGCATACATATTTTACAAAAAATGCTGAATGCATTTTTGTACCGTCAAATATTTTTGAAATTAGCAACTTCAAAACAGTAATTCTGAAACACTTTTTTGAACCTCTTTAAGTATAATAAAAATACATTTCATTTTTTGAAAATAAAACATTTATTTCAAAACAAAACCAGTTTTCTTAATGAAATTGAATTAAGTCTGATACACAAAAATATGTTTGTTACAAAGCAAAATTTGGTCCAGATGTTAACGCAGTGGCCAGGTGCAGTTATCCAACCAGCCCCTAAAGAAACCACTAATTTTGGACTTTTAACTGTTCCAGAACAATTGCTTCTACAATAGCTAGACTAAGAACTTACCACTTTCAGGGTATGAAAATACAACATGATGGCACAAGATCCTTTATCAACTGTCATTGCACAAATTCCTCAAGAGCCCACAAGCACCTGATCTGGCAGCTGCTGTTATCCAGGTTTTTGGTTCAATTTAAGATTTTTTTTCTTCTGCACTATTCCTAGACACAACAAAAACAACAAAGCAAAATACAGTGATTTCCGCTTATAAGAATCACGTTTGTTATTACTGTTTTTGATTCTTATAAGCGGTTGATTCTTATAACCAAAAGTTCCCTTTGGACAGGCACACATACACAAATATATACTTGTACATATATATAAACACACAGGCACATATATACATAATTTACCATTAAATACTCTTTAATTTACGTTATTTATCATTTATTAAAATTATTTTTTAATTTTAAAAATACTCAATTTCTAAACAAATACTATAACTCAATTTCTAGACCTATAAGTAACAACACATGATTATAAAATCAACAAGAGGCAGCTTCTCTTTGACTACACTTTGGAAGAGCATCATATCTAATTAACAAGTTCTGTTTTTCAGAAAAACTAAGAGTTTTCCTTGTTTTTATCATATTTGAATTAGACTATCAAAAAGTTCTAACACTAACTGGCAATTTTGTTAGAAAACTAAAGTGAATACTAGCGATGTATGCTTATTACAGTCTCAGACGAAGATTCACTTTATAGCTTATGTTTCACGGTTTGATTCTGAATCAAACCGTGAAACGTTTGATTCAGCATCTGGTTCATCTGATTCAACAAAATGAATCCATTTACGTTTCACGGTTTGAAGTGCTGAATCCACTGTCCCATTTGCGTAAGTGATGGTGGACACTTCGCGGAAGATTTATGTGTTTCAGGGTCCAGAAATCCGCAACCAGGAAGTAAGTCGTGGGAAAAAAGGAGTGGCTGTCTGGAGAAAAGCGAAATCGGACCCGGGCGGGTTAGATGCCCCTGAGTAAAGCTAATAAGACAGTGTTTAGCAAAAACGTATAAGGAAAAACTCTTATGTTATGTCTAAAGGAATGTATTTTACAACTGTTTTCCACCCCAAAGTTTTATCAATCTTTCTTTTCAAAAACTTAAGAAAGAATTTCGTACCTTTTGAGAGTTCAAGTGGCATGTTTTGGAAAAATGAAAGGAAGGCGAAGATTGCAAACTGATTCTTATAACCGGTGGATTGATTCTTTAAAGCGGAAATTTTAATATGGAAATAATACTTTTGTTTTTGCGATATTGATTCTTATAAACGGTTGATTCTTATAACCACTGATCACTATAAGCGGTGGTTACTGTATTTAATTGATTTTCTTAATTATCAGGAAGTAGAAAAAAAATAAGATGCTTGCAGATCAACACTTGATGTAGCAAGGGCAGTAAAATCAACGTCAATTTCAAATAAAACATGGAGGTGAAGTAAATTTTTAACTGTAAGCCTACTTCTTTCCATGGGACTGAGGTGGCCTTGTGTTAATGTGCGCTAGTTTTCGGTGCTGAGGTTGCTTGGATACAATCCCACCATGTGCCACTAAAATACCTCCGTTTGTGTCGTCCCTTCATAAGGAGCAATGCTGGTATGCCTATATGGTGCTCAAATAATAAAATGGCCAGAAAAACTGTGGTGAATAACAACAGATTAATGTCTATGCGACAAAGTGCCTCCACATTGGAAAAAAAGAACCTTCTTTCCTTGGACTTAATGTATTTCATGTTGCAATACGTGCTGTTGAACATGAAACAAGGGAGTGAAGTATTTCAATTCATAAGAATATATTCTTTTTCAATCGTTTTAGTGTTGTGGGCCGGTTGAAAAATCCTGACGAACTGAATGCCGCCTGCACCACCAGTTAGCCATTCCTGACTTACAAGATTAAAAAAATAATACTGCCATATTAAAATGACTATTATATAAACATGACATGTTAAGAAAAACTCATGTCTATGTTAGGTAATATATCATACAAATTTGTGATATATTGCACTTTTTATCTTGTTTTTTTCCTCTTTAAAATCATGTACACTAAATACTGCAGCAAATACATATTATAATGTATATATGTCATAAACAATAGGTTATACAATACAGATGATGGTTTTATGTTTTATGATATATCATAAAGCAACCAAAACATTCAGTCAACAGAAACTATATAAATATCATAATCAGTTTAAACAAACATAAGACATTTTATATGAAATATTTCAGAGAAAATGAGTATACTGAGTACAATACTTGATAGTTTTGTAAATTAAGTAATTGGTAAAGCAGTTAATTTCTCGCATTATGTTTCATTTGATCATATTTGTCAAGCAACAATTTCACAGAATATCATTTTATGAAATCGTATAAATTGTGAAAATATTCGTATAAATCAAATTATATGATAAAAAAAAGAGAGCAAAATTTCATTTACAATAATGTAGGTTTATATTACAGACAATATAAATAATTTTAAATCAACATCAACATTCAAACATTAACACACATTTAACAAACATAACATAAGACAAAATGAGTAGAAAACACCCTTGTGGGTAGGGCAAAATTATTCAACGCAAAATAAATTATAGTAAATGTCAATAAAATGTAACTGTGTTAAAAACTTTAAAATTGTCATGCTTAACTATTCAAAAAAAATATGGCACAATCTAACTTCTCACGAGTATTTTAGATTTCTTTTTCTGGAGATGAGATCATTTCATGAGCCTTCTGATAATGATTTGATATGTTTCATTTATTTTAAAATAAAGTATTACCAACAACATGATGGAATCTTGTGTCAGTTACAAGTTGTATTTTAACGGATTAAATTTAGTATCATGCCTGAATTCTCTTAAGATTATTTTCTTACAAGTAAGCAATAGTTTAAAGATTTCGGTTATATATCACAAAGTATTAGAATTCTTATTTTTAAATAGAAACAATGTGAAAGAGACTGTATCATGATAAATATACAAGTGTTTAACATATTCCATCATTCCAGATTAAATAAGAACACTTTTTTCGCTAAACTCTGGGATAAGAAATGTGGGGATAAATAGCAAAAGAAAATAAACATCATTAGATCTTTAACAATCTAGTAAAAAACTACAATACTAAAATACAAGATACATCATCTCATACATAGATATAGAATTCCAATTATAAGCTGCAGACATACACAAAATTAATAACTGTCATGAAGTAAATCACAGCCAAAATCATTCTAATATCATTATTCAAATCTGTTTTGAAGTATTGAAGATCCTGTGGCTTAGTGGCCAAATGACCGCCATTTGTATAAAATAAAATAAATCATTATTCTAATATCATGGGTATTATAAAGTAACAAACTATTTCTTCATGTGACATTCGATTAAACAACACTAAGTAACTGCCTTATTCACTTTGAATAATACATGCAAATAAAAAAATCCAAGCAATGGTAAAAAATATTTTTTTTTAAAAGCAAACTTTTTAAAATTTTTCAAACCGTTGATTCAAATCAAACAAGTTTAATCACACAATATCTTTATAATGCATGGATCCATCTACCTATACATATTTTTTTCTTCCTTTATATTTAAGTTTTACATCACCCTTGAGAATTTCTAAGTTCATATACTTCAAAAGAGCATGTGTAAAAAAATAACAATTTGGGCATTTTTTTCTTTTGAAGTGAGAAATAATTATATTAACACTATACAATTTCAAGTAAGCGTCAAAGAAAATTGAAACAGTTAACAAACCTAGTCATTAGATACTGTTTCACTAAAGCTCATCATTTTACATGCATTCTAGTCGTATGTAATACTTGAGCTTGGCTCAAAATGACAATGGTAAACAAAACAGTTACAAAAGAGTACAATATTAGTGCAATAAAACTGAAATTCACTTTAAATCTATAGCATTTTCACATTATAAGCATAAAATTAGGCTTTTGTTTAAATAAATAACTTTTTAAAAGGTAAAAATAGTTAACAAAATTATTCCAATAAACATATCTCAAAAATGAAATCTCATGACTTCATAGAAAATAAATCTTGCAATCCCAGAACTACACTATTTCTGAAACGTTTTCAGTCAAGTGATCCATTTGGACCTTCAATGATATGTCACCATTCTAACGATCAAAACTCTTGCCTAAGATACATACTTTTATACTTAAATTGCTTTACATAAGATTAAGAAAGAGAAAAGTAATTAAACAAACTACCATTTTGCTTTATATAAAAATTAAACATCACATAACAATCATAAAACTAAATTTTCCTAAAGATCCAAAACAGAGAAAACAATTTACCAGAAAACCAGACCTTGAAGAATCTAATTTAACTCAGAACTGCCCTCCACAATGAAGCACTTGGTTACCATGATATCAAGTGCTATTGTGGTTTTCAAAAAGAGAAAAATAAAGTACACATTCCTTTGGTGAAATGTTTTATTTGGTTTGGAGTGCTATGGTCAACTTTCTGGTACATGAGGGCTAATTAGACTGGGACCTACTTCTTGAAGTCGATTCTCAACGGCTAGAAGAGTCCATACCAATAGTGAGACACACACACACAGACTCTGGTACCAAATTCCAGCACCCTAATTTGGCCATTGTCTGGTAAAAAGTTTGGAAAAGTAAAGGTTGACATGAACCAAAATCAATAGTGTCTATCCTACACAATTCTTTTTCTTGGATATCAAACCTACTGAATATTTCTTAATAACGTGTGTATAGATGTATGTCTTAAGACAGATGCCGCACAGCAGATCTTCAATCCAATGTTAAACAGTGCGAAAATTTTCTCTTAGCATAGTTTGCATATCATATTTGCAAATGCATATTTTTAAAGGAAGTTTTTTTTAATATGTAGGTAGCCATTTAAATATAAACCTAATTTTTGAGTATAAAACTTTTCTAGGTAAAATTTTAAATTTTTGACAGGGTATTATATTATTTATCACTATAAAATTAAAATTGTAATTTTGAAAAAATAAGTTTTTTGATAAACAAGCACATTGCATTTTAAAATATTTTCAAATGCAGAAAACGATTTGAAAATATGCATTTGTTTAACTGTGATTTTAAATACACCAAGAGGAAAATTCACCAATTCAACAAATGGGATTCTAGATGTGTTATGTCAAATGATGTGCTTTTTAAAACTAATAATTTTGTATTGAGAAAAATGATTTGGGGGTTAATATCACAGCATAAAGAGCTAAAAGGGCAAAATACTGATCTATGCCCATCATCACAGAAAAATATTCCTCCCACAAACAAAATTTAAGATCATTAATTGATTTGGTTTAGTTTGGAGTGCTATGGTCAATTTTTTTCTACACAAGGGCTGATTAGACAGGGACCTACTGCTTTAAGTCCATTTCGAACAGCTACAAACATCCATGCCAAGGACGGGACTTGAACCCACAGACTTTGGTACTGAATACCAGCACCCTAGCCATTTAGCCATTGTCCTTCAAGCTCATCAACTGAGATGGGTTTATTGTTTACCAATGTTTACAGCCAAATAAGTCGTCAATATAATCCAAGGACATTATTTTAACAGATACTGTTTGTAAAATGTATCATTCTTTAAAACATGAGATATATGTTAAATCTGAAGGTACAGCATTAAAAATTCTGAAGTTAAAAATAGAAAAAACACACTGCATGATTTTATTTGGGAGTGCCAAACCACATTTGTGGGTATGAGGGGGAGATGAACTTGAATTTTATGAAAAATCCTAAAATTCCTATAATAAATCTTAAAACTAGATATTCTTTTCAACTCATTTTTGTTATCACAGTATATTTTCAAAACTAATTTCTGTATTGTTGAATAATACATACATATTCAAACAATAGCATGGATTTTGAGGACATTCATTAGACATTAATGGCATCTAAAATATATTCACTTGAAAAACATCAAAGTATGTTAAAAAAAAAAATTTTGAACTCATACCTTATTTGAAAATTAATAGAAATATTTAATTCCTAGAGGCCTAACAGTTACTATAAAGACATGAGTTTAAAACTTAACTACAAAAATTTTGGAAGTTACTATTTTTGTGAACAGTAACAACAGCCACTTAAAAATCTGAAAATAAACATTCAAAATAGAATGAAACAATAAAAGAAAAACTAAATAAAATTTAAACTTATTAATGCAAATGATTTACCATATATGTTCACTATATGGCTTTATGAAATTAATAAGAGGTTCATAACTTTGCTTTAACAGATATTTTTCACAATTATACAAAAGCAGAATATTGAATTCTTGAAAATGTAATAAACTCTAAAAAATTTAAAACATATTTAAAATGTTCTTTAAAAGGTAACTCACTTGCAAGAGAGATATGTCTGATTAAATTGGTAGTCTTTTTAAGACCAACAGGAAATTTCATATTTATGTAATACGCAAAGAAAAAACAAGTTTCAGATTTGCAAAGTTAGCAGAATGACAATAGGCATAAATTAAATTATACAAGTCTTATCAAAGTATAATATAACTGAGAGTTTTGCATGAATAAACAAGCACTACATTAGCTCTCTGAAAAATAAATAATACCTGCTTTATTAACATCTTTATTTTCTGATTTCATGATGAAAATGTATAATAACTGAACACAAGATAATAAACCTAAAGTGGCAGACACTTAACCTGAGAATACTGACATGTGATGGTGAAAATTTTGTTATGAGATTTCATTTTTGCAAGATTCAATACAGTCCTAAAGTTATTCATCTTATAATCTTATACAATTTATATCCAATACTTGAGAACTTAATGCTTTGGATAAAACAACTGTTACAATCCATATATATATATATATATATATTATATAATATGTTCCAGAGGTAAAAGGCACCAAGTCACAATGGTTGAATTTTACAAAAGAGTTCAATTAAAATCCTCTTAATGCCCTTTACCTTGTTACAATGATTGGACATGCCATTTCCAACTGGCATAGTTGCTTCTATACAAGCTTACAAGTTAGAGATTTTCATCACTAAAAAAAGCTTTAAAATATGCCAGAAAAATGTTAAACAGCCTACTTATAAAAAATGGACTTGTGCCTTTTATCTCTGAAACCTATATATATATATATATATATATATATATATATATACAGTATAAATTGTTTATAAGAACATCCAGGGGACTCTAAAAACTGGTTCTTATAATCGATAGTTTTTATATCCGATAGATAACTTAAAGCTGCTGGCAATGCCAAATTCTCTGTCATATAATTTTTATTTACACCTGAAACATGATGTTCAAAAAATATTTAAAAGGTTCATGTTCAATCAAAGGTTCGTGTTTGAAATGCAACGTCCTATCCGGGGTCATCCTATAAAATAGGCCAGTTTCATCAGCGTTGAAGATTTCATGGTCTTCATATCCTTCTCATAATGTGGTCCAAACAGTTTTAAACCAGTTATCACAAACTCCTGGTGTAACGGCCTTCAATTCTCCACTGATTCTTCTGAAGACAATGGAATGCCTCTCCCGAAATCTCTGGATCCACGAAGTTGAACAAAGGAAATCATATTTTTTAAAGATCTTCGCAAATTCATCTGCTTTCGCTTGCAAAATCGGTCCGCTTAGGGGAATGTTGGCACTCCTTTGAATCTTAAACCATTGCAAAAGGGCTTCTTCTATGTCAGAATGTGGACTTTTTCGAAGTTTCTTAATATTAGTCCGATCTTTTAATTTTTCTCTATTCTTAAATGTATTTGAAATCGTGGCATGAGTAACCTTTAATTCGGTGGCTAATGCTCCATTTTTTTCACCGTTTTCTAATCTGGAAATTCCGTTCACAATTAACATGTTCTTATAAGTGATATATTTCCCCAGCAACCAATTAATTTTAAGGTCACTAAAAGCGATATGTTCTTATTAACGATGTTATTATAACCAAATTTTGTATCCATCATTACACATGAGAATTGGCCGGGAACTCATAATTCCGTTCTTTTAAGCGATATGTTTTTATAACCGGCGTTCTTATAAGCAATTTTTACTGTATATGTATATTTGGATATTAGTGAAATCAGTTAAATTTCCATGAAGCAATTTACATTGCAATAACTTGAGTATTACAAAGATAATCAAAAAACTAATAGTGCGACAAAATAACAAAATTTACAATGCATACAAAAGTAATCACAATGAAATAGAGAAAATTAAGGTACATAAATTAATTTTATTACATATAAAAATATAGTTTTTACTGTGAGCACAGACACTTTTAAATATCACTTTTTATAAGAGAAAATATATTCAATGTTTATCACATAAATTAAAGTTAAATATTTGTTAAAAAAATGGGGGGTAAATTGATAAAAAATAAAACACAATAAACATATAAAAAAACTTCTGAATACATCAGAAATTCAAAATACTTTGAAACTAATAAGCAGCAAGCTAGTTACAGAGATAATACTAATTTAAAACTTTCATAAGTACATCCAGATTATCACAATTTTAGATCACTAAGAACTAAATAGCTTAAGTAAGTGCATGATTTCCAGTGTATATATACGTATATAAAATACTGTTCAGATTAAAAAAAAAAATACTGTTACTGGACATTTGCTCTCTTCAACTCTTTAAGCAGATATTCTTTAACTCTTGGCCATATCTCATTGGTCTCAGTACCCTTGAATTCTTGTAAGATATTTTTATTCCTACATATATATAAATATTTTCTTAATTTTTCATGTAAAAACAAATATTTAATAGCACAAAACAAAAATCTAAATAGTTCCATTAAAAAACAAAACACTCATAAAAAGAAATAAATTATACTTATTCTACCTATAAAAAATTTTTATAGGAAAATAATTTATATCTATGAAATCTCAATTCAATGTATGAAAAAATTAAAACTAAAATATATAATATAATGGGAACAACCAATTTCAATGGTCCTAACATAAATGGGTGAAAGGTAATAAACTCAGGGTTTTAAATGACACATCAACCTAGTTATATGAACAATAATAACTTAAGTTCCTTGAAAAATTATAAGTTAATTTCATTACATGATTTTGAAAACAGTCAAAGTAATAGTATTTATTTTATGCAAAAATACATGAAGGAAATCAAATCAAAAGTTCGCATTTTGACAGAAGACAAATTTCAGATGCGATAACTGTAACCCCACATTTACACAGAAGCGAACGAGGAGAGTAGAATAGCTGGGAAGAGTGACAGTTAGGTGTGTAAATGGACCCCTTGCCGATAAGCCCCCTATTCTCCTCCCCAATTGTGGCGCTCGCTTTGGGTGCGGTTTTTCTGGGCCGAGTCAAAGGGACGTCTCTCCCACGTTGGGGGGGGGGGGGGGGGAGATCAAAGGGGGAATGGTGATGGATCGCTTTTTGCAAAGGGATGAACGGTAATGGGGAGGGGATCAAAGGTCAAAGGGGTAAATGGCATCAGGAAGTTGTACAAATGACAACAAGAGGCGGGAATGTGAGAACAGTCATTTGGGTCGATTAGTCACGCTCCTGGAGCGTGACTAATGTCTCACGCGGGGACGAGGGGTGGCTCATTCGCGCCTGTGTAAATGCGGTATAACAGATCATATATAGCAATCATGGAAGCATGCATTACCACAAAAGCACAATATAACGTCATCATTCCTGCAACTCAGTAATAATTAGATGCATAAAAGTGTGTTTTAGAGGGCTGTAAAGACAGTGACAAGATAACATATAATGGCTGAAGATATAGTATTTAACAATGAAAGATTATTCTATGACTGATTGTCTTGAAAGGACAATTTGTATTGAAGATCACTTCAATAGCTTCTAAATCTATTTTTATAGGAAAATAACACTATATTTCTTTAAATAGTGATATTTAAAAATAGTTTTGCTATTTTTGAGCAATAATTTTGTTGCAGGACATGTGAACTGTTAAATTTCATCCCTAGAAAAATTTGTGGTTTAGGCTCCAAAAGTGTTTAGAAAAAAATAACATTGTCAAAGGCAATAATGTTCGTCACACTACAATCATAAAATTTTTCCCAAAAATTAACTATTCAACAAAAGTACAAAAAAAATACATAACTTTGTTCAAAATATATTTATAAGCAATATAAATGAAAATTGAATCGCAAGGAGCATTTTTAACTATAAAATTTTTTTAAAATAATATTTACAAAATTTTACAAGGGATTAACGAACACATATATTCGAAATATCATATCTCTGAGGTGAAAATTTCAAAATCGCTTTGAAAGGTTCACAATCCCCTTAACTTATTTACGGAAAAAACTGTCATTTATGTATTATCTAGAAAATAAAATGTTTTATTTGCTCACTTTCGATGAAAGGAAAATGTTATATATAAATAAAATAAAATATATATATAAATATGTATATGTGTGTGTTTATTAGTTTTCAATGAAAGGAAAAAAAATGTTCTATGTTTTTAAAGTAATATTTATTAAGTTCATCTTTACATTATAAAACTCATTTCGAATAAATTTCAATATCACACAAAAGCGGCGATATTCTCCTTTTTTTAACAAGAAAAGGTTATTTTTTTTCGAATTGACAATGATAATTACATATTTTCAAACATCAACACAATTGCATGCGCGTGAATAGTGTAATTTTATCCAGAACACTGAAGACCAGGGTTCCAAATTCCTCTTTCTCATCCACGGCCAATTCTTCCAATTTCATAAATGGATTTAAAACTACGTCTATATCGCATGTGTAACTTGATAAGTTCATTCTCATGTCTGGCATAGTTTCTTCTTTTATCCGGAGCAATTGAATTTTAATATCCAATATTGTTATATTAATATCTTCAGATTTTACTGAATTCACGTAACTTTCTATCTTTGAAGCAAATCGCGATATTCTGTTGCATAGATCCGCAAGTTTTTTCAAAATACTAATTAAATTGTTTTTTTTTTTTGAAGGAAGCAAATGACTGTTTTTTTCAATGTCAAAAATGTCTTTACAAATGTTATCTAGTAAATTAGTAGACATTTTCCTTGCCGAACATGCTATGCTAAATCTTCTGTCATGAAAACTGGGTAATTGCCGCCACATTTTCAGCTATAGAAAATAAACAAATTTTCTTTATTTATATAATTTTGACTTCAAACAATGATAAAATTAAAATCCCAAAATAATTCTTTTATTACAAACAAAATTTTTACTTATAACTAAATGCAAGTTTACATATAAAAAAAATAGAACACATTTTATAATATTAGATTTACTGTCACAATTGTTTTACAATAAAGTTTAACTTCAAACGTTGACAAAGAAAATTCAAAGTGGTTTGATTGTCAAGGACAACTCGGATAACTTGTCAGGGTAATTGGAAATGTTGATAGTTATCTCGGTGGGTTCGGTCAAAGTCAAATTTTCAATATTTATGGTTTTTGAAGGAACATCATATAATTCTTTTAAAATCTGGTTCACTTTCTCGTCGCGGTCTTTATCTATATTATCTGATATAGATGAAGAACAAATATCCAAGGTATTCTTTGAATAATAGAAATTTAAAGCTTGAATTTTATAGTTTTTTAACCAATTTTGGAATGTTTCTTCTGGATTGCCGTCTTTCACAAAGGTTATCGAGACAGGCATTTTGAAGTCAGTATAATAAGGTGATATAGAACCATAAGTCCAAATAAATAAAAATTCATCTAACTTATCCATATACTGTTGTTTCATAGACATCAGAGTCAACATCTCCAAAAAAGTAAATATAAATTCATTTGCCATCGACGTTTCTGGATGCAGACTCGCGGCTTTTCTTTTTCCATACATTTTTAGGAAATATTTTGTATTTCGATATTTTAAAAACACCCCTACTTGTTTGACATAAAAGTACAACTCTGCGTCGAGTCCGACGAATGCGTGCAGATGTGGCCTATCGGGGAAGAAATTCATATATATTGACATGACGCTGACAAAATGTAACTACAACACTTCCTTCTATTTATTAGAAATGAAATTATTATTTATAATAATAAAAAAAATAATAATAAAAAAATAAAATAAATAAATAAATAATAATTTTAAAAATATATATATTTTTTATATATATATATATATATATATATATATATATATGTGTGTGTGTGTGTGTATATACTGATTGCTGCTGATATTGTGTGTGTGAATTAAAACACATCCTTATCAAATTGTCAAATATGATCGCAAAGTATTCTCGTGCAGACTATGAAGATACATCCACTGAACAGAAACTACGTCGTTTAAAAAGCACTTATAAATATGTCACGAAGAAATTTCTGTTCGAATCGATAGAATCTAAGCAATCACTTAAGGATATGAATATAAAGCTTATTAATTCACTAAATACGGTCAAGAGGTTCTCTCGAATCACCGCCCAATTTATTTTGATGTGTTTCATAATGAATGTTACGTTGGCAATGGAAAATGTAACGTGTTTCTCCTTCACCTCGAAGTCAAAGATTTTTTTATTTTCAACTGTCATGGCGTCGTTTATAACCCTAACGCACATAAAACGGACTACATGCAAAATCTATGAGGACGTGGAAAATGAAAGCCAAATCCTGTTGAACTTGGCGAAATCATTATAAAGAATTAAACATTTTTGCTAATAAAGACCAAAAAAAATTAGCAACAATTTTACCAGTCTGTTATCATACATGAAAATATTGCTAAATCATATATATATGATTTAAATTAAGCAATGACAAGGGAAATTATGAGTCAAGAAATGCAATAACAATCCTAATATTTCAAAGAGACATACTAAAGCCTAATGAAATTTTATCTGTGCATAAATTGCACCAGATATATTACATCAGTAGATGAAATGAAGAACAAACTATTTCATTACATGAGGCAATTAATAAATTCTCAAGAAAATTTTTCAACTTAAAATTCAACATTACATCAGGAAATATTGAAAACATCATCAAAAATATGGACATTAACTATTTTATCCCAGGGGGGAAAAGATATCTCTGGTTTTGTTTCAGAGGACTCAGTGCTATTTCTTAAAGAAAGGTAGCAATTTTTTAGATGACCAAGAAACATCTAATGAGTAATAAATTGTAAAAGTCAAATAACACTGTTTTAGAAACTAGTGGCAAATTCAGAACAAAATGAAAAAAAGTATTTACTATGAAGAAATTATAAAATGAATCATATTTTCACTTGTAGGTCTAAAAAATTTAAAAAAAAAAAAAAAAAAAAGAATACGAAGAAGCTATGCAAAAAAAAGTTTAAATATGCAGAAATAAAGAAGTGTTAAAACAGTTACAAAATATACACAAATAGATTTTTAAAAATATATAATATTGATCTCTCTTCTGATAGTAAAATGGGTAAAAGCCAAATTTTGACACATGAAGCTTTTTCAATTATAAATCAGGGTTTCAGGATGGAATAAGATGGCCACTGAGGATTGATTTTTTTTCTTCTAAAAAGTATGTCTCTATTACATAAAGTAAGGTAAAGAAAAAGTAAAATTTGCAATGATGCAGAGGATGACTGGTTTGAGAATGATCTCCTATAATATATGAGGAAGAGGGGGGGGGGGGACTTTTACAGATCTGGCTTGAACTGATTACAATAATTCTAATATTTAACAAAATAGATTTCTGACAATAGGAAAGTTAGGTAATTATAAGGAACACATTTTGCTATTATTAATGACATGAACACAGTAATATACAAACCTGCAGGCAGGGAAAAAAAGTGTAATATATTAAAGAATCTAGCTGAGAAAACTTCAATATGTGGGTTTGGCATCTTAATATAAACTTGAACTCATTCTCTCTACATGCAAGTCATTTACATATTACTATTCTTTCTTCAAATTAAAACAAAAACATCTAGGAACAAACAGTTCAATAAATGCTGCACAGTCCACCCATGATCTGATCAGCACATTCTCATAGCTTCAGTTAAGATTATAATTGTGAGTATATAATACATGCAGAAATCTTACCAAAAATGCATTCTCATCAATCATTTCAAGTAATCCATTGTAATGACATTTTTCTTGGGCTATTAAAAGCTCAAAAGAAATTCATTTGCAATTTCAAACATAAGAAATGGGTGAAAAGAAGTTGATATTTGAAATTAATAAATCTAAAGTAAAATGAACAAACATATACTGTACAGTTCACCAAGCTCTCTTTTTGCATACTGAAAATTGCAGCCCATAGCAGAGGGAAAATAGGGAGACAGATTTCATAGTGAGGAAAACTCGTGCATTTTTTTTCTGCTGTGAACTCTTTTCCCCCCTGCTTCCAGTTTGTAAATTCACAATACTTTCACATTCAACTAAACTTCCCGACCCTGTAAACACCCTGTTTATTGCATCATGTTTAATCCCAGGAATAGCATCTTAATTGCACATCGTAAATCATGGGCATCAAAACATTATCAGCTCAGGAAAAAATAAAAAAATTTTAAGCACATAACTAAAAAATTACACTTTAACAAACTGGCAATACCATAAATACTATTAAGGGCCTGAAAAATGTGTTTTCAAATCTGAACACCTTTTGAGCACTTTTACAGATGCTTAGCACGTAGTTATACGATAAGGGCCTTAGGGACCCAAAATGTTGCTGTGAAAGCAGCTCAATATTTTACACTTGAGCATTGGGTTACTAGGCCAGATTCCTCATTTAACCCTTTCGCGACGGCAGTTCCGATCACGCGCTTTCCTCTGAGGCCGGAGGTTTTTCTCGTGAGCGTACCTTCCAGGCCGTCGGACTTTTAAGCGCTAAGCCTAAATTTACGAAAAATTCCAAAATAGTAACATTTACAAACAAATCTATTTATTTAAGCTATATATGGGTTACTTACACATTCTTTATTATTTTTCCACAAAAAAATTTTTGTTATACAGTTTAAAATATTTTTCGCTGGGACATAATGTCGAATCTCCCTTTCCACAGTAAGAGACTTTCTTCAACTGATATATTCCTATCAGGAATATATCAAGAATATGTCAATAATATATCAAAAACTCTGAAAGTTTTGAATGATTAAATCTAAAAAAGGTTTAATTTTTTCAATCTTTTTGGCATCATCAGAAGTTAAATGCAAGTATCGAAGAATTTCGATGCGTTGGTCCCGACTCATAACCTTACTGAAAAAAGGTGTTGCAATCCTGGGATTCGTTGAGTAGTACATCTTAATTTTCGGTTTTTTCACGATACCCATTAAAATTGTCAAAGCAAATTAAACAAACATTTCTTCTTTAGTTACAGGCAAAAATACTTCGACGATGAACTCTGTTCACTTTCCGGATTTATGTACCTCTCATACACATTAATTTGGTTAGTATAATATAATACGCATTAATTTATTTATTAAATCCATTACAGTTTCATCAAAAAAACATCTGAAATAATCCAATTCATTTGATACAGCATCATGGACTTTTATTTCGCATGCCGCTGTGAATGTTAGTTGAGTTAAATCCCTTACGTGAGAAGACCACGAAGAAGTACCATCCCGCGATATACTCAGAATAGAAATGTCTGAGTATCTTCATCATCACTCTGATCCCGATGTTCCAAATAAACAGATTCACCCGAAGAGATTTCTGTATCACTCACTACTTTCATAATCAGACACATTTCTCATCAATTCAGAAATTTCGTCTTCTGTTAAATATTTTCTCCTTTTCTCCATATTAAATCATCAAAGGAAAGAAATCTCACTGCAACAGAATCTAATTCTGACTCAAAACCCATATACCCAATGCTACAATCCCACCGCAAAAGAAAAATAAACAAAGATATGTCGTAAACAAAGACCACATGCAAAGTTTAAATGCCCTACCCGCTGACAGTCAAACGCAATACATCCATTCCTCCGTTTGTTTACATAAAACGATAGACCGCATGTGATTCATACTAGTCTTGTTTTTCGAATAGAAGGTCCCAACTACGTGTACTCCAAATTTCATAGACATGCGGTGCCATCTTGTGCCCCAAAAATTAACTAATAAAACGTTCCGAACTACTGACACGTATAGGTGATGTTCGGCCACAAACGCAGATAGCTGCTGTCACGTATACGTGACGTTCGGCCAGAAACGCGGATAGCTGCTGGCACGTATACGTGACGGTCGCCGCGAAAGGGTTAAGTCTAGTGGGTTAATGGATCAGTAAAGAAATTCCTTTTATCATAAAACCAGTCTTCAATCATCTTTAAATCCTTAAGTAACAAAATATCTCCTCCTACCCCTAACACTTTTAAAATCAGTATGACTATAACCACAAAGCAATAATAAATACACTACATGAAAGACTGAAAATATCAGCTATGGTGCCAAAGTATGAATCGAGATGATATAGATGATTCATTATTGACTCTTCTTTTAAATATTGATAACCTTGAGACAGTTTTAAAAAAATAATAAATAAATAGGCTAATTATGACTAATGAAGAATTCTAGAAAAAAATAATCTCTTCTAAATCAGAATTTGCACTTGATTATGCAACAAATAATGAGCACAAACTAACATAAGATTTTGCAGATTTTGGGGCTGGAGACACACAAGGTAAAAAATTAATTACCCGTTGTTTCTTTAAAAGTATTTAAAGTGAAAGATGTGGAGATGGGAGCTAAGAAATTCAAATTTCCCTGCATTAACATATCAGCATTCTGTGATCTATCAAATAGTATGAGGGTTTTAACAATGGCAGATAAAGAAATTTTCTTGAGAAAATCCTATTGAGGACATGCAAATTTCATATCACAAAAATTTTATATATTTATAAGGATAACAAGGCAACAATAAAAACCAACAAGATATCAAAAAATCTTAAATGTTAATTTTATTATACATACTTTAAAATATATCTACAAACTTCTGCCCAGCTGGAGATTTACCACCTCTTGCATCTTTCAAAAATGGTATTACCTTTACATTAATTTTAACCTTTTATGGAGAAAATGAACAGAAAATTATTTAATTGCTAACAAAATTATATCACAAAGCCTTCACTTTCCATGAGTTTAAATTTGCAAACACAAGAATATGGTCATAACTTTTGCTTGCTCTCCTCACACTTTTTTGTTGATAAAAAGGGAGCATTTTAAATCCATAAGACCTACAAATACAAATTTACAAATGCAAAGTTCTTTCCCATTCAATAAATTTTATAATCCATAACTTCTGAAGAGTAAAATCCCATCTTAACAGCCTATTAACAAAGCCACTTAAGAAATTTGCAGAAAATTAAACTTGATATATTAAAGCAGCATTGATAAATGAAATTCCATGTAAAGACTCATTCAATACTCATTAAGAAAAGTTTAAATTACTTTGTTTTCAATGTGTGTGACTATGTAACAGTACTCACACACATTGAAACAGTATCATAACTGTTTCATACAGTATCAAATTCATCAAATGCAAAAACTTTGGATTGTTTGAAACAATGTGAGTTTCTAAAAAGTCCTATGGAAAACAACATACTTACATGTTCTTATAGAATGACTATGATCTTAGGAATAAAGGTGTATTACAAACTATAAGAAAAAATATATACTGCAAAATGTCACTAATCCTGAAACAAATTATAATTGCAACACTGCTAAAACACAGGGTTATCAGAACAAGAATTTCTAATGAGAAGGTAAGAGTTTCACATTATGATTAGTCTGTTATCAATACAACAGGAATTTCTTAAACTATTCAATACATGAATTATTTTAATTACTTTATGACACTCCAGTATATAAATACATCTTACTAAAGGGGAAAATGTGTATATGATAATGTATATAAAAGGGGAAAATGCAAATTTATACATTGAATTTCCTAAAACTATTCAATACATGAATTGTATTTATATACTGAAGTGTCATAAAGTAATTAAAACATCTTACAAAAGGGGAAAAATGTATTTATGAATACCTATAATAATCCACAACAGGAGAATTGATATTATGATAATTTTTCAATCTGGCCAGTACTACTTCAGGCTTGTCATCATCTCTCTGAATTAAATCTTCCCCAGTAACATCATCTTTACCCTTAGAATGAAATTGTCAATTTAATTCAAATTTAAAATTAATATCAGGATAAATTAATATCAATTTCATACTTAATATCATATCTGACACAAAAAAACTTAATATACATGAGTTAGATTTCAAAAATCCTCTTATTACACAATTTACAAATTTAAAAGAACAAAAAATTGCATCTTGTCCAGTAAAATAATACAAAAACTGCTATGATAAACAAAAGGTTAAGTACAAATTGTTAGTAAATATAAATCCCAAAAATAAAGAACTAGTTTATTGCACATTTATTAAAAAAATTGCATTTTAAAAAAAATAAGATTTTTGTTCTCTTTCCAAATTTTGGAAAGAGACAACAGAGCACAGAAATATATTAACTGTAGCTTAGTGAGCTGCAAGCCAATTTCAAACCAGGGCTTACAGAGTGAAGGTCAACACACAACAGGATTTTAAAAAATTGCTCTTTAGGCACAGGCAATTTTGGCCTTGATTATATGTGATGCACATCAATTCTTAGCAATTTCATTGAATTTGCATATTATGTGTTACAATCAAACACAATTAGAGAATTTTTTTAAGGTATTCCGTTTCAAGGTAATATCTGCTACTTAAATATAATACCCAGGTAATACTGTGTTTAAATAAAAAAATTATCACTGTAAAAGCTTTTTCATAGCAGTAAGCTTTATGAAATTTATATTAAATTAACTCTAATCTTTTGATGCCTTTTGTCTCTCTATTCTATTTCAGCTAGAAAGTGTTTCTGATAAATGATTCCATCATCTAGTTTGAGTTACATGGCATCAAAATTATACTAGCTGAGAATATTGAACACCTAATTAAAGATGGAAAAATCTGTTACAAATACTTTTCAAGCTAAAAGAATGTGACTGAAAAATACAACTCAAATCCATAGAGGGTTAATCTCATGCATTTTCTCATTAAATAATGATTGATAATGGAAATATTTTTCTTGTACTGGTATTTTATGTAAAGAGAAAGCTTTCATTTTCCTTTTTTTTTTACATGTTACAAGCAAAATAAATTAAAAGTATTTCTCTTATTTCAAACCTTGTTAAGTTCATTAAAAGACACTTGCTACTTATTTTTCAATAAAAAATAGATAGCTTAAATACGTGAAAATCAAACTTCCAGGTCTCTATACTTGCAGCACTATAAGCAAAGATTATGTGTGAGCTCAGATAAATCGGTCCGATACTTTAAAGATAGCAGAAAAGTCACATGGTATGAATAAACTACATGATGAAACATGCTCAGATAACAAAGATGAGTCATTAACAAACAAAAATAATCATGGCATAGTTAATGTTATACCATTCACACCAAGCAATGTTAAGAAAAGCAATCAGTGACTAAGCTCATCGTGAAGATTTAATTACTTTTAAACAATTCTTGCAGGAAAAATCAATGTCAGAAGTAAACCATCATAAGTGAATTTTCCCATTTTTCAGGACAGCTTTGTGATGGTTTACATCTCATCAGGACTTAGATATGCAATAATTTATAAGTCTCTATTTAACCCACCACCTTGTTTTGCATATAGGACAGTTTTCCTCAAAGAGGCTCCATCCAAAGAGTCAATAAAAATGTCAAAAATGAAGAAAAATAACTTATGATGGTTTACCTCTGATATACAGAAATATTCCACAAAAAATGAGTCTATGTACCGATATTACAGTGATTTCAAGAAATTCTATAAGAATAATTGAAGATATCAAACTTTTTTCTGTAGAAAATTTTAATGAGATTCAAAGATTCTCATATATATATATATATATATATATATATATATATATATATATATATATATATATATATATAAATTATATATTATACACATATATATATATATATATATATATATATATATATATACATATATATGTATATATATATATATTAATTGCACTAAAGAAAATGAAAACTGTAAATTATTAAAAACTTATGCAAGATGTACTATTCCAGAGAAAGAGAGATAAACTTATGTAGAGTCCTGTGAAAGGTACTGTGGGCAATATTGCTTAGCCCTGTGCCTGTGCTTCCTGTTGCACCAGCCTACATACACAACAGCTCTATTAAAATTAGTTTTCTTTGTGTAATTTTGATTTGAAAAGTTCACTGATACTATAAAAAATAGTTACAATTTTCTTGGCTTTGGGATGTACCCACTAGCTGTCAGAAGTTCAGAACCATGATAATACTAGCCAGTGGTTAATAAATATCTATAGTAATGCTAAGAACCCAAAGGAAAATCATATACAAAATAATGAAACTTAAGATTAAAAATTTAGGAAAGATACAATATATATGGCTTATCACATAAACTAGAATCCTTATGAAGTCTATGAAAATAAATTTATCTCACATAACAAGCCAGGTTTTAAAGTAACTACATGAGTTTCTAGTTGAGTGTGTACAGCAGGTAGGTTGGAGACAAAATAGGAGCAGTGGTAAATTTCTTCCTTATGTTAGTCCTTATTTTAATATTCATTATAGAGCTCTTTTTGATTTCTCACTGTCATGACCAAAGAAGATCATATCTTATTCCCTTACTTGTTATCTATCCTGTTCTTTAAAATCTCAAAATTGTCATTTAAAGATTTATTACAGTGCCTTTTTCAAACTCATTAGATAATTTAAAGAGTTCATATCTACTAACAAGATACTCTTCCACACAAAAAATTCAAATTCGACTCACAAAATAATAGAGAAATAAGATAAATTTTAAATAAGAACTGCAAAGCATCATACAGAAACTTTCGGTGGGTTGAAATCAGTATTGTATATTCTACCGCTTGCAGGATGTAACCACCTTCCTTTGATTCTGGAAATGATGATTTCATCTGGAACAACCAAATTAATAGCTAAGGAAATTGAAAATTTGGCTTCCAAGACATTGGCTTGTTTAACTGTTCGAGGATATCCTGAAAAAAAAAAATTTTTCAAAAATTTTTCAAAACAGTTCTGAGCAAAGAGAAAAATATTACATCTCTTCATTAAATATTGTTAAAAATGAACTCCTTTATTTTGGGAAAACTTGGTGGTTTTAGAAAAACAATTCATTAAATGAATAAAAAGTAACAAAATTTAAATATTCTTAAGTTTGTAGTCAAGTGGTAAAAAAAAAAAAAAATTGTTGAACTTTGGAGATAAACAAAATTCTCTTAGAACATACAAGGTGTGCCCATAAAGTAACCGGATAAATTTTTATAAATAAGAAGAATATTACTCACCTTCAAATAAATTTATCTCCTTCAAAATAATCACCAAAGGAGTCTATACAATTTTTCCAATGTTCTTCAAGTCATCAAAACACTGTTTATAGGCGTTGGAACTAACTGTTCGCAAAATACGCATAACATTTGATTTAATATTCGAGTCGTTTTCAAATCTCTGTCCTTTCATAGCAATCTTAAGCTTTGGATAAAGGAAAAAAATCAGCTGGGAGAATTATGGTGGGTGATTTATCACTATAATTGAATGCTTAGCAATATATTGCTGTACAGAAATAGCTGCATGGGGCCTAGCATTATGGTGTAAAAGAAACCATTGCCCAGAATTGAACAGTTCCTTCCTAACTTGCCTTATCCTGTTTCTGAATCCATAAAGCACCTCCTTGTAAAAATACTGATAAATTGCTTGATTTTCATGAACAAATTCGTGGTGTTTAAGTCCTTTATAATCAAAAAATGCAATCAGCATCACATTAGTCTTTGATTTTCACATCCATGCTTTTTTTTTTTTTGCATGGGAGAAGACGGTCCTTTCCACTGTGCACTTTGTCTTTTTGTTTCTGGGCATATTGTAGACACCAGGTCTTATCTCCTGCAATAATACAATTTTATAGCAGGAGAAGAATTGTTGTATTATTTATATTATAGCAGGAGATGAGACCTGGTGTGTACAATACAACCCAGAAACAAAAAAACAAAGTGCACAGTGGAAAGGACCGTCTTCTCCCATACTAAAAAAAGCACGGATATAAAAATCAAAGACTAAGGTGATACTGATTGCATTTTTTGACTACAAAGTTCCAACACCTATAAACAGTGTTTCGATGACTTGAAGAAACATTGAGAAAATTGTATAGACTCCTTTGGTGATTATTTTGAAGGAGACAAATTTATTTGAAGGTGAGTAATATTCTTCTAATTTATAAAAATTTGTCCATTTACTTTATGGATGCACCTTGAAGGAATAGATATGCAAATACAAAGACTCGTGTCTTATACCATCATAGAGAAATGCCCTTGTGGAACTATGCAACATTCTCATAAATTCTGAATATAACTCCATACAGAATCATTGAAGAAATAAAAAAATTATGCACACGTCTTTTTTTTTGTTTGTTATTGTATCATATTAGATTGTTTCTTCATGAAGAACTAAAAAAGAAATTAAAATACTTTTTTTAAAAAGCTGTCTATGAATAATGAAACATAACTAATAATTTTATGATACAAAACATATGTTTGATATGTTTTGTATATAAATGAAACTAAAATCATTAAACCAGATTATTGTTTTAATTTTATTTTTTATTTTTATTTTCAGGAACCACTAATAAAGTATTTATTATGACAAAAATTTCAAAATGAACTTTGCAGACATAAACATAAGAAGAAGACAAAATCTTAATATCCCTTGATCCTTATTTAGTTTGTTAGGGAAGGCCAAATTGCACATGTGTTCTCTTAGCATTGCCACCAAATTATTTTAGCATGGCCCATCTTCTGATGCAATCCAATATTTTTAATCAAACACCCTACCTTTTTAAAAATGGGAAAATCTGGCCATTTAGAGGAAGTTACAGGATAGGATATGAAGTATACATTATTATCCTCTAGCTAAGGTTGCTCATTTCTTACATATATAAACCTAAAAAAGAAATTGGCCCCATTTCAGTACAATCAGGTTTACTCACAACAGAACCCACTAACGGTTTAACTCCTACTTAAAAAAAAATCTCATTATAGAACTTTTTCCCTACTATTATTCTCATTATAATTCTGTATGTTCCAGGAAGTGTTTTCAGCCATTGACAGAGAATATGATACACTCAAGATCTGGTCTACCAATACCAAACAGTAACTGAAGAATTTGTCATAGTTTTATTATTTGCAGGAGGATTTATCATAATTAGATCACGCCCATTAGGGATTTTGCAGATTGTTGTGACTTGCACTTGGGCTTTGATATGAGTGTGATTAATAATGGAGAATTTAATTTTTATTTTCATTTTGAGGGACTGAGTTAATTTTTTCCTAATGAGCTACCATTAATTTTGTTAGACTTTTTTTAGAATAAGTAAGATATTACATTTTTTATTCTCTGTGTTATTTACATGGTAGTTTTTGACCAATTTTTTTCATTGGTAACATTGTTGATGACATTATGAGTTTTATTTCTCTAAATTGAACTACATACATATTGCACAGATAAAAATGTTTTGTGTTATGAGTCAGATTAAAGTTCTAGGTTTAAAAATAAGTTAAGGTGGTTAAGGTTCAAACTTTTTTTTTTTGCTTATTGAAATATTATTTTGTCCATATTTACTACTGTAAATCTCCTTTTTACAAGCTTTATTAAGAATTTTATCAATATCTCTAACAGTATTTTCTAGAATTTGAAATATAACACAGCACTTTCTTCTTAATACTACAACTCTATGATGTCACATTTTGCCCCTTAGCACACAAGTCAACCATTAAGCTAAATTAGATTAAATTGCTCAGATGCACTTTTTTTTTTTTAATTCTTGTGTTTAAGTTGTAATTTCTCATTTTATAAAAATTTTTACAAAAGTATAAAATCTTAAATTATCAGTCAACTGTTTTAAACTTTAAGCATTTTATATCTTTCTGCCAACAGATTTCATATAAATTCTATATTCAAAGACAAATTTGAATTAAAAGAGAAGATTTTAAGGATGCTATGTACTAACCTTATTGGATTCGCTCACCTCAATGTTAACATATGGAGAAAATTTGTCCAAGAATTGCCAACTTGGATTCAAAGACTTTTTTTAATTGTACTTCATAATAGAGAAAGAAATTTGGTGAAAATGTGCTTTAGCCCAATGCTTGGTGATTTTTTGAAAATTGCCAATTCGACACCTTTCTGCAGAGCATCTCTGGAATTGCAACCTCCCAGGGCAATTCAATCTGTCCGAGACACTCTGCAAAAGTAAATAACATGGCAACCAAGGAAGAACAAATAAGTTGGAAAACAAACTTACTGCTGGCTTTATGAAACTCATAGGCACATATGGGATCTTCCCTTTGCTCAGATACCCTTGCTCTGGTACGCTTTGCTCCATTGAGCACCAATCCAAAAACATCACTGAAATCCCTAGCTGCTGGCTTTGCCACGAATATACTGGCTATAGCGGTCAGTAAAACAAATCTTCCGCTGGCTGTATGAAGTCACAGGCATAAATGGCAATTCTCCATACAAAAATCTATTACACACCTGTTTCTCATAAAATCCATCTTAAACAACAACCTCAATATAATCATGTCACTCATTTTGCCCCAAACTACACTCTAGAAGACTCAAAACAACATCTAACTTCAAGCGGCACATTTAAAATCAACCGCCATGTTATCAAAAACTCAAATGCAGAAACACAACCAACATGTTACAAAATCCAACTACAACCACCTTAACCATTTAAATTAACAGTTAATTTCAAATAAACAGCTAGCTTCACCTCAGTTAATCAATAAATTTCCTAGATTACAAAATATCAATAATGCATGTGCGAGAATCCAATGTTGCTCCATGGCTTCAAAATACTGAAATATTGGCCTATCAAAAAAAGACTGCCAAGCAGAAGGCTAGAGCACATTTGGGCCAAACTTGATTTTCAAAAAAATTTTGTAACACTATTTGTACATAGTATTTTTTTGATTACACAAGGCAATACTTCAAATGTTTCAGAGTGTAACATGCATATTAAAAATCCCTGACACTGAAAATCATTAACACTACACACTTTCAATAATGTTATACACAGTACAGTTTGTGATGACACAGAAAATAAGAATAAACTTATATAATTTTCATATGAGCTCTTTTTTTTTTTTTTCTTGCATATTGCTCACTCCTTTCAACAACGTCATATCTCAAAAACCGGCGATTTTTAATTATGCTTGTTTTCAGAATGCCCTGAAAAACTAGTATATCCCTGCAAGATTGTCATATCTCACCACTCATTATTTAGCCGCTAAAGGGTAGAAGTAAAATTTATTTTCAATGCATTTCAATGTACTTTTAAACTTTTAAATCACTCTCCTGAAAAATCTTGTTTTTTGAGATATGACTTTGTTGAAAGGAGTGAGCAATATCTTCTAAAAAAAAAAAAAAAAAAACTGCCTGCTTTATAACTTAAATTGTTTATGATTAAATATAGATCAAAGTAATATAATAAAAGTAATAAATATTATATATCTTCATTAAAAGCTTCATTTTTATACTTACCATCTAACAACCAGTTTTGCTTTTCATATTTCCGCAATAAGTCTAGAACAAGGTTAGATACAAGTTCATCAGGTACTAAATCCCCCCTTTCAATGAATCTTTTTGCAGTCAAACCATATTCTAAAAAATAAATTTAAGTCTATATATAACACATAATACAACAAAAGTTGAATGTAATATATCATTCATAAAGAAACAATCTTGATTTAGTAATAAGATTGCACATGATACTAATAAACAATTTCTAGTTGAAGAGCATAATAAATCACCAACAATTTGCAAAAATGTCAATTTTCTAAAAAAAAACATACTGGAAGAAGCTTTAAGATTAAAAAAATATTTATGATTAAAAACTTGATCTTCAAATTGCAAGATATATATAGTATATATGAAACACTAAGTGTTCTCTTTATTCAACAAAATACAAAATCAATCTTGAAAATTACTCTTATAAGCTTAAATAAAAATGTTAAGTACAGTCACAAACATTTACTTTTGTAAATAAAATCAGAGTTTCCTGATGCCTGCTGCTATGACATTTTCTTCAGTTTTAAACATTAATTTTGTAAATAATTTCATGATTCTAAAAATTTTAAAACTTTGCAGTATGCCATGTACAGAAGTTTGTATCTTGCTTATTTCGCTTTCACAAGAGATTATTGACAAGGCTTTCTCTTAGATATAAAATTTTTAGCTCTTATAACCCAGAAATAATTTCTGGCTTGAAAACTATGCACTACTGCATTATATATATTATTTGGAGCTGCTTCTAAAATCTTTTATTAGATAGTGGCCAAATGAAACAAATCATTGAAAAATTAATAGATTTTTTTTAGAATATAAGGTAAAAAAGTACAGGAGACACACTTTTAGGCATACCTCCATTAACTCATATTTGATATATTACATCTATGTGTTATGTAGGATAAAAAATTATAGTTGCTGCCTTTATCAAACTCTAATAATGACACCCTTTTGCCTATGTACATTTAAGATTAGGAAATTTAGCATCATATATCTTTGAGATCTAAAGAGTTTTCCATGGTAATAAAACATATTTGCATTTTAACATTTGTGTAGGTACCTCACAGAATAAAGATAAATTTATATAATAATGAATTAGAATGGAAGTATCACAAATGTCATAACTATACCATATGAAACATATGTATAAACTGTTTAATCAATTATTCTTTTTTTATATATTAGATAGTTCTAAGTTATCTTTATGCTTTTATGTATGTTGACTATAAAAATGATAATTCTCTAGTTTTGGAGATACATTTTAAAAAATTATATATATAAATTCTTTCACATATACTGACCCACTAAATGATAACCATGACCATCAAACAAGGAGTACCTTACAGCAATGTAACATATGCAATAAACTTCAAGAATTTCTCTTACAAGTATCTAGCATTACTTTGCATCCAAAGTTGCAACTTATTTCTCTGAGAATCTATTTGTGTGAATAGAAATGTCTCAATAAACCCATTCACAGAGTTCTTCATTGATATCATCACAATTATCATAATAAAAATCTAGATAAGAATGTAAAAAATATAATTTCAGGCATATATTAAATCCTAGTTTTCAGAAGCACTGTTATAAGTTTTCAATATATTCTTGTTAGGACCAACCTTTTTCTTATTTTCTTATAGAGATAAGTCAAGTCTTAGAAATAATAAGAACTTTGAATAGCTCTCTTACAGCAATAACCTGCAAACTAACACAACTCTGCCACATATACCAACCACAGTTGATGGTACATAGACCTTTCTTCATGTTGTCATAAATTTCATTTCAGTCCACTGCAAGTCTAATTCAAAGTATAGTAAAACCTTACCCTTATAAAACATCAGATTTTGTATTTCTTAAACAAATCATTGAACAGCTTTTAAGCTCCATTTTAAAAGGTCATATTGAGTGTTGTCATCAGATGATCTACATCAGTACAGATAAGAAACTAGATGTTTCTCCCAGGAACAAAATACATATATAATCAGATTCTTCTCCAAAAGAATCATTTGCTGAATTCTGGTCCTGATCTCATACCAAAAGTAAAGGCTGTAAGTTTCCTTTAGTATTACAGGTTGCTTTCATGATGACAACAAAAAATTTTAATATGATTTACACAATGACAAAGCTTTCTCAAACACTTTTACACACACAAAACCAACAAAGACAAATGATGATTAAAGAAAATTAGATCATGACTGTCAACATTATACAATATAATTTGAACACAATTACAGTGCTCAGAGCTATTTATTTACCCTTTTCTAATTAAAATTTAGGAATGTCAGACAAACCAATCACTTTGCAGACCCTTTCTCCCTTACACTGAAAATTAGAGCTAATGTATTATTTTGATACACATTTTCAGTATCAGCAAATCAAATAAAAACCAGCTCAGCATTATAACCCAATATTTTCTAGAACTGCTATGTTTAAAATTAATAAAGAAGAGGAGAATATATGCTTAGTTTAAAGACTAAACATATGATAATTATATACATTTCTGAAATGTCCACAAATTTTAATTCTAGATATTTTAAAAGACAATACCTAATATAAAAGTACAGTGGAACCTCTATCGATCGTTCTCCAAATCATTGTTTTCCTGTATGTGTCATTTATTTCATCCAGTCCCGATGATAGTATTCCTTTGTTAAGTTCTTGCATCTATAATTTTCCCTCATTATTGTTCAGTGCAATAGATCCCTTCAAAAACGATCGATCAAAGTTCCACTGTATTAAGAGAACAGCATGCTCCTTTCCATCTATTAAACACTCAATTTTTTTAACTTTATTTTTCTATATTAATGATAGAAAATTATCTCTCAGCTTTTCTTATTATTGAAAACAAAACTTTTCTGGAATAAGAGCAGAAAGTTATATTGCCATTTGAAAATTCTTAATTTAAATTAAAAGGAATAGAGCCTTTACCTTTCTTTTAGGTGAAAATACATTTCAAATTTCATAAAACTAAAGTAGTACATATTCAAAAAAGTAGGTTAAAGAAAACTTTACACATTTAATAAAAGATTGATTGTTTTAATGATTTCATATTCTTTACATGTTCTATTTCAAATATTTAATAGCCTTAAACACTTAGCAACTGATTTGGCATTTTTAACTTTATAAAACCTGAAAACTATATTATTTTATAGTGCAGAATTAAATATTATCCTTATGCTGCTGCTTCTAAATGATCTGAATTATAATGTTTAAATTATTAGAAACAAGACATAAACTATATTTTAATAAATTTATCAATGTAAGGACACTATTTTCTAATAACTCTCATGCAAGGTCAGCTGTATTTAAGGAGATTTTAGTCAAGTCCACACAAATTATTTTACAGGGCGTAAAATAATTTAATAAAAGTTTAATTTCATTACAGCTATATTATCTGCTGAAGTTCATGCAAAAGCAATGCAGTAATGGTAGTAATGACAAAAATTTACGAAGGTATTTATTGCTCCTCTAAAATTAAAGATGAATGGATAATGTATGGATGAATGGATAAGTATGAAAGGATAATGGACTACATTTTGATGCAAAATTGACAAATTACATAAATTTATTTATATTTCCCAAGCACAATACTGCTTTTATGATAAAATAACGTAACGATTTAAATTATAAGGAACAATAATAAGCAAATGTATTAATAACATTTAATCACATCAAATAATTATCCTGCTCTAGAATTGAACCTACGAGCCAAAGTATGATTTTTTTACATTTAACATAACAGATCAGCAGAAATTGTTCAAATAATATAGTGCAAATATAATAAATATGCATACTAGTATTTCTTGATATCTGCTCCCTTAAGGCATCTCCGCTTGATAAGTATGAAAATTTGAAATCACGAGCTATTCGAGATGAAATTGTCCCTTTTCCAGACCCAGGCGGACCCATAATTAAAGTACGGAAAAAGTTCGCCATTTAATCAAATTTAATTCAGAGGATAATAATGTTTTAACTCTTGGGTTCTGTAATTACCTATCTTAGTTTATCATATTCAAAATATTAGCCAAAGGACTATGTTGCCAATCAGGAATTCTGATGTTCCGTGATTCTTTTAGATTTTTCAGTAATCGTTTATATTTTCATGAATTTTTAGTATTTGCTAGAATTTAGATAATTTTAAGATACCATTACTTGCTTTTTTTACGGCAATTTTATCAGTACCTACATTGAGTATGTTAATGCATTATACGCATGGACTTCCGGGTTACAGATTTAACGTGCCTACACCCGGATGAGACACAAGAGCATTCAGTGGCATTTGTCGGGATTCGATCTGAGCATTCTCAGCACCTAATTCCTACGCGCTGCCCACTAGGTAGTCCTGAGCCCTCTTTGGTAAATAAAAATGCTGCCTTAAAGGGTCAATAAAGTAAAATTGGAATATAAAGTGGTATCACAAATGGGGACAACAAATATCACCAAGAGGTAGACTTTTGAAAAATATTGTTGTTACAAATTTTAGAACACCATTATGTGGATATTTCGCAGCATTTTAGAAAATATCTACTTAACAGAGCCAAATTCTCAGGTTTTATTCGTAGCTTTTGTGAGGTCATACTGCAGTACATTCGGTGATCTCATTTCCCCCAAAGTCTTTCTAATGATCTGCACAAAAGAAAAGGGGAGTTAAGGTTATACCCTAGTGGCGTAGCGAGCATAACTCACGCCCGTCGCACGATAACTTTTGGTGCCCCCCCCCCCCCCCCCCGAAAAACATATAGTACTGTCCGACCACGGAAGCAAGGTCCCTGGAAGCTGTTACGCATGCGCGAGAAAAGCTAGTCTACTTAGAAAATAGGGGAAAACGTCATATTTTCGGATGTGTTTGTGAAATACGGAATGTATTTCAGACTGCTTTTTGTCCGCAATTTTAAAGTTATTTTTTAAAACTTTATTTTTGATCGAATATGTGAATAATAATTTCAAAATAATAAAAAGAAAGAAGCAAATCTATTTAAAAAGTAGGAGTTTTATAGGAGTGGATATTTTCGGATTACATCACAATCAAAATTATCTAAACCTACGTTTTCGGTAGTTCTTTTTTTTCTTGAAGTTTCCTCGGAGATTCAAATTTTGGAGTTTCTTCACCCTTTGCTTCTCTGCGTATTCTTTTTACACTGGACATTGATATCCCGGTCATTTCACTAGCTCTCTTTAGGGATTGCGAAAGTGGAACAATAACATTTCCTTCTAGTGCTTCTTTAGCACACAATTTAATTACATTGTGTATTATACGTTTACAATCACTACGGAACGGCTTATTCCGAGCAGTTGTGTTGGGTAAAGGATCCATTAATTTTAATATAATAATCAAAATAACAGACGAGGAAAAAGCAAGCAAGCGCAGTTAGTAACCGATTCTAAAGAATGTCGAGAGACTACGAGAGTTTTCCCCCTCCTTGCTCAGCAGCCTTACCTACAGCGTGAATATAATCGTCTTGGCACTATGCCAACCGTGGTTCTTCGTACTGTGGTAGGACTGTAATATAATATATAGAAGTAGTTAAAAGGACCACTTGGCACCCCTCTGCGAGTGGCAGTCGGGCCATGATAGACCCCTTCCCTCCTCTCTCTCTCTCTCTACGCTACTGTTATACCACTCTCCCCCCTCCCATGGTCCTAAAATTGCCGGTAAAAAATATAATTTCTGCATTAGAATATTACACATAATTTAAATTCTTCTTTACGCTTGTTATCCCTCCCCCCAAAGAAACGGATTGTGGTTGTGGTAAGATCCGTAAAGTGTGATTACTCTGTTCTCTGGTTTCTCAGGGAAAACAATCAGAATTTTAGGCAGCGAGTCATGTTTTAGGAATAGATTAATTTACCCTTAAAGTAGCTCATAAATTATTTTTCCTTTCTGGTGTATTTTCTCATTGCTTAAAGGAATTTTCGATCAAAAATTTGTCGTGCATTTCAAAACTGATTTGTTGCCGTTGTTGTGAAACCTACGTTATAAAACTGTGAAATCTACCTTTTAAATCTTCTATTTTTATACATGTTTCTGCGATATTTTGAAACTGTTTTATGTTATAATAACTACTACAATCTAAATAGGCTAATTAACTATCCAAACTACTGTTGAAAAGTTTCAACAGATTCTCATTCTCAAAGTGCCTTTTAATGTTTTTGAAAGCATATTTTTCTCGGACTTATAAAATGCTTTGAAAGATATCAATATTACCTGTACCCTTGTAGAAGGGAAAAGAGTGTGTTAATAAGGATGTTAGGGAAGTTTTATGGGAAATTATGTTTCCGTAGTATCTATTTTACTATGCACATTTTAAAAATTATTGTAAAACTTGGTTTAAGATAAAGGAACTAAATAAGGATTGTTGAATTAAAATGTAAATTCTATCTATTTTCTGGTAAGCATTAACTTTAAATCTACTTTCGTAGTCATTGATTTTTCTGTTGACATTCACATAAGGTCTCAAATTAGCAAAGTTCTTCATTTTATTACCGAAATATAGTCCGGTAATAAAATGCAGGACAGGTAAACCTCCTATAACACGGTAGATAAGTTCCTAGAAAATGCCGTGTTGTGTGAAACCGTATTATATGAGACCCAGAGTCAGTACAAAAAGGGGGGTTACGTTCCGAAAATTTATTAAAATAAAAAATTTTTTTTTATTAATTCCGTATAAGCAAAGTAATTTTTATTAAAGATATACAATGTATGTATAATACGAAACGAAAAGAATAAAAAAATATTATTTTCATTTAATGCGACCTTAATTTAATAAATTTCTTCCGCATCACTGCTCAGTACAATCAAACGAGAACGTTTTTCGGTTGAACGATATCACCTTCACTTTCAGAACCTTTTTCTTCATTTAGATTTTTTGCACCTTCTATCCTCTTTAAAAAATCTGTAATTTTGGTTTGTTTGCTGGTTCTTTCAAGGTCATTGTAGATTTCACGGTATGCAGATAGACAATTTTGCAGCTCCCTTTTGAATTTTTCTGCTTTCTTCAGCGGAAGGGTCTGCATTCAAGCAAAATCATTCAAGATTTTCAGCTTAGGCCTTCCTGTAATTCTTTCAGCTAAGCTTAGGCCTTCTTGTAATTTTTTTGTGTTAAATTATTAACTTCACAATCTTCATCAGTGCTATTGTCCTCATACTCGATTTGATTTACAGCTTCGGATACCATTTCCATGAAATCCGCTTCGTCAACTTCTTCCACTAATAAATCTTGAACGTTCTTAATAGCCATATCCACAAAACCTTTGCCTCCGATTGATTTAGCAAATTCTAATATGCAACCAATTTCATTTTCTGGCGATTATATTTCAACTGAAGATGGCCATATCTTCTTCCAACATGCATTTAACGTTGATGATTTTAGTTCTGTCAGCGACAAAGATATGATGTCGTTGACGTGCTTAATTGAAAATTGTTTCCAAACTTTCATTACATTAATTAATTTCGAATCGGTTACGTCTAAAATTCACTGTAATGCTCTTCTTATGTAATAATTTGTACATGACGCTTTCTGCTGTGACATTAGAATAGAGTTATAAATGAATAAATTATAATTTGTTTATACATTTTCATGTAAAGCCACTACAGTTCATTATTCCTTCCGGTCATTATTTTAAGGCAATTTAGTTTTGAAATGTGTTAAACAAATATCATGTTATCTAGTGCTGTATAGGTGCAGTGTTGTAGAAAAGTTGTCGCAATTTTTTTTTATCGTGTTAGAGCGAAACCGTATTACAGGTTGCAGTGTTATACGAGGGTTCCCTCAATTTATCCTATCGTGTTAGAGTGAAACCGTGCTGTAGGAGGGCTACCTGTACTTGGCTATTCTAAACCACGTATACGCCGTTTAGAGGTTTGAAAAATGACTTGAGTTGGAAACGTATTATATCTAAATCTGCTAACAAAAATGCAAACTTAAAGTATTAAGTTCGTCAGTTAAGTGGAATTTTGATCGTGTTCTTTAAGATATAAATGATATTGTCGAATAATTTAGTTTTCGTTAAGCTTTAAACAAAATTTTACAATGGACGAACAAATTTAACTACAGTGAGCGAAACTTAAGATCAGGAACTGAAAATTTTGCATGTACTGAAAATTTACCTCTACCATTTTAATTTCTTTTCTTTCTTTCTTTTTTTTTTATAATTCTTTCGTTTAAAAAATCTTCCAGTTGCATATGAGGATAATCTGAGTGTAAAACAAAATTTCATAAAAATTGAACATTTTCTCAGAAAATGAAATCCCAAACTTGAAACTTTCTGAGTAACTAATTCCTACGCTCTTTCGTCACAAATTATGTAAATAAATTCTCATAAAAATCCATTTATTCATTCAGACGTAAGCGCACAAGTATGTGTAAATGGTGACTTACAGCAGAAGTAATACTTAAAATCAAAATTTGTTTGGTTTACACATTGTTTTAGAAAAATACTCTGTATTTCCATGCATTATATTTTTTATGATTTCATAGCTACAGCAGAACATTTTACTTATTGCCCATATGTGCTTCAGCTTTGAAATGTTTTTTCTTTGAATCATTTGTGAAATGTATCAGGAAATATAACGAGCTAGCACAAAGAATGCAAATCAGAAATTTAAATGGAACTATAGCCACTCTAATCAAATCGTTGGGGCCTGTTCACATAGGAGTCCGTTGCGTAGCGTTAAGGGAAAGATGATGTTGAGACGAAAATAAACCAATCATAGGCGTTAAAATTTTCATTGCTAATCGTTTGGAGTTTTGTCATTGGTTAAATATATTTCAATACTTTAACGCTCCGCACGGACTCCTATGAGAACAGGCCCTTATACGCGGTCGAAGTGTGACGTCACGTCCGCCATTTGGGCACCTCTGCAATGGCGGCCCATGTTATTCTCCCATAGGATGGATAAACAAATATTAATATCTGTTAAACTAACGAATATTATCTCCCTGCACGTCCTGAAATCGATGAAGGAGCAAAAAATGCCCTACCACAAAAATTGAGGTATGTGATTTCGTACAGGAATAAGAGCAAATGGTGTTTTAAAATTTCATTTCGGTAAGCCTGTCGATATGAAACATATGCTTAGATGAAGTGATACTCTTGAACTTTTTTATTTAGTTTTTGTGAATAGTTTTCTATGTTGTTTCTGTCTATGTGGATATTCTAACACAATCTAAGATAAATTGGTAAGTAGATTTTATTCCCAGTAACACTGATTTATCCCTAATGCCATTGTGTTTACAATTTGAATGTGTCGCTGATGGTAACGTTATTAAAATGTCACTTTCAATAAAAATTATTACTGTAAAACTACGTATGTACCTTTCGATTTTCCTCAAATATTTGTTTGGTCCATTTTGCAGAATTAATGTTAATCTACTTTGCAGAATGAAAGTGTTCTTGAAGTTGATATATTGCTAGTATAGGATACTGTATTGTTGTTGTTTTTAATGTATCCTATGACTGGTGTACATTTTTGTAGATTTCTATTGTGTTAGAGGTATGCTTTCATTAATTTCTTTACCTGTGAACTTGATTCCCTTCCCTTAAAACTGAACGGGTGTCTGTGTAGGATAGATTTAAGTTAATCTATTCTTTGTCAGATTTCTTTTCAGTTAAATCCATAACACTATAAGATTACTGACAGACTTTATGGCTAAGTATTTTTTGAGCCATTGATTTCAGGCATTCTTTTTGTTGCTGGCTGGTTTTATGATGGGATTGTTTGATTTAGTATTAGTGTGTTATCAACCTTTGTTTGATGCAGCACTCTTAAAGTATGAGGCATGAAATAATTGATTTGTTTTGCATTGTACTTATATCATACAGTTAGTAGAAGTGATACTCTTCAAATTCTTTATTTAATGTTTATTAACAGCTTTTTTTTAAAGTTTTATCTGTTTATGTGAATAATGTAACATTCAGTAAATAGATGTTTTACTGAATAATATGCCTGTTAAAGCTTACTTGTTATTGTTTTGAATTATAAATATTGAAAAGTAGTGTTTGGTAACATTGTTTCAGCTATGTATTCTTTATAACTCTTTATGCTTCATAAATAACAGACTTTAATGGCTAAGTGTTCTTTTTTTCAGCCATTGATTTCATGTACATCCTTTTTGTTACTGGCTGGTGTTAAGACGGATTTATTTTATTTAATGTTAGAGTGTTATCAATTACTCTCTCTCTCTCTCTATATATATATATATGAAGAACATGATACGGTTTCTCGCCAAGCCTTTTCTTTTCGCTAACGGCTTGGCGTTTTAGGCGTTTTTGGGTTTGCTGTTTTTCCCTGCACGGTTCTTCTTTCCCATCATGGTTTTTCCTTTCACCTTGTGAAAAATTGAAGTATCGCAGGCGCGTCTCGCAAGATCAGTGCAAACGCGATGTTCTGCAATGAAGAATAAGGGCCTTGTCATGTCGTGGCCGACAACAAGCCAACACAATTTCACATGACATCCAGTAATTCAGACTCAACATTGAGATAAACAGAGGCACGAATTAAAATAAAAATTAAGCTCCTTTATTAGAACTCACTATATACAAAAATTTTACAAATAGCCGTTAAGCTAGTACTATTCAATAGAAGTGCTAGACATGCATGCTACTGGTCTCAAACCAGAATCTTATCAGCATCCCAACGCCGACCAACCTCTAGCCTTCGCCTCTGCCGTCTCACTCCTCGCTCTTCCAAGTCACCTCCAAGCGGATTCTCCCCCTCCTCCTCGGTGTTGGATTTCACTTCCGCCACCGGATGCCTTGTGGGGTCTTTGTCTTTGCTGCGCTGGCCACTTTCCAGTCAGCCCAGCCCCTGAAAAAACTCTTCATAAAAAGCATCGGCTAGTTCTCTGCCGATCTTTGTCCTGTGAACGTTGAGAGGAAAAAAAGGGATGTTGCACGACATCACAGCCAGGAGTCCGTTGTGTTGCGTTGCGTTAAGGAAAAGATGGCGTCTAGACGAAAATAAACCAATCACAGGCTTCCAAACGATTAGCAATGAAATTTTTAACGCCTATGATTGGTTTATTTTCGTCTCAACGTCATCTTTCCCTTAACGCTACGCAACGGATTCCTATGTGAACAGGCCCTTAATTCAAAACGTAATCATCGCAACTTGTTCGTAAAAAAAATCTATCGCAGGCTGTATAAAAATAGTAGGCGCAATTGGCTACGCCAGTGATTTTCAACTTTTGTTTCTTTACGGTACACTTTTAATAATTTTAAAATTTGGTGGCACACTAACAATAAGATAAATTCAAAAGAATTTTACTAGGATGATTGATGTACTTATAATATAATTTGTTAAAATAGTAACGAAAAGATTTTCATTGAATTATAAAATGAAATTGCATTTCAAAGTAAACAAAATGTTTATTTAACTACAAATTGCATGTAGTACGAAATTTGAGATTGTTGTTTTTTGATAACTTCATCTACATTGGGCTTAAAAATGATAATGCTTCTCTCATTTCGTAATCTAGATTTAAAAGCCTGCAACCCGGTGGGTTTGCTTGGTAATTTATATTTTGTGTCTCCCCGGGGTCCCTGATTGTTATTTATTATTTTTGGTGTTTACTTTGGGTGCTTGTTATTATGTGATTATTTACTTTCAGCATCTGATTTGCATTTTATAGACAATACCGCTACTACGATCTAAATTTTGAAGGGTTTTAATATATTAACTGCTAAATAGAGAAAATAAGTGTTTATGCGGTAGTCACAGGCTATATGTTGTAGGTAAATGCCGTGATATTTCATGATATACTAAGCGTATCCTGTCACAAGCGCATTGTACGAAAATATATAACATTGATAGAAGTTGCTAAAATTAGTAACATATGCGATTAAGTTTTAAGGGGGTTCTAAGTATATATACAGTGTAATATGCAAAAAGCTAATTAAAATGTCAAGTGCAGTATTGTGTAAACAACTGTACTGAGTTCCATTATATGTATCTTTATATATAAAAGGCAAAGTCTCTGTGTGTGTGACCGAGTTTTTGTCTGCTCGCGGCACGGCGCAAAGATGGCAGGTCGGACAGTCTTGAGATTCGACACGAAGATGCCCCCCGAGGTCACATTATGCACCTCGAAGCCCTTTTTTGGATTTTTTAATTAGATTTTCCGTAATTAAATATTTAGTCGCGATTTGGAGCTCCCGGACGAGTAAAAGCTCCGTAAATCCTAACGTATCCGTCCAAGAATTTTTTTTTCGGACGAGCCTATACAGGAAAGATGACACTATACGGAAATCACAATTAAAATTGTCTGTCTTAATTTATCGATTAATTGTGATTTTTTATCGATCGCCTGTACGCACCCGTTTTTCGGAAAAAAAACGGGATTTTGGCCGCGACCCTTTTTTCCAAATTGTCGAATCGATACGTAAATGTTGTTACATTTTTACGAAATTTTTATCTCAGAGACCCTAGACATCACAGTTTCGAAAGCCAAAACCAAAATTAATTTACAAATTGTAGTTATTTTTTAATAATTTATTTTATGATTCGGAATCTCTTGCGAGAAATCTCATTTTGGAGATTTCGTTCTTCATTTCCGGACGAAGGTAAAGCGGGGGAAAATAGGCGTGTCTTTTTCGACATCAAGCACGTGATGTGTTGGGGCGTTTGTTTTCTATGAGGGATTGGGTGGTTAAAGGAAATCGATTACTATTGCAGTGATAATCGATTAAAAAATCGCATTTAGTAATGCCGTAATTTTTTTGGCCAACACTTAGTTAATATCATATAATTTGTGGTGTGTTTGTGGAAAAAATCTATGAAGATTTCAAAGAATTTCAGCACAATAAACATCTTAATACGTTTTTCGTCTCGCTGATTGTTGTGGAAAGTTTTAAGTAATCCTATGTCAAAAATTTTGCCAAAATGTGCCAGAAAGGATTAAATTTATATGGGTAAAATAATGTATCGTGGTGAGGAAAAGGATGACAGCGACGCCCATTAACAAAGGGTTAAGGCTACTAAAAAATTGGTAATTACATTACCCCAGCAACGCCGGGACGGGTACAGCTAGTAATTATATAACTTTAAACAGTGTGTATATATAATATACAATGTGCAGTGTATATATAAAATATAATGTGTAAGGATGAAGTACAGTGTGCAATGTATTTATAAAATATTATGTTAGCGTTTATTAAAATGTAAGTATAGCACTATGCAAAAGCTGTACTGAAGTCTATAAGATGAATAATAATGTATGGTTAAATAATGCAGGATTGACTGTAAACATGTGATACACCGTGACTCTGTAAACAAAAATAACGGGTGACACAATAAACGAAGGTTTGCTTAGAGGACCCATGCGTAAATATATTATAAACTACACTGCTCAAAAAAATTAGGGGAGCAAGCAAAGAAGTTAAGAAAACCGTGTGAGACAGCCACGTATTGGCATAAAATGGATAGTACACGCGTATCAATGCGCAATACAAAAAAAGACGTTAAAAAAATTTGTAATTGAGCTTTAATTCTTTGAAAATAATGGAAAAACCATGAAAAGATGATTTAGGGCAACAATTTGGTTGCATGTAAACGATAAAAAAAGTATTGTTTAGAAATGATGCAAAATTTTTAATATGGTGTGTGGTCTCCTCGAACAGCTAAGACTGCTGCACATCTGTTTTCCATGGATGCGATGATGTTATCGATAAGAATTTGGGGAATACTGTTCCACTCCTTAAGAAGTGCAATCTCCAAGTCTCGGAGAGTAAAAGGAGGCCTTGGTCTCGCAGCAATGCGTCGTCCGAGCATGTCCCAAACATGCTCGATTGGATTCAGGTCAGGAGAGCACGCTAGCCATTCCATACGCTGTATTGTTTCAGCTTCAAGCATGTTCTCCACAAGACAAGATGAGCTGTATGCGGTCTGGCATTATTATGCTGGAAAACAAAGGAATCTCCAATGGCTGCAGCGTAAGGTATGACATGAGGTCTCTGTATCTCGTCTGCATACCTTCGAGCTGTCAAAGTACCATTCCGAATGATATGTAGGTCCGTACGTCCACCTATGCTGATTCCACCCCATACCATAAAACCAGCTCGTCTGTATTGTGACCTTTCATGAACGAATGTGGTGTTATTTCGAGTGCCCCTTTCCCTCCATACCAAAACACGTCGGGTGTCACACTCCAGACTGAATAGGGACTCGTCTGTAAACAGCACTTGGCTCCAATCATGTTGCTCCCAATCTCGATGTTCAGCAGCCCATATTCTTCGGGCCGCACGGTGGCGTGGGGTCAACGGAATCAGACCATTGGCCTACGTGCATAGAGACCTCCCTGATGAAGCCTATTACGTACTGTTTGGCTGGACACACTTCGTCCTGTTGCCAAGAGCAACTGTCTTTGCAGCTGAGTAGCATTGTCTGTTCATTGTTTCGACGAGCTGTTAACAGTATATACCGGTCATCAGTTGCTGTAGTGGCGCGTGGCCGACCTTGCCCTGGTCGACGTCTAACATTCCCTGTTTCTTGGAATCGATTCCACAGCCTTGCAACGACACTACGTTGTATTTGCCCGGATTCAAGTCTGCCTATAATACGCCATGCCATGGATTCCGGTAAATCACGTTGTTGAGATATTTTCAAGTCACCTTTTCTCAAAAAGAATAACTGAGCAATCGAATTTCACAGTTAAGGCAGTGAAACAGACGTTTCTGCAACATCCCGATTTCCACCCTTTTGTTCTTTTTCTGGTTTTTGACATCATGAACTTTGATTTGCCTATGAAGTTTTCTTCTTCTGTTTCCTGTTAGGCTTTAAATTATGGATGATTTATTTTATGTTACTTACCGGTGTAAGTATTTGAGTAATTTCGTTAAAACCATGTGCTCCCCTAATTGTTTTGAGCAGTGTATTTATGAATACAAGAAAGTAAGGTTGATAGAATAGGCTGCGTATTGTAAACAAATGAAACGCACGGTAGTGAAAGTAATGATTTTATAATAAAGGAAATAATGAAAGTATATGTAATACATTGTACCGAATTGTAAGTACACATTGTAAGATGTTGTATAAGGTACAAGAAAGCGTAGGGTGTATTATGAAACGAATCTGTTGTAAGTATAAAGACTTAGAGGCATCAGCTGTATATAAAGTTATTGTAATATTGTATACAATTTAAATTGCATATTGTGTATGCCGCTATAGGTGGTATATAGTTGTTATGGAGTATGGTATTGTATATGTAGAAATAGTATATGTTGTATTTTAGCATAAGCTTTATTTTGTAAAAACTTTTGCTTCCTTTGCTTTCCGGTGTTGCCAGGGGTATTCGAAAATTTGTGCAGAAAAGCCGCTGCCGCTGGCTTCGCTACGCACCGCTGGCTGTAGTACAGTACCACAAAGCTTCCGCTGGCTGTAGCGGTCGGTAAAACAAATGCGAAATGTAAACAAAAACATCAATGGTGACCAAGAAAGAACAAATAAGTTGGGAAACAAACTTCCCGCTGGCTTTATGAAACACGTAAGTGCACACGCGATCTTCGCTTCGCTCAGATACCCTTTCTCCACTTCGCTACGCTACGTTACGCAAAAAATTACAGAAGTCCAAAAACATTACAGAAAAGCCGCTGCCGCTGGCTTCGCTACGCACCGCTGGCTGTAGTACAATACCACAAACTTCTGCTGGCTGTAGCGGTCAGTAAAACAAAGCTTACGCTGGCTATACGAATTCACACGCGTAAACGGCAATTCTCCAAACAAAACCTATTACACACCTGTTTCGAATAAAATCCAGCTTAAACAACAACCGCCGGCTACGCCATGAATATGCTGGCTGTAACACTCAGTAAACCAAACCTACCGCTGGATATATGAAACTCGTAGGCGCACATGGCTTGCTGTTACCTCTTTGGGGTCCGACAACCGCCAGTTACGCCATGAATATGCTGGCTGTAGCAATCAGTAAAATACAACACATGAAATATGATTGTACCTTTTTAAGTAGAAGGTGAATATATTGCCGTGACTGCTAATGCAGTGACGTAAAATGCAGACTATGATTTACTCGAAGGTGCACGAAGCCTTTGGATGAAAGACAATTGTACGCCTTCCAGCAGTCTGATATTATAGTAGTTTTAGGCGATACATTCTCTCATATTAAATTAAGTAACAACTTTTTCGATCTACTTTCAACCACAGAAAAAAAACTTTTCCAGATTCCCCCTCCATTCAACCAAATACCCATTTGCCTTCAACTTTCTTCCCTCTATTAAATTTTGTTTCCCAAACTTGCATTCATCTATTTCCACTATTATACACATTCACCAATTTTCACGTTCTCACGCAGACAATTCTCAACACAAACCTCAAGGCAAAAATTCCTCCAATCACACACAGTACGATTGATTGCTCATTGAGATTGACATTGACATAAAACACTATAGAGGCACCAGGGAGCAATAGCTCCTTATCCCCAGTATCAAGGTTAGTATGTGACATAAGATTAACCGTTCTCAAGTTTACAAATAGTGTTGACAATGATTGAGGGAGAAAGAAAAAATTAATTAGTTGAAAAATCAACTAATTAACTAGAACGAGTACGAGTAACCAATGTGGCATGGCTAACTTAAATGATAATGGAGAAATTAAACAAGGGGTGAAACAAGAGATTATATAAATAAATAGTAATAGTAATAATAATAATAAAAAAATTCAAAAACTAGAAGACGGGAAATTTGGAAAATGATTGGGATAAAAAACAAGTTAGTGGAAGTTACACGAAAGGGCGGTAGATCCGAAGTCCGTAAGGTGCGAGTAGCGAAATCGAAGAGGAAAGCAAGTAGGATTTTAATTTCGGGAATAGGTTATCAATTCCCTTCTCCAGCAAACAGCTGGTCCGAGGGGGAATCGCATGGTAGAAAGAAGAACGATCGAAAAAGAAAGACAGGTCAGAAACCAGAAGTAGCCGGGCTATTGTAATTTTGAATTTTGATAAGGAAAGAAATTACCGAACAGGAACAAGGCCGGAATTCATAACCAAAGTAGCCTTCGGGTGCCTAAAGCACTCCCTAGGATCATAATCAGGCAGGTTAGCAAGTTCTTCGTTATTGATTGAGTATATCCTATTGTAAAAGTTCGTAGCCAGATCTTTAATATGATGCCGAATTGGTTCGATAGCCAGATCCCTGTGAATAAGAGCGTTACGTAGGTACCATGGCGCCTTCCTGATACCACGAAGAGTCTTGTTTTGTATAGTTTGCAGTCTCTGGATATGAGTGTCAGCTGCTGAGCCCCAAACCGGAATAGCATACATCAGAATTGGGCGAAGCACGGCCTTATACAATAAAAGTTTATTATCAATACTCATTTGGTTCTGATACAAGAGGTGTGCGATATCCCTACGTGCCATAAAGAACTTTCTAATAATGTATTCTATATTTTTTCTCCAGGTTAGCCTGCTGTCCAAGTAAACTCCAAGGTATTTCCCCTCTCTCTCAAAGTGTACCAGATGACCACATACTGTGACCGGCGGAGGTGGAATCCTGTTATAGCTAAAAAATATGGCTTTCGTTTTAGCAGGATTTAGTTTAATTCTTCACCGTTCGAACCAACTTTCAAGAATGTCAACATGCCTTTGGAGTTGCTTGTGCATATATTTAGTATTGTGATTCTTCGCTAAGATTGCCGTGTCGTCCGCAAACATGGCTAGTGTAGTGTGTGGAGAATGTGGGATATCATTAATAAATATATTAAATAAAACAGGTCCTAACTTGGAGCCCTGAGGAACACCAGCATTAATGTTACGAAGTGAGGAAATTGATTGTGTGTGGCGAACTTTAAAGGTTCTGCTAAGCAGATAAGAGCGAATTAGGTGAATAGTAGCAGACGGCATCTTAAGTTTAATTAGTTTATAAATTTGTGCGCTATGCCATATGCGGTCGAACGCTTTTTCTATGTCGAAGAGAATTGCACCAGTCTGCATCCGATTCTGGAATCCATCATGGATGTATTCCGTTACTCGGAGTACCTGATGTGTAGTGGAATGTTGGGCTCTAAAGCCAAATTGTGCATTAATAATGACATTGTTATCATCCAAGAACTTCTTAATTCTTTTACACAGTATATGTTCAACCAGCTTGCTAAGAGAGGAGAGTAAACTAATGGGACGATAATTTTTGGAATGGAGGAATCCTCGCTAGGTTTCCTAATTGGTATAATTATCGCAGTTTTCCATGCTATTGGAAAGTACTTAAATTCGAAAATTTTATTGGTGAGCTCACATAAAAAGTTAATGTAATTTATAGGTAAGTTTATCGCAAGCTTTTTGGATTTTGGAATTTCCCTCTCATTATTCATATTCTCAGTACCATTAACATCATTATCACTAAAACTTAATTTCCTAGATTTTTTTCTGTTTAATAGGCCACAATATATTTATATCAATATGCTGATAAATAATATTAATACTGTCAACACTACATGAATACCAGAACTCAGTAATCAAATGCCACATACCTCTCAATATCGTCGTCGCTCGATAATAGACGTTTCCAGAGCTAGTCAGTCCTTGGTTTAAGTCCTTTAAGAAATCTGTAATCCGTGAGATCTGGTCAGCGTAGTTTTTATAATCCATGCGCACACTACATTCTTCTAGTCGTCTTATCACTTCAGGCATCAGTTCCGGTCGGAATCCATTTATATCACCATTTAGAAGCACATCACTACTAGAGATCGCCCTATTTTCTGTATCCATATAAGTTTCCATTTTGTCGTTAAGATTCAATCTATTGTTATCCAATTTAGTACCGTAATGAAAGGCTGTCACTAGAACAGGCCAGTCACACATACAAAGGATTAATTAATCCCCGTAAGGCCACAGACAAGTAAAAGTAACCGAAGAGAAAAGCAAAATCAGCGTAAACACGTGGGATACGATTGCTCACTTTCAGCTCTCTTTCGATATTTTTACTTCTATACTTATGAACCCACATGTACGTCATTTTCAAAATAACATTAAACGAGAGCTTGCTTTTACTGAACCAAGACCCTATCCTTACCTTACTCCTTATCTTTATGAATAAAAATGTGCATTTTCTCCATACACACGACACCGCCATTCAAACCCATCCGAAATATCCTTTCGTTCACACAACTCCATTTTTCTATTACACCTCTCGCATTCCAAAGCACTCGATATTAAACCATTCTCCATACAAAAATCAATCCCATACCTTGTTCCCATAAAATCCCTTCGAAACAACATACTCAAATCAATTACGTCACTCATTTTGCAACAATCTACTCTCTAGAAGAAACGGAACACAAAATTTAACTTTAAGCGCCGCATTTAAAATCGTTCCACATCGCAAGTATCTTCTAATTTGTCAGGATAAATCACCTGCCAACATCATATGATATATGCGTCACGAAATAATCACGTGACAAACACGTCAAAAATTCGCAGGAGTAACAAATTGGCGCCATTATCGCCGCAGTTTGGCGACCGTATCATGTGCTTTATATTAGCCTATATGGTGGTAATATATATATATATATACTAAATTACACTCATATATACATATATATATATATATATATATAAACATATAAATAAATATACTCATATATTCTTATAAATACATACACAATGTATGTTTTATATATATGAGGATCTCGGGGGTAAACAATGATAATCCACATCTCTCCCCACATGATGGTGAAAGTTCATTAGAACTTGTGCAGGACGTTTTGCAGATTGTATGTAGCTATGTTTGACACCATTGTCTGCAATGTTGTTTGTAACTATTTACATACTGTAATATAAAATGCTTATTAGGACAATATTTTGCTAATATATTGTACCATTATTAGGCATTATATGAATAATATTTTTGTCTTCTTACAATGTTGACACTGTTTGCACTTCATTATTTTTAAGTCACTTAAATGAAAAGATATTACTGTCTGCTAATCACATTATGAATTTTTACAATATAAAAAGTACACAATTGCTTGTGCAAAAAAAAAAACAGTGGCCATCCCATCTTCATTCTTTAACTACTATTGCATGTAAACAATTATAACCCTCATATTTATAGCTACATTGAATTGTTCAGTGTATTAAAATTGTAATAAATGATGATTTTATTACTTTTTCTCTTAATGTCATTTTTAAGGAGGGTATTATGTACAAAAAATGTTTAGCAACAAGTTTTGCAATTTGAAATATGTAATAGCAAATATTTTATGAAAATATAAATCTGTACTTCTCTAACTACAATAACGTGGTTTATCACTTTTTACCCCTAAGGTCTTCATACCATCGTTGCTTTCTCCATCATGCAGTTATTATTCCTTCTGTCATAAGAATTATACAAAATTTAAAAAATACTTCACTAAAATACAGTAGTACACATTGTTAAACAAATACTAAAGGACTAGAAAAAATATTTGTTGAACTGAGGAATATGAAAAATCGGAGATCACTCCTGAAAGTATGGAAAACAAAATCTTTTTCCGAAGACTATATATTTTTAAAATCTGCGTTTTACTCTATTTACCTAAAGGGTCTAATTTTTAATTTCATTTAATGAAATTTGATTATTGACATATTTTAGGAGTGTCTCTCAAATCAACATTTAACCCTGAGCTTAAAAAAATGTGCTGCTTTGAAGACTCGGTGGGGTTTACATGTGGTTGAGACCGCAGGGATCGGGATTGGCATACGGTCATGGGGAAAAAATGCTGGAAGAACATAAAGCTTACGGCAATGAGTTTCAGTCGAAATCGGATGAAAATCACGGAAAAACGAGAACTTTGTTGGATCAATCTTCACATTCATCTTCTTTTTTCTGGCCTCTAGAGCATCCATTGTCGGCCTTTTTATTCTAAATTTGTGTTATTCTAAATTCTCTTCTTACCATCTTAAATGGCTTTTCAGCCAGCGGATTTGAGCGGTGCATTCTTCTGCCCTGCTGTGTCTGTGGCCCTAGGGTGGGGGCGCCAGGAGCTTGTTTCGGAGCGTCCGAAGACCAATCATCGTCGAAGAGCAATCATCGGTGTGTGGTCTAACCCCACACACCGGTGGGATTTCATACCCGGAAAGCCCCTAAGTAGCCATGGCGGATTCTATTTGGTGCCTCGGTAACACCATATCTCAAAACAGAAAAAAGTTCAAGCTGTGTTATTTTAGCTTAGAAAGTATATAAAAGATCACTGTGGGAACAATTCGTATTTTTGAAAAATCCCTCGTTTGGTGGCAGTAATTAAATAATTCCATTAAATTTCCCGAAGTTTCCCAAAAATTTTATTAAATGTATGAAAAAGCCGGAGTTCAACTGCATATTGTCCGAAATCTGGACAGAATAAAATGCCCATCAAACATTTTATTCCTTTTTTTCCTTCCCGAGCTGAATATCCAAAAAATTATGAGCGGATGCAATAATCAATCGATCGACACGATCTCATCTCACTGTTTGTGACTCGTAACGGTGTCTGCCCTTCATTCAATCGCTCAAGGCTGAATCACCGCTGGGTTAAACCAGCGAACATAGCCGTTTAAAATGTGGCATCGGTCGTTTGAAGTTTTCTATTGCGTTTAGTCTGTGAGGAGGCGGATAGTGATGCGGAAGGGGCAGTTGTTTATTATTATGAATTAAACGTATAAAAAAACGAATTACTTCACGATATGAGCTCGTCTACCAGTTAATTCCCCACGTTAAACATGGATGAAACTTTGAGGTAAAGTGCGTTTATCGAATATGAAAGTTTGACAGATTGATAATTCTAGACTTGTTAAGTTTTATTTAAATGTATTTTGATTGTATAGTTTTAAGTTTTATATTCTATTTTGTGATTTATGGACTTTGTTGGACATAATATCTTACTGGAATATATAAGTAACAGCTAATATCTCTTGGAATATTGAAACAAATTAGTTGTAATATCCTAGATATCTGTCATGAATTCTTTTTAAGTGTTGTTGGATTCGTTTAAACTGTCTTTTTTAAGGTCATTTATTTATTATATCTTTTTGCTAGAATATGAAAATATGGGTATTTGTAGCAATTTAGCCCTCTGAAATTTCTTGACTGTGATTGCACAGCTTGTTGTTTTATTTAAAGGGATGTTAGTGTATATGTTTCTCAAAATACTCCTGTAACGTTCGAGTTTTGTTATGTAACTTCTATTCACTAAGATTATATTCATTATTTGTGTAAGGATAAAACTGTTATATTATTTAAAATAAAATGAAGTTAAATAAAATTTAGATGGCCAAGAAATAACAAACAAACAAAAAAATAAACATTCAAATTACCCATGTACTTTTTTGGAGATCAATATATTTTGGAACTTGTAGTTATATTTGGAGTAGTTTGATAAAAGTGGGACAAATATGTTCTAATATTTAAGAAAAAGTTGTTTCAATAAAATAGCATTAAGTTTATGTTTTAAACATCATCACTATATATATTTCATGTTTGTATTTGCTCTTCAGATCTTGATATTCCATCATATAATTTGCTTTTTCACATATTTAAAATTTAAATAAAGAAATTATTGTAAATATTTAATGCTGAAGCTCTTGAAGCACTGTATAACTTGGTAGATTTATTATTAACATCTCTAAAAGTGTAGATGTGTTGAACACCATTAAAGTGGAACTAGTACTTTTAGTATAAATTGAAGCTTATATTTTCCTTCATGGTAATATCCCAAAAAATATTGTTTGACTGAGCATATGTTTGTGTTTTTTTCTCAGAAAGTTTAATTATTTTGGAGTAGATTCTCAAATACATTTTTGAAAAACATAAAACAGGAATTGAATATTTTGTTAGATCAAGTTAAAATTAGCTTTCATTATTTGGTAATCTACTGTTATGTTTTTTTGTAAACCTTTCATAGCCAAAAATTTGTATCACATACAATAGAGAGAGAGGCCATGTACATCAAAGTGAGACCGATGTTTATACGTCTAATGAATTTGACATGTTTTAATAGTTCTGCCTTATTTTAAAACTTGTATATCAAAAGAAAACCGTAACACTCCAGACACTGACAAACCAATCTTATTTTCATCATTTTTACCAGTTTATATACGAACCTAGTCCATTATGTTAAGTCATAGCTTCTAGTATCATATTGTACTTTGTAATACATTATGCATTGTATCTTGCATTTTTTAAAATTTGTGTTAATTCATGTTTAGTTAATATAAGATTGCTATCCGGGTTGTGATTCATTATGGAATAAATTGAGATTATATTTTTGATATTAATATTTGAATTATTCCAATAATTATTTATCTGATACGCTTTAAGCCAAAATAATAAATTATTTACTGTAAAGTATTTTAATTTCTTAGAAAGTGTTGAACTGCTTTTCTACATATATTACTTTAGAGTTAAATGATATGTTTGTGGAAAGACCATAAAAACTTTGATCAATCATTTTAATTATCTATAAGTTTTCATTTTTCTCTTCCCTTAAATAATTTTTAACGATATCAATCTTTCATTTACTATTTAAAAATTTGTGGTAGATATTAAAGTATAACATTATTAGTTTGAATTAGTAATAACACATGGCTGTTGCAGAGTTAGGAAATTTTATTATAAAATGAATTGTCTGATAACTTTTCCTGTATTATTGTTTTATGATCTTTTAAACATGTTAAATCTATGTTTTAGGTCTATAATATTCTATTTTAATCATTTAATAAATGTTTTATGCATCACTTTAGATTTCTATCTGTATAAATTATCTGATAGATTTATTTACAATATATTTTGTACTAGTTTTTCTGTCGAAGTGTATTGCTTATTTTGGCAAGTATTGAAGAACTTATAGAAAAGCTTAGACAGCAAGACTAGTGGCATGGAATTTAGAAAAATTTCTAAACCTAGTTTATTTTTGGGTATATTAGATAGTCTTGGAGGATAATCGTTATCTTAGATTATAATTATATTTAAAATATGATCAAATTAATATACATTATTTATTGTAAATAATTTGTAAGATAGATTATTTGTATAAATCAGAAGGTAATATACATATTACAGTTTTACATGCAAATATGAATTATGAAGAAATATTTAAATGAAGTATTTCTAAAAATAAGTTGCTTAAAACTGTATTTAGATTTTAGTTTTATTCAATGATTATAGTTGGTTTGAAATTTTGAGGAGTCTGAACACATGATATATCATGCTCTACTCCTGCTTTAAATATGTGATTAGTAAAGCAATATATTCACATACATATACATGTTTGTAAAAAAGTGATTTTGATTAGAAGATGGGGTAAGAACAGTTGCTTAATTCGATGCTTCCATCCTGATGGAAATTAAAGCAAAACATACTAAAAAACTGAAAACTTAAAGAGCATAGGCCACCTTATAGCAGTACTACTTAGTTATGCTTATTGGCTCTTTAAAAGAGATAAATAAATAAAAGTGTAAAGTATGAATAATAGCAAAAGAAAAATTCTTGCAATCTTGTGAAAAAAAACCTATTTTGTAAAGGAAATTTTATTTCAAATTTAATCATAGTTTTATATTCACTATGCTTTTAGGTCTATTTATTTTAAACTTTATAACTTCTATTCACCTATTCTGGATAACTTACTGGGGGAGTACCTCCATCCCGAGCTTTTTAACTTTTTACATATAACCAGTTTTTACTCTGAAATTTAGCATTTTCAAACTTTATATCTTGCTGCTTTTTATAGCCTTTTTAGATTTTATCGCTTTTCATGCATGTTCATTGCTTTTAGGTCATACCTTTTTTGAATTTTATTAACTATCTTGAAACATTGTTTTATATAACTTTATTCGTGTTTGTTTTTATCTGTACCGCAGCGTGCCCCTCGTTGGACTTCGCACCAAAAAACCTAACTCAACCAATCAACCATTATATTCACTAATTTTCTTGCAATATCATATGTTGTTGATACAATCTAGCCTTGTGAGATATTGTATAAAATTTGTAATGTTTTAAATGACAACTAGATAAATTGGAACATTGCATTTTTATTTAATTGTAAAATGTTTAGAAATTCTTTAACAATGATTCTCTTGTGTATGGAGTGTTGAATTAATGTAATTTCTTAAACAGACCAGAGTATGAATAGAAAAGTATATGAAGCCATCTTGGCCTTATTTCTTTAAAAAAATTTCTTTATATATGGAGTTATTGCACATTTTCAATATATTATAAATGCAATCTATGAATAATTTTGTTTTGAAAATCAAGCCCGTCCCTCTATCAGGAATACTGCACATCCATCCATGCATACACACACACACACACTTATATATATATATCGAAGGAAATTCTTGGCATAATGCCTAATAGCCTCCATATAATTATTTTTGATTGTTTGTGTAAACTGATTTTTGGATTCAGTTCCTGAGCAGTGATAAATTGGAATCTGATAATGAGGTACTAACATTTAAATAATTTGAAATGACCTTTAACTTGATAATAGCAGCAGCAAAACTAGTTACCAGTTGCCAGCTTTTTGATTTCAGTTTGTTCCCTCTATGAGTGAGATGAGACATTGCAGAGCTTGAAAAAAAAAAGTGATTTTACTATGTTTGTTATTTGTTGTTGCTAATCACTTTCTCTAGAATGGCAACTTTTATTGAATAGTCTAATACAGTTAGAGCTTTATATTTACCAAATACCTTACTTTGGAGAGAAACAGCATTGTTATTCACCCTTGGCTTTGTTGTAATAACTGATTTCGATAAATTTTCTGTGATAGGATCCACTTGTTTAATTTTTGAATATTCTTTTTTGATTTGCCTCTAATATTTGAGATTTATTAATATTTTACTTGGTTAGTCATGTAAGAAAGTATTGTTGATTTATAAAACAAATTATAGGGAGATGCTAAATAAATCTAACACTATCAGCAGAGGTAATTCTTGTAAAGAGAGGTTATTAAAACAGGTTCTTTAAATAGGACTGTCGAATTTCTAGGAAAGATACTTAAACAGTGTTTAATTTTGATCCTCAAATGTACCTAATTTGGGAGTTAAAAGAATGAATGAAAACCATTCAGAGTTATGAATACAAGAATATTTCAGTAAATGTTTCAGTTTTCAAATTAAATTTTTTTATAAGTTGTTCTTTAGCATGTGAGATTACTTCACTGAAATCTACATACCTATGAAACCCATAATGCCTCATAGCAGTTAGAATGTTAAAGACTTCAGTATCAAGTGTGAATATTCGTTGCTTCGGATTAAGATTTCATTATTTGCTAGTAGTGAAACTCAATTTTATAATCTATATATATAAAACAGTTCCGTGACTGACTGACTGACTGACATGTAATGCACAGACCAAACCGCTGGACCTAAAGGGCTGAAATTTTGCATGGCGATTCTTCTTATAGTGTAGGGGTGCACTAAGGGAGATTTTTGAAAAATTCTTAGATTTTTCAAAATTAAATTTTTAAGCTGTTTTTATAACATTCTTTAAAGTTTGCATTTAAAATAATAATCCGAGGGTTATAAAATTTTTATCACAAGAAAGATCATAAAAATTCCTTTAAAATGAAATCTTTTTCGAATATTTACCTCCATTTTTTGATTTTTGGGAAATTTTTAAAGATTTCTTTTCTTTTAATTTTGCGTCACGTTCATAACAACGAAATAGAAAATTTTTTTTTCTTGCTAATGCGGCAGACGATTGGTCATTATCCAAAAAAATATTAACATACAGTAAAAGAAATGTTCCTCAAACTTACTATATTAACTGTACTATATTCTTTAGTTTGTTCTATTAGATTTAATTTGAATATTTTCTTCTACATTATTTAGTCTATAAAAATATCCGTTACGATTTTTTTATAAATATGTTTTTCGTTTTTTTCATCAATTGCATACATTGATCGTTGTATTTAATATATATATATATATATATATATATATATATATATATATATACACGCACACACACACACACACACATATATATATATATATAGTGAAATCGGTGGCGATGAACAATAGGCCTGTGAACTTAGATATTTCAGGGGGTAGTCGTGCTGGAGTATTAGGCTATAGAAGTGGGAAGTCAAACTAAAGCAAAGTCCAGGCGAGAGATGCAATCCACCACATAACTAGTTAAACAGTTTTTATTTCAGAAGCATTTTCGTGGCTAGTGGCTGTACAGTTATTTCAAAAGTTCACATTTGGACATATTTTAACAGGATACCACATTCAGAACTGTCCGGAGGCTGCCGGAACAGCACGCAGGAAACAAAAATATTCGCAGCACAAAAACTGCGACTGTATAGGACGACTGGCTGACACAGAAGGCGCGCGAAAGATCTAAATTCACGCCCGGAGTACGGGTGCATTGAACTCCTAATTGGTCAATTTAGGACACCTGACTCAGCACGTCATATCGGATGATGATCTCGCCAAGCTTCTAGAACATGTCCGTTATATAAGGCTATCCGCACGTGGCTTCGGGGAAAAACTAATAGCTGACTTTGGGTTAATCCCAGGTCGAATTCAAGATGAGGGGAGTTTCATATTGCGATAATATAAAAGAATTTTGAATAGGCGTTTCCTTTAATGGTTATGAAAGTTATCGTTTCATATATATATATATATATATATATATATATATATATATATATATATATATATATATGTGTGTGTGTGTGTGTAGTTTTGGGGGGAATAATCACAAACAGCATTAACATAAGTAACATTTATTTAAAGAGGGACATTATTTACAGGGGGAACTAACGTCAAAAAGGGGGGAAAACAAGCAGCGCGGCACACACGTGCACGCTCGTCGAAAGAATAGCATCGTCTCTCTTCTGTTCTTCGCGGCGCCCGCTAGGTGGCGCTCACCGGAGCTTACAAGGGTGCAATCCACATGAGAGTGGCATGCATGGGGCTCTATGGATGACATCCCATATTTATAATTGTCACAGACAATATTATTAAATAATTGTCTGTGCTGTAGAAAGATGGCGAGGTAGCCTAGCTAATTGTCTATACTGAAGAAAATGATGGTGGCACTAAATTGTCTATTGAAGAATGATGATGAGGTATGGAATTAATGTTCACGGCCGGAATTTCTGTAACATCTGTACTGTAAATTTTTCTGCTGGTAAGCTGGTACTTAATATCTATCTGTAATGTAGATGGAGGAATGGAGGACACTTTGTTCACAGGAGAAAAGTCTATTACCAGGAAAGTCTGTTGAGAAGAATGGCAGAGAAATGTTTTATGCTGGAATCAATAACGTAGAATTCGTTGATTTGTAGAAGTTGGACGACATCAAGCAAACGCTGCAGATATGGCGCAACGTCGAAGGTGATGAGATCGCTAAGTGGTAGTACTCGCACTAAAATATATGGAGTATAGTTCTGGTAAAATGAAGCGAAGCTTCAATTCGCACCGCTGAAGAATAACCGAATAACCATATGTTCATAAATCACCGTCACTCGCTGGGTAAATATTGCAGACTACCAAAAAAATTCAAGTAGGCAAAAAAAAAAGCTACAGATATACTAACGTCAAATTTTATTCAAATGGAATAGCAAGGATGAGCTTCATTACAAAAAAAAAAATCCGGTTAATGATTAAACAAAAAAGCTACGTACAAATTTCGGGAGCTATCGTCGACATAACCGTTCAGGTCTGCAGCAGGCTGAAAAATGAATAACGAACATAAGCTCAAAAAATATAAGTCCAAAAAAATAAACTCCGACCAAAAAAAAGCTCCCCTACAGAATCAGGCATGACCTTTTTCTGGTGGTGGTGGTGGTGGTGGTGGGGGGGGGGGGGGGCTTGCAATAATAAAAAGAAACTACAGCTCTCAGAAAAGATGCCCGAATGTGTGATATCCTTTTTTTCATAACCATCCAGGATTAGAAGAAATCGAGGGTTGTAATACTTGAATAACCGCCAAGCGCGGCAAACGAGCGAGCATACGCTTTCACATCCGGCCAAACCCGGGAGAGTTCACGGGGAGTTTACAACCATGAATTAAAAGAGAAAGCGATTTCTCGCCAAAAAATAACCTCTAACGTTCCCCAAGGAGGAGAGCGGGCAATTTTGAATAATATAATTTGTTCCATAGTTATACTGACGTCACGAACTATGATTAGTCACAGTCCCCCCACGCGCGAGGAGAGCTGAAGGAAACAATTTTCCCACGAAATTAGAACTTAAGGCACAAAAAGGCAAAGTGGGAAGCTTTTAAAAGCAAAACGCCCGACCTTTTATGACTTAACTCAATTTCTTTAACAATAACTTATTTAAGTCATCACCGAACAATAAATGGGGACCCTACAGGAAGGCTTATTTTTGATAGCCTTTACGCCAGCGCTGGAAGGAATACTACAGGGTGGCTAATAAATACTGTGACAAATATCGAATCATTTAATTACACACAGATGAAATAGAAAATGGAAAATACAACAATATTATGAACATTATACATAAAAGTTTACCATGAAATAATTTTACTCGAATCGACCGCCATCTTTATCGATTACTAAAGATAATATCTTACGCCACTGTCCTATTGCGGCACGAATCATTTTATGAGGTAATTTGTCCCATTCACTCCGTATGGAAGCTTTGAGGGAGTCCAAACTTCTGTGCTGCTTAGCATTTACTTTAGACTCTAAAATCCCCCAAATGGAATAGTCTAAATGATTTAGATCTGGTGAAGAAGGTGGCCAATCTTCTTGCTTGATAAACTTCGGGCAATTGGCATGGAGCCATTCCTGTGTTGTTTTGGATCGTTGGGACGGTGCAGAATCTTGCTGAAATATCCAATTCTTTTTGGGATACAATCTGTTAGCATGTGATAATAAACGTGTATCCAATACTTCCTGTTTGTAATATTCAGCATTGATTTTTACCCCTTTATCGATGAATTTCAGAGGCAGTTTTCCATTGTGTGACACTGCAGCCCAAACCATAACAGAATTCTTGTTCTGAAAGCGTTTAACAGTTCGAAGATTTTCAGGTATATCCTCGAAGGTTGCTGAATATACAGCATCATTTTTAGCATTATAACTTTGTTCTGTACAAAACAGCTTCTCATCAGAGAAAATTATTTTTTCAACACTTTTGCTACCGTGCCGGTTCAGCAATTTCTTACATCTTTGTAACCTTTTTACTATTTGTGCAGTAGTCAAACCTTGAACTTTTCTTTTGCGATAAGGGCGAAAACCCAGGTCTTAATTTATGATAAGTTGCATAGTTCTGCGACTGATGTTCTCTTCTGCAGCCATTTTATTTTCAGAACGTTGTGGATTTCTTCGTATCTTTTCACGAATTCTTTTGATACGTTCTTTTGTACGAACAGTGCGTGGACGACCGGACCTTGGTCGATCTTTACAGCTATTGGTATCCAATAATCGATTTATAGTCCTATATATAAACGTCCTATTAAAACCAAGGCATTTTAATTGCTTAAATATTTTACCTGCAGAAAATCCGCGATCAAAAAGCTGTTTAACCATTAACCTTTTGGCTTCCATCTTTAAAAATATTCTACATGTTTTACTTTAAACAAAAATTGTCTGCGTTTACAAAAAGTTGCCAATCACACAAATAGATAGATAAATTGTTTTTCCAAAAGATTAAAATTAACTCTTATTTTTTGGAGTGTTACAGTATTTATTAGCCACCCTGTAGTAGAATATTAGGGTGCGCTCTCCTAACATACTAGTGAAAAATTCACTGTAAAACTGTTGACCTTAAGAAATACATGTTTTGCCGAGGAGGAGAGACACTAAACATTAAGTGTTAAGGAGAAGAGTCCTTCAGATGAACTTGCCGGAGCAGAGTGTAAACGATATATATAAATTTTTCTAATGGGAGCGAAAGGGTTTGAGAGTAATCTTATTGAATAAATAACAACTGAATGACGCTTAATAACCTCAAAAGGGCCAGTGAATCTCTTGTTATACCTGTCCTTTGATTTTACGTAAACAATAGTACCTGGTGAAAATACCCTTAATTTTGCCTGTTCATGTTGCCTAGAATTTTGAAGGATGTGTTTATCAGTTAAATGTTGATAAGCTAGTTGCTGGATATTATTCATATTTTTAAGGAGATTATTAAGATATTGTGGTTTGTCAAGTTGTTCACAAGATTTAGTATAATTAAAATTATCAAAAATTAGCAACCTTCTCCCAAAATACAAAAGAAAAGGAGAAAAATCAGTCGATGAATGATGAGAGCCATTATATAAGTGCTGGTGTATTAACACAGCATGTTTAAAAGGTACATTTTGTTGCAAAAGACAATTAATGGTAGTTTTCGCAGAAAGGTCAGTCCTTTCACAAATAGCATTGGATTTAGGATTATCAACAGTTGTGTGATTAAGTTTAATGCCAATAGTTTTCGTAAAACGAGTAAAAATTTCAGAAGCAAATTGAGTACCAAGATCAGTTAAAATTAAAGAAGGTCTGCCAAATTTACAAATATAACTTAATAAACATTCTGTGACTGCCTCCGTGGGAATTTTATTAAGAGAAAAAGCTCTAAATGCCTCGAAAAAAGATCAATGATTGTCAAAACATAGGCATTATTTTTTAAAGGACCAAGAATGTCCATAGATACAGCCTCATTAGGTAAAGAAGGAATGGGGTTTGCCTGAAAAGGTGCTGATACAATGTTGCGAGGTTTATTAACTGATCAAAGGTGGCATGATTTAACAAAGTTCACTGTATCAACATACATGCCTCGCCAAAAATAGCGAGCTTTTAGAAATTCACATGTCTTCTCGATACCAATGTGTGAGACATGACAAATTTTAAGTACCTTATTTTTTAATGAATGTGGAACAGCAATAATGTGAGAATTAGAATTAATTTTAGATTTATCCCAGCATAATAATTTGGAAGAGTCATGAATATAAAAATTCGTAAATTTTGAGGACCTAGGAGAGTGGGACTGATTTAGGTAATTAATAACTTTGATCAGTTTTGAATCCCTACTCTGTTCTGCCAAAAATGTGCAGATGGAGATATCAAGAGGGGGGTCATTAGTCAGGGGAATAGCTGGAGAATTTTGAATAAGGTCAGAAGTTATTACATTTACAGAAGTTACAGGTAGGACATCATCACTATAAATAATTTCCGGATTAGTGGTTAAATTTTGAGTAGGAGGGTAACAGGTGTGTCGAGAAAAATAATCTGCCAAAACATTAACTTTACCAGGAATATGTTTATAAATGATGGAATATTCACTCATTTCGAGTGACCATCTAGTTACAATATCAGTCGGAGAAGTTCTATGTTTATAATTAATGAGAGGTTTGCTATCAGTTAATACAGTGAAAGTTCTATTGTACAAATAATATTTAAGTGCAATAATCTATATATATAAAACAGTTTATAAATATAAAATATATATATATATATATATATATATATATATATATATAAGTTTGCTTGGCGATTATTCTTATAGTGTAGGGAAGCACTAAGAAAGATTTTTGAAAATTTTTTCTTTGATATTTTAAAATTAAATTTTTAAGCTGTTTTTGTAACATTCTTTAATGTTTGCATTCAAAATAATAATTTGAGGGTTCTAAAATGTATATCACGAGAGAGACGATAAAAATTCCTTTAAAATGAAATCTTTTTCGAATCTTTACTTCCATTTTCTGATTTTTGGTGAATTTTTAAAGATTAATTTTTAGAATTTAATTTATTAAATGCTGATCACGTGGTTTCTTTTTTTTTGTGATACTTGACGATAAATTAATTTTGCATCACGTGCATAACAGCAAAATATATTGACAAACAATATTAAAATACGGTAAAAGATAAAATTTAACCTCTAGACTTATTGAGATGGAAAATTCTAACGTAGGATTACGTTCCTCAATAACGGTTCTTTGGAGAGAAAAAAATTGCCTTGCGTCACTAGTTATAATTTTGACAGCGCGCCAAACCCAGTAGCAGTAAACAGATAAGCAAAAAAGTACCAAAATGCGTAAAAAAAGGTAAGCAAACGATAAGTAATCCTATATGAATAACCCGCGTAGTTTCGTCAGAGGAGACCACCTGAAATAGTTTTTAAGAATTTAATTCAAATTAGTATGTTTTATGGATATTAAACATACAATCTAATTGCATATATTGACCGTTGTATTTAATTTGAATATTTTCTTCTACATTATTTTGGCCTATAAAAATATCCGTTACGATTTTCTTTTAATTAATATATATATATATATATATATATATATATATATATATATATATATATGTGTTTAAATAAAAATCTTGATCCCACATGGGTAATTTTAGAAAATGTTTTGAAAAAAGTATAGATTGAAGTTTAGTAAAACAGTCATGAAGAGATGGCGATCAAATAAATTTAACTTTAGGTGAGGTTATATCAAAGGTTGAGTAAGAGCATCAAAATTTGGAATTAATGTGCGATAGAAACCACATACTCCTAAAAATCGTTTCACTTGTCGTTTAGAAGTGGGAACAGGAAAGGCAGTAATTTTAGTGATATTATTCTCAATAGGGTAAATTTCATTCTCCTTTATATGGAATCCTAGAAAATCTATTGTTGTAGTGTGGAATGAGCATTTGTGAGGTGATAGTGTGAGATTAAATTTTGAAATCACCTCAAGCAATTTAGCAACTTTAGAGACTCCTCAAATGAGTTTGCGCCAATAACTAAATCATCTTGGTATGCAAAAAGGCCTGCCAGGTTTACCTGCTCAAGAACATTGTCAATTAAATTTTGAAAGGTACTTGCCGCTGTCTTAAGGCCAAATGGGACTCTTTTAGAAAAATATGAAGCAAAGGAGGTGGTGAAAGCGACGAATTTTTGAAGATGTACAGGAAGATCTAATTGCCAATAGGCGTTTCCAAAATCAAGGGTGGAGAAGTACTTTAAATTTTGTTAAATTTTAGATTATGGTAGATATTTTAGGGAGAGGATATGAGGATGATTTTATAATAGAATTTAGTAAACGAAGATCTAAAGAAAGTCGAAAAGTGGGTGGGGCAAATGGATCAAGTGATTTTTTCTTAACCATGAGCATTGGACATGCCCATTCACCATGACCTCTCTCAATAATACCTGCACTCGGTATTTCATTAAGTTGGTCTAAAGCAGTTTGCTGTAAAGTCTGCGGAACAGGAAGTGTCCTAATGGGAAAATTTTGAGTGAGGGAAATGTGAGGCTTAGCTCTATCAGTATGACCTAAGGTTGACAAGTCCTTAGAAAAAGCAGCATAACTCGATAATAAAATATTTAGAAATTGTTGTTTTTGCTCATTTGACAAATGGTCTAACTTAAAATCAGATGGAGAAAGCATTTCCTTTCTCTTATTCAAAATTTCAGGAGTTGCAGAAATAAAGTTTACAAGATGTTCAACATTATCAGAAGAATTATAATCACAATTAGTTTCAAAATTATATTCAATATTAAGTTTATCAATTAGTTCAAAATCACTTACATATCCTATAGCAGAACGTTTATTTAAATGAAGTTGATTATCACCTTTATTCTCAGTGAAAATGTAAAAGTTATTTAAGATAGGTTCCTGACTATTATGAACTCCAATACTTGGTTCATTATCAAATTTATATAGTGATGGTGACAGACAAAATGATTCTTAACATTATGTTGAAAAAAGACATTCATTGAGATTAGTATGGGTTTTGACTTTAAAATACTGACTGCTCTTACTATCTAAAATTACTTTTTCATACAGTGTAACCACATTGGAAGCAACATTTTTAGAATTAGTACTGTCAAAACATATATGAACATTGTCATAAAATAAGTAGTCATGTAAATTAAAACATTGTGCAGTAGAAGTCATATCAAATTTAATAGCTAACTCAACACAAGCAGAATATTTCAAATTAGAATTAAGAGTTTTTATGGTTACTGCTCGAGATAATAGTCTATATATTTAATTTGAGATTTAATTAAATTAAAGGTATTAACATCAAAAAGTGATAAGCTGGATCCTGAATCTATGAGTGAAATTAAAACATTGTTTAAATGTGTATGCACCCGAGGTAAAGAAAAAATGATACATTATCATTGTGACACAAAATTTCAGAGTGATAATCCTCGTCTAAGCACTGAGAATAAACATTTCAAAAATTCAGTGAGGAGCTCTCAATCTCAGCGTTGGGAAACTCCACATTTAGTTTAAATTATGACCATTTTGGTTGTTGGACGGAACAAATTCATTAGCTCGAGGGTTCATTCTACTGTGATTCCCTCGGCTATTATAAAATGTACTAGGTCTTGCATGACCTCTACCATGATTATAGTTACATTGGGTGTCATTAGATTTTCCAGATAAGACCTTTCTAAATGCATAACAATTTTTCATAAGGTGATTCAATTTCCCACAATAATGACATTTTACCTGATTTTTATTGATAGAATTTCCTCTAAAATTTTTAGATTATGATCTGTTGTGAGAGATTCTATTTGATTTAAATTTTTTTTGTTTAAGTGGATCATTTTTGGCAACTTGTTCAGCCACAACACTAACAGGATTTTTGGATTCAACAATTTGTGTTTTTAGAAAATTAACTTCCGCTACAAGTTCAGCATAAGATGGCTGAGAAGAAGTAGAAGGAGCTAAGATCTCCGTTTGTACTTTAATGTCTTGTAATAACTGAGCTTTTGCTACCGCGTCATCAAAATTTTCCAGACTAGACTACGATACACTGAATACACCTTGCCGTGTAGGAATATACACTAATGTACTTAAAACCCACGACAACACCTCAAGAATAGCGACTGAGAAATTCTTGCCCGTGGTATCACCTCCATTACCTACCAGTAAACTGGTAAAAGAATATTTTTAATTATTCGCTGAATCAGGTGCGATTTCGATTTGCTTATCTAGCATTCGTATAGCCTTCCGTAAAAATATCCATCAACAATACTTTAATGACAGTAACTTGAAGAGATTCTAAAGTAATTGAAACAACTTTCTCACCAAGTTTCTGGGAAACAGAAACATTTACAAAAATATCGTTGGTTATACGCAGATGCTTTGAGGCACTCTAATTAACATAATTATTACTCCATTAAACAAAAATTTAAATGATATTTCGCTGAAGCTTGGAGGAGATTACTGCACAATCGTTTTACAGTCTTAGAAAATATTTAGTTGGAACACATTATTTTCACTTTAGAGGTATTCTAGTATAAATTCAGATGACTTGAATCTCAAGTACATTGCTGATAGAGCTAAAACATGTACTTGAAACTAAATACCTTACTCTTCACAGGCATTAAACCTTGACCCACCGTCAGTAGTACTAATTTGCGGGTTTAAAATCTATAGCTGGATCAGACAATAATCTATATATATAAAACAGTTCCGTGACTGACTGACAACGCACAGACCAAACCGCTGGACCTAAAGGGCTGAAATTTTGCATGGCGATTCTTCTTATAGTGTAGGGGTGCACTAAGAAAGATTTTTGAAAAATTCTTCTTAGATTTTTTTAAGTTAAATTTTTAAGCTGTTTTTGTAACATTCTTTGATGTTTGCATTCAAAATAATTTGAGGGTTATAAAATTTATATCGCGAGAAAGATCCTAAAAATTCCTTTAAAATGAAGTTTTTTTCGAATCTTTTCGACCATTTTCTGATTTTTGGTGAATTTTTAAAGATTAATTTTTAGAATTTAATTTATTAAATTCTGATCACGTGGTTTCTTTCCTTTTTGTGATACTTGACGATAAATTAATTTTGCGTCACGTGCATAACAGCGAAATATATTGACAAAAAAATATTAAAATATGATAAAGATAAAATTTAACCCCTAGACTTATTGAGATGGAAATTTTTAACGTAGGATTACGTTCCTCAATAACGGTTCTTTGGAGAGAAAAAATTGTCCTGCGTCGCGAGTTATAATTTTGGCAGCGTGCTAAAACCAGTAGCAGTAAACAGATAAACAAAAAAGTACCAAAATGCGTAAAAAAAAAGGTAAGCAAACGATAAGTAATCCTATATTAATAGCCGGCGTAGTTTCGTTAGAGGAGACTACCTGAAATATTTTTTAAGAATTTAATCCAAATTAGTATGTTTTATGGATATTAAGCATACAAACTAATTGCATATATTGAACGTTGTATTTAATTTGAATATTTTCTTCGACATTATTTTGGTCTATAAAAATATCCGTTACGATTTATATATATATATATATATATATATATTTATATATATATATATATATATATATATATATATATATATATATATATATATATATATATATATAATATGGAATTAATTGCATACATTCACCATTGTATTTATTATAAATATATATATATTTTGTTTTATGGCATTAATTGCATACATTGACCGTTGTATTTAATTTGAATGTACCGGGTATTCAGCTAGTTTAACGTAAAGCAGTAAACTTACATGAATGGTACATTAGAGCAATTTCATACTATGAAATCTTTGAACAAATACTATTACAAATTTTTGACTGAATATCTGTGCATCTAGAACTTTATTGAGAAACGAGCTAATGAATGATTGTGGGTTTTCCCCGCTTCACGAAAGTGGAGTATTTCTTTGGAACCGTTCCTAAGGAGAAAAGATGTAAAGCAAAGAATTATCATTTAACTATGAAGGAAAATATTCTTTTCCTATATGAATTGATTGTTTGAACGTTCCAAGATACAGAATTTAATCTTCCCATTTTACCAAAAAGCACAAAATAAATTAAAAAGAAATCCCCTCTAACATTTAAGATAGAACGATTAGATAAGAACGCAAACTACATATACGTATATGATTATATATATGAAAGAAATAATGCAGAGAGTACAGCGTAGTTTCACATACCAGAATCAGGTAGACCAGTGGTGCTCAAACTGTAGGACCCGACCCACAGTGGTGTCGTGAAAAAAATTGGAGTGGTGGCGGATAGTTTGAAGTAAATTTATATTATATTGAAATATTTAATTAAAAATATGCTTTAAATTTCCTATAATACATACTTTTAATATTTACTTTTTTTATATTTAAAAAAAAGTACTTTTAAATAAGATGTCAAACAGTCTTAAGTAAAAACTCCATCAACAAAAAGCTATACTTGCATGCCTTCATTTGCTTCTACCTGTGTGCTGTGAGACTGGGTTCTCAAAATTATTAACTATAAAAACCAAACATTGATCAAAACTTTACCCAGAAGATGATATGAGAGTAACACTCAAATATTTCACCAAATATTGAACAAATGTAATCTGAGGTCCAGGCTCACCCTTCTAATTAAATTTTTCCTATTTTACTACTATATAAATAAATGAAGTTTGTAATTTTCATTGTTTAGATATGAAGCTTATAATTTTGAAATCATACTCCTTTTAAATTTTCACCTATTTGAACTACAAATACATATTTATATTTAAATATGAAGTTTTAGTTGTATGAGATTTGCTAAAAACAAGTGCAGATGCAAGACTTTTTTTATTATGGAAAGTAAATACAGTCGGACCTCTATTTAACGAAGTCACTAAATCCCGAAAAAAAGTTCGTTATATGGAAAATTCGTTAAATAGAGATTCCCCTTTTTGAATTAATTTTAACTACGCAAAACAGATTTTAAATTCATAAACAATAAACATTATTAAAAAAAAGTATTTAATCACACCTTCATTTTGTAAATAAATGTCTATTTGTTTTATATATCTTACCCATCAAATAGAAATCTGCAAGGAAAACAAGAATTAAAAAAACATTGTCCCTGAATACACTGTATTTTCAATTAAAAAATTAATTTTATATTAAAATTAATGAATTTTAATGACATTATCGCATTTATTATAGCGAGTAATTTTAAGCATACATTACCACGTGCGTCCTTAAATTTAATTACTGATAAAGTCTGTTAATTTTGTCTGAGTTTTTTGTTTGAAAAAGTGTTTTCTCTCATACGTCTCGCATCTTTTCAATGCACCAAAAACCCTTCAGGTGTATTTTCTTCAAACTGTAACCCGCGTCAGATTGTTTCAAATGATTTTAGCATTTCATCATAGGAAGGTTTGTTGATTTCTGCATCATGATCATTTCCATCTTCATCTTCATCGCAATTCATTGCTGTATTCTTTTTATTTTTCACACTGTCCAAAATATCCCATTCAATTAGTATTTCCGAGGTTTCAGATTCAGAATCAAGTGAAATAAAATCATCAATCAGTACATCGTCGTTAATTTCTTCGCTTTCCCTTAGCTGTATACACATTTTTTTAAGTTCCTCTAAGAGAATATCGTCTTCGTCCCCTGTACTTGCCAAATTCTCATTGCTGACAAATAATCCAGCTTTCGCAAAACTGTTGCGAATTGTACGATCCGTGACAAAAAATATGAAAAAAATATTGGATCACAGAAAGTTTGTTAAATAGAGAATGCACTTCGCTATTTGGAGATTATTTTACGAAGAAATTCGCAAAATGTTCTTGGTTCCAAGGAAAATTTCGCAAAATAGAGAAATTCGCAAAATAGAGGTTCGTTAAATAGAGGCCCGACTGTAATTATATACCCAAAATCTACAGTTCATTCACTTTTAAAATAGTTTGTCAAAATTTTATTTTTTATTTTTTATTTATTAACCTAATTTAAAAAAAAAAATTTGCTACTACCAAAAAATTTTAATTTTGATCGAGTGATTTTTTATTTAATAAAAGTAGGTCGCAAACGAATTAAGTTTCAGCACCACAGATAGATAGCTTGCACCCTGGTAGACTGAGAAATGGAGTGGTGGAATAGTGAGATTTAGGTGTTGAATAGAGAAGTAGAGTCATTTGTTAGCATCTTATCGTCGCCAGAATTCCTTAAAACATCTAGTTCCTTATTATCCCGTCTTCGCTTTTAAACAAGCTTTGAACGCTGTGATCACACCACTCATTTTTTTTCCCCGTAAAAGCGAATATAAACATTGAATTTCTTTCTGACTGAGAGAACAGTACTAATGTAGGTCTCGTGAAAACGAAATAGCGTAACGCGCACTTTCGGAAAGCAGGGTTTATCTGTATTAATTTCATGATATGAACGTTTCTTGTCTGGATATAAAATTTTAATTATATTGCAAAAATTTCGTATTTTTTTTTAACGATCACTTATTATAATTAAAACTCATTTTTAGAATGTTATTAAAGAAAAGGTATATTTAAAGTAGTTTTGTCGTTTGTATATTTTTCTTTTATACTTTCAGAATATTTAGTACCTCTCACGAAATAAAATTTCATACAATTGGAATGTTTTTCGTACCCTAACGAGGTTTTAGTTAGTGTGTTCTCAAAAGTGTTCGTACACCTACGATTTTCAATGAAATAGAGGTCTATCCATTAATTAAAATAAATATTTCAGAATGGGTATTTAGTAATAAGATCTATAATCTATTCTTAACAAAACTACATGAAATATTTTTAAAACATAGTAAAACTTTATTTCTAAGAAACCAATAATTAAAAAGTAACAAAAACTTTATCTCACAAAAGTCATCGTACACTTGTAAAAAATCTCTACATATTAGTAAATATTCTAATTTTTCGTTAAATTAATATTTAGTAGGATATCATTTAGCATCCACAACAGCTTTTAAACGTCTGGGAATAGAGTGCGGTAGTTCTTTAGTAATTTCTGCATCAATGTTCACCCATTCTTCCATCATAATTGTTTTTAGTTTGCTTTTCGTGTGAATGTCGTGTTTTCGTACTCGAACCTCCAGTTCTCTCCAAATATGTTCTATTACGTTTAAATATGGCGATTGAGGTGGTGTTTTCAAAACTTGTGGACAATTATAGAAACACCAGAGGCGAACGTTGAGAGCCGTGTACTTAGGATCGTTATCTTGATAAAAAACAAAGTTGTTTCCAATACCCAAACTTTGGGCTGAAAATTTTAAATTATCTCTAAAAATATTTATATAAACAGCATGATTCATTATGCCATCAATAAATACCAAATTACCTATTCTTGATGCTGACATGCACCCCCACACAAGGACACCTCCACCGTCATGCTTAACTGTTCCTACTAAGTTCTTGGGATTAAGTTAGGGATGCGACATCGATGTCGATGTTTTCAAAACATCGATGTTTTAAACATCGATTTATTGAAGCCGATGTTTTCTTAACATCGATGTTTTGTGTTCGATGTTTTACGTTGTCTCGATGTTTTTTTTTAATGCAAAAGTACCGTAATAAAAAAAATTTACCACGTAGCATAATTTTCACACTCAGTAAATGTAAGTCTGAATTCTGAAAAGGACGAATACAAAAGGGGGAATGATTCCTTAGCAAACAGACAAATGGCAATTAACAACCAATGAACCAATCAGAGCGCTTGGAATGTTCCTGACACTCCAGAACCTTCCATGGGGTTTCATTTTACAAATAGTATATACACGAGTGCATCCATTTAAGTTTTTGTTTCGTTCTGGTTTTATATAAGTTGACGTTAATATTATTAGTAAGATGCCTCCCAAAAGTACCGTTTGGAAATATTTTTACAAAACCTCTGACAAATTGGCGAAATGTAATATTTGCCATAAGTTTCTTAAAACTTCTGGCAATACCACGAATTTATCTGGACATTTGAAGGCAAAACATTGCGGTATTTACAACGAGAATTTTGAGTCATCAATGTAGCCCAAAGCAACCAAGTTTTTGTCATTTATGTCTGCCCAATCAGAGAGTAAAATTAAATCACCCCTGCCCCCCACGACTAACGGAAATAACATTAATGTTAGAGATTATTAAACCAGTTTTAAAAAATCGATGTTCTAAAACATCGATGTTTAAAAACATCGATGGTTTTTGGGCGATGTTTTATTAGCATCGATGTTTTAATATTGAATATCGATGTTTCAAAACATCGATGTTTTGTTATCGATGTCGCATCACTAGATTAAGTTCCTCATTTTTTCTTCTCCATACAATTATACGCCCATCGGAACCAAAAATGTTAAACTTGCTTTCATCGGCATTATTCCAATACGTTTGGGGCTTATTTATCATTGATAGTGCGAAGGAAAGCCCAAGCTTTCTGTTTTTCTCACTCACAAAAACATTTCTACGGGCAGAACGCCCATGTAATCCAGCTGCTCTGAGAACTCGTCGAACAGTTTCAGGTGAAATTGAAGTAAAAAATGTTTCACTAAATTCTGCAGAAACTCTTACAGCACTCAAACGTGGATTTTTCCCAAATTTAATTATAAATCTCTGATCACGTTTTGTTAACGTTGCCGGACGACCTTTTGTTACCTTGTTTTCGATCCGATTTTCTTCTTTAAATCGTTTTATCACATACTGCACAGTAGAATGGGATAAATTGAGTAATTTAGCAATATTCCGAACTGATTTACCACTACTATGATGAAAAATAATCAATTTTCGAATGCTGTTTGTTGTTTCTTTACGACTACGAGTCATTTTTAAATAATAAATAGAATATTACGGAGTAGGCAAGCAAAAATTAAAGCCAAACGATACTTTAAATGCCACCACAATTCAAAAATAAAAATAAAGCGCCAGACGATAATTTTAATTATGAATTTATCCGAAAATATTTCAGTGTACGATGACTTTTGTGAGATAATTTTTTGTTACTTTTTGATTACTGGTTTCTTAAAAATAAAGTTTTACTATGTTTTCAAAATATTTCATGTAGTTTTGTTAAGAATAGATTATAGATCTTTATTATTAAATGCCCATTCTGAAATATTCATTTTAATTAATGTATAGACCCCTATTTCATTGAAAATCGTAAGTGTACGAACATATTTGAGAGCCACTGTGTATATATATATATATATATATATATATATATATATATATATATATATATATATATATATATATATATATATATATATATATATATATACATACATATAAACAAAATGTGTGTATGATATAGAAAATTTGGAAAAAGAGCTCTTATTCTTTAAAACGAGGGGAAAAAATACTCTTAAAGAGGATTTTTCATATATATCCTTGTATAGTAAGTAGCAAATCGCTGCATTATTTTTTTTCTTCTTTTTTTTTTGCGAGGCAAAAAATGTATAGAAACAGACTGATAACTAATATATAAAGTTAAATCAAATGAAGATAGTCGGAGAAAAATAGTTTAATGATCATATCTCTTTATACACAGTGCTGACATCAATCAACGAAGTATTTCTTTTACTCGTGATCTTTAAATGGGCGCGAGTTGTGTCTACTGTTGACTGTTAGAGCAGTATTAAAGTATGCAGATCTTATATGTATTGCTAAATATTTTTACGATATTAAAATATTTTTACGATATTAAATGTTTATAACGAATGGCGCTGTGCGAATATCTTTTTCATATTCCGTACAGTAACTTAGCGGTACTTAAATATTTTATTCACATAAACCTTGCAAAAATATCCCATATCCCGAGTGCAGTATTCAATTCTGTGGCATTAAAATTTCTTACCTCTGGTGTAATAATTTCATGCTTTATAGATAGAATATGAGTAAAAAATTTGTAAATGGGTATCTAAATAATATTAAAATAAAAAATATATATATATACAGTGAAATTCAGTTTTGAACATCTTTATGACGCACAAATATATCGATTTATCGCTTTTACAACTATATAGGTAGTTTATACATACGTGCATATTTTATGCTCCTAAATTTACCGTTCATAGATACCTGATAAAATCTCCAATTCATTTCAGCTCTTAACGCATTTTCAGCGAGTAATGTATGAGTGTTACCGTTACTCATAGCTGTTAAAACACCATGTGTAGATGAACAATTTTACCTATTTTTTAAAAAAAAGTTTTATTTATAAAATTTTGATATTTAAAAAAAAAATGTATCCCCATTCCTTAAACTATCTGAGGTACATTGATCCAATCTATAGGTACTACCATGGACGTTTTCTTGATTTAATGAACATTTTAGATCAAATGAACCAACTTAGGCAAATTCATTCTGTTTAAAGCAATATGTGCTTTTACTAAAATATATTTTTAGTGACTTTTATGTCTTTTAATAACTTACTGTAGTATATTTCTGTAAACAAGGCGGCTGGTTACAGAATATTCTTAAGGGTATGAGTTCTTTTTCAGTAAATAATATTTTAAGTGTCGTATGTGATATTTAAAGCGGAATTGGCGAATACTATTTGATGGAGTAGACTAGTGAAGGTACGCTCCAAAAAGTATGTACGAGTAAACGATTTGCCTAGTATTAATTTCAATACACTTTTTACAATCTTACATTTACTTATGCTTTTTATATCTTTGCTATAACTACTCCACTATTTGCAAATAGTGTTTTTTTTTTTGCACATGGATATTTTATACTCATGAATTTCTCCTTCAGAAATATCTGATGAAGCAAACACAAATGCAACGGGTTTATCGAACTATTACTCACCAAATGTAATATTAAAATTACATTTGCTAATCCTTGTTTAATAACCTTTGCTTGGAATATTTAATGGAGAGAAAATCAGAAAGGGTAAAAATCAGCACAAAAGTTTGTAAGAACGTTATGTGCATGTATTAATAATAAATGTACGTGAGACTCAAACATGTTGGACGTACTGAATATTATTAGGCAGACTGTGATTACATTAAGCGTATTTTTGAAAAATTTGACATATTTTAATTGTTTAGGAATCAAGCTTCTTGAAACGTCTTTGGTACATACTTTCATTTAGATTAAAATTTACCGTACTTTCACTGAGGTTAAATGTTAGTGTACCCAGGGGCGTGCTTAGGGTTTTAGCGGCCCTTGGCGATGCTGAGGGTTTTAGCGGCCCAGGGCGGAACACATTTACTGGCAATAAAATTTCTCAGCTATTCGGTATTTTGCAACTATTTCGTGAAAACGGACAGATTCCAACAAAACAGTTTATAATTCTTCAAATGACTGCATGTAGTGACTGACAGATAGTAGAAACTGATATTGAAAAAAGGGATTGATAATCAAGGTTTTACTATAACTGGATTGAAGATAAATCATGTTTTTCTAACCGAGAAATTTTTCGAGCCAAAAGGGTAGTTTGTCAATTAAGATTTCTACGATTCTTTAAAAAAAATCGAAACATATTTTGTTTATAAGTTGAATGATAGAAACCGCGAAAAATGAGGGATTTCTTAAAAACCCCGTAACATTTAGAAAAGTGTTGCGATGAGGAATAAAAATGGCGGCCCTGGGCGGTTGCCCAGTTCGCCACCCCCTAAGCCCGGCCCTGAGTGTACCCTTCTGAAACTATCATTCACGAATAAGTTGAACTCAGATGCATATGAATCACCCAGAGTAATTCTGTAAATAACTATAGAGTGCTGACTAGAGAAGCTATTATTATATGCAAATGCATATGTGGCATTTGGCTATTTTCTGTAAAAACTTTCATTAAAACTTAAATTTTTTTAAATTGAAATTACAGGTATTTTTTACAGATGAGGATTATGTTGTTTATTAGGTGAATGAGTGAAAAACAAAAGAAAGATTTCTCCATTTCAGCTACACATTTGCTGTCACGTAGACCCTTATCGCAATTTAGAATTGCGTTCCTGAATTGAAATTCTGTTTCCGTTTGAAGATCATCCGATGACGTAACCCTCGAAGTGAACTGTCACTTTCCATACGTATCCAATGACTCACGCTAAAATTTGAACACAAATATTTACCTTTCATAAATGTCGAATATATTGCGAACACCTTAATTCGAATCTTATCCGCTAATATATATTTCATTAAAATATGGAAACATTTTTCTAAATAGTGATTTTACACTTTGTCCGTATTATACTAGTTTCAAATCCTTTACGGTACATCTGTAGACTCTCTTAACCGTGTCTCTTAACTGTGATATTTTTAGCTGTGTTACGGAAAAAATATTAAAGATTTACATATTTAATAAAAAAAGATTTCAGTGCTACTTATTTTACAGATAAGAAAAGGGTATATAATCTATATAACGTTTCTATAATACAAATGAAAAATCGTAATGATGAATTGAAAAGCTGTGGTTCAAAAACTACAAGAAAACATTGCATATATGCGTGTACGTTTTAAAAATGACAAACGTAGAATATTAATTAAAAAAAAACCAAGTACAGTCGAACCCTGTTATAGCGAACCCGGTATATAACAAACTCACGGATATAAAGAACGAAAATTTTGGTTCCGCCGTTTTCCTGTTGTACGTAATTGAATTAGTATTGTGTCAGTTTAATGTAATATATTTTAGTTGATTTAATTCATTAATGATCATTTTCAATAGATTTTATCATTTTTTTAATACATCATTATTGAGAATACACATTGCAACTAATGAATTATACATTTTATGAATTCTAGCATTTTTCTTAACGGTTCGGATATAGCGAACCACCAGATAAAGCGAACAAAACCTTTGGTCCCTTGAAGTTCGTTATAACGGGGTTCGATTGTATCAGTTACTCTGTGCTTATTTCAGTCTCTATCATATGGCCCCAAATATAGTCAGATGTATTATAACTATTCCAGGAATGAATTGAATTGAAGATAATTTTCACTAGTACTGTGATAGTCATTTGAGTTATAACTGCGAACGTAGTAAGTTATGAAAATTTTATGTCTTTACTATAAAACGAGAAACTTTTCTCTGAGTTTAGGAAAAATATTATTTCTTTTTATTGTCAGCTGTTAGTTTTTCATCATCTGTTTGAAACAACTTTTGAGCATGTACATTTATTTAAAATAGATTTTAAGCGTAAGTAATTTTTAGGAATAAATGCGCATTTCGGTTTTGAAATGTGTTTGTGCTTTTCTCGGTGCCTTCTGCAGCCTAAGACTATGCTCTTTTTTTCTTTTTACTAGAAAATCTTTCGAATACTTTCCCAAATAGAATTTAAAAGTAATGCACTTAAAATGTTTAATGACTATTTAATTCATAACGACGAAATAACATTGTTTTGATAAGTTGTATTTTAATTTAACTTAAGAATGGTTTCTTATACATTGTTATTATTAACCATGTATTTGTTATTCATAAGTGGTATTTTAATTTAACTTAAGAATGGTTTCTTATACATTGTTATTATTAACCATGTATTTGTTATTCATAAGTGTCTCTTTAGTACAGTTTCATAACGAATGTTTGTAAATATGTTTTATTTCGTTCTTGTATTTCAAATTTCTGAGTATTTCGGTATCTTATTTTGTAAAATAAATGTTCTGTATGTAACTTGGTTGAAAAAAAATATACATACGTGTCAGTTTTCTTACATTTTGAGCATCGAAGTTAAACCGATTTTGTATGCTGATTTAATTTAACCATCATACTAATTAACTAAGCCATGAAATCCTGAAATAATAAGGCGTGACTCTTGATGTCGTAGAATGGCAAAACATACCGGCAGCCAAATTTTACCGTTCAGCAAACTGGGATCTAATTTCATTCTAATTGGATAATTAGTTGGGCTATTTAAGCTATAGTTTTTTTTCTCTCTCTCGTTTCGATCTATTATGCTAAATACAGAGGCTGTTCACACATTTTTTAGACGATGTATATTGTATTCACAAAACTAAATTACATAAAATTCTTGTGTTTTAAATGTTCTATTTGACATCCCTTATTCTGAACTATCTTTCGACACCGCAATTTCCAGGATAATAATGCCTTTTGAAGTGTCAGAAGAGGTATTCTATCCCATTCCTCCTGAACAGCTTTCCAGAGTCCTGTAAGGGTTTTGGGACGACGTTTGGATAATGCAGATTTTAAAAGTTCGAAAGCACAAAAATCCATAGGTGATACATCGGGAGATTTAGTAGGGATATCAGTGAAGTGTATGGCCTTGATACCAGTTTTTTGTTCCATTTCTTTTAGGAAATTTACAGTGGATTTTGATGTGTGACTGCTAGCTTTGTCCTGATGGAGTCTCACAGATTGATGGCACTGTGGGTAAAGCGATGGTATTTCATTCAGAAAAATTGGCGATAAAATATGTTCCTGATAGTATTTGGAGTTAATCTTGACATTTTTTCCCACTCTCTTTATTTTTAACTTGCCATTATAAGAAAAACCAGCAACAATCATGAATCCCTTAGAAAAACTTTCTTTCGATTCTTTGAACCATGTACTTAAATTTTTTCTCCCCTTTTATGATAATAAATGGCTCTTTTTTTGTTGCAATCATTTAAATACACTCATGATTCATCTATTGTGACAATTGTTTTCCATTTTTCTTTGGATAAGTGTTTCTCATATAGAATTCTGCAGCGTGTCCTGCGTTCAGCGATATGATTTGGAAGAAGACTATGCACATTGCGTTTTTTCGCTTTCTTAAGATTAAATCAACGTTTATCATTTTGTTTACACGACGTCAACGTTTATCATTTTGTTTACAGTGGACACCGAGCATTTTAATGATTTTGCAACTGTCCTTTGACTAGGGGGATTTTCTTTTAACATTAAACAAAGTACCTTTGCAATAGTCGAAGATGTCCGTTTTTTCCTTGGATACTTGTTTGAAATTTTTGTCCCACTTGAGGCTCCAATTTGACGTTTTTTTCCTTTCTTGTTGACGATATTACCTATCGACGCTTTAGATATCACAAAACCATGACTATCACATCGTTTTTGGATAACGGAGTATGCATATTTCTCTTCGGAAAGAGCATAAATGTAGCCTTCGAACCACTGCTTTGTTAAAAACTCCATTTTCAATAAAAACAAAACTTTCAAGCCGTAGACGATAATTTTGACTTTTAAAACATAGTATAATTGCAATTATTTCTTTTGCAGCAAACGATTTTTTATTACCGCTTACCAAAATCGTCTAAAAAATGTGCGAACAGCCTCTGTATTTATCTTGGAAAAAACATGCTATTTTCTTGAAATTCAGTAACTATTTTGAACTAAAAAACTTACGAAAGAATATTATTTAGTATGTTGTGACGTTGTTTTGAACAGCTTATTAGCGAATCAGGGTTTTACTCCAAAATAAGGGTTCTAGCCACACATTTCTTATGTTCTCTTCAAGCCTGTGCAGACATTTTGTACAGGTTGTTTTCAGTCCTGCCCATGTCTTATTTCCTTGAATTCATTCTTTCATTCAACACTCAGTTCATTAATGTTTTATTTAATTACTTTGCATTACCTTGTATCTGATAAAGAATCGTCACATCTGTCAAGATATATGCAAGAACCTGACGAGAGGTTTCTTATTTGTTCAAACCATAAATTTGTAACATTAAGGGTCTGTTCGCATAGAATCCGTCAGCGTCAGCGTTACTCGTATTAACATATTTTAAACCAATCACAGACCTTAACAATTTCGTTGCTAATCGTTTGGAGGTTTGTAATTGGTTAAATATATTTCAACACGAGTGACGCTGACATTCTATGTGAACAGACCCTAAAACCTGTAAACGTACAGGTTTTTTATATAAAGTTGTACGTTGTGATTACCTATGGGCCATTTTATGTGCATGAAGGGGATGTCGGTAAATACTAAGATATAACACACTCACACATAAACATAAGCAAGCAAACAACTTTAATGTACTTAACGTCTAAATCATGTTTAACCTTTAAGTGGATTCCACTCCAAAATTAGTAAAAATGGAAAATTTTCAAATTGAAATTGAAGGACATGAAGCAGTAGCATTCAACACGAAAACTTTCTTAACAGTGGCGTTTAAGAATTTTTAAAGATTAATTTCTAGAATTTTATTTATTAAATGTTGATCACGTGATTTCTTTTTCTGGTACTTTAAATAAATTTATCGTCACGTGCATAACAACTAAATAGACAAAAATGATATTCTTTTTCTTTCTAATGCAGCAGACGATTGGATATTATCCAAAAAAAATAAATATCCCTTACGATTTTTTTATAAATATATATATATATGTATATATATTTTGACATTAATTGCATACATTGACCGTTGTATTTAATTTGAATGTACTCCGTAGCGAAGCGCGGGTTTTCAGCTAGTCTATATATATAAAACAGTTCCGTAACTGACTCATTCATTCATTCATTCATTCATTCACTGACTGACTGACATACAACGCACAGACCAAACCGCTGGACCTAAAGGGCTGAAATTTTGCATGGCTATTCTTCTTATAGTGTAGGGGGGGTGCACTAAGAAAGATTTTTGAAAAATTCTTCTTAGATTTTTTAAAATTAAATTTTTAAACTGTTTTTGTAACATTCTTTTAAGTTTGCATTTAAAATAATAATCCGAGGGTTATAAAATTTAAATCACAAGAAAGATCATAAAAATTCCTTTAAAATGAAATCTTTTTCGAAACTTTACCTCCATTTTCTGATTTTTGCTGAATTTTTAAGGGGACTCGGTACCAAAAATTTTATTTTTGTAAATAACAATAATATTTAAGTTTTTGGATGATGTTTCAATAAAGCATAATCATTACATACAATAATAGACCTTAAATTGATAATACAATAGTAACTTTTTTTTTAATTTAATTTTTTAAAAATTTTTTAACACTTTTAAAATTTCTTCTTCTTTTTTAATTTTGGTGTTTGAAACAAGATTTTTTTTATCTTATACTCAGGGTACTCTTTTCTACAAAAGTAAGCATCAGAATTTTTGATATAAAAATTAGATCGGAAGAAAAAAATTAATAATTGGATGTCTATGGAAAAACCCCTTGAAAATAGCATATATTTCAAATTCACATTTAAAAAAAATTTTTTTTTTAAGATATCAAAAAATAAGATGCTTACTTATCATTAATAGCATCTAAAGATACACTAAAAAAAGTTTGAGACAATTTGCTGAAATATTCTGGAAGCCTTAGCATTTTGATTATATAGGAAATCTGAAAAATTACGAACTGAGAAAAATGAGTTTAAACATTTCATTTACAAAGAAACAATACTAAATTTTATCCAAATGTCTCCAAACTTTTTCTCAATGAATAATGGAACATTTTTTTTAGTTTTCCTCACCAGAAGAAAGTGTTAGATGTTAAAATCATGGAATTAGAAGCTAATGTATATGGTAGCACTTAGTTATTAAATAAACAAAATTGCACATTTTCAGTAGAAAAATACCCCACAATTGCAAAAGTAGACATTATAATCATTTTTAATTTGTTATATATATATATATATGTGTGTGTGTATAATAATTATACTTATTCAATAAATCATGATAAATTATTAATAAAATAAAATCATAGCTCATATTTATATTTAAATTAAATGTAAATACGAATACTTAAAAAATTTCATAATTATTTAAAGGGCACCAATTATAAATTTAAAAATAACCAGGTCTATATGTAATGCCTTCTCGTTTCTTTTCTAAACGTTCTCTTTTAGTTATGGCATCTTTCACAAGTGTTCTTGCTCGTTGGTACTTAAATGTGCTTCTTCGCAATGTAAAAGAATTTTTTCGCAAGTCTAACATTTTTGCAAGTCTGGCAGTCTGGTACCCGAATTTTAGTTCTAGAGTTTTATGAATTTCTCTTAGAGTAGAAGTGACACCTTTATTATATTCACAAATCACTTCCCCCACTGATCTATGTACACGCTTTTTGAACACAAATATGTCTTTCGAACACCTAGCCCATATCATACTATGCAAGCTTTCATTTGCATTTTTAGTTTTGCATCTGATACATCTTTCTAAAAGACCATTTGATGCCAGTCTTTGATAGACAGGAAATATTTTTGGCAAATATTCCTGGTTAATTGGTGTACCAACATGAAACACCAGAGAGTGTAAAAACCAGAGAGTTGGTTAGTTTTTCAACTGTAAACAATGAAGTAGGTGTGGCAGTTAAAGGGACATTTAAAAACAGAGGTTTGCGAAATTAACCATATCTCCTTTACTATTAATCAGATCATCAAGAAATTTAGTCAGAATGTTCTACAGATGTTAAGGTTCATTTTGGGGTAAAAATCTGCAATTCGACAATTTTATCATTTTTCGTCAAAATGAGAGGTACTGAGTCCCCTTAAAGATTAATTTTTAGAATTTAATTTATTAAATGCTGATCACGTGGTTTCTTTTCTTTTAATTTTGCGTCACGTGCCTAACAACGAAATAGACCTAAAAAAAGATTTTTTTTCTTGCTAATGAGGCAGACGATTGGTCATGGTCCAAAAAAATATTAACATACATTAAAAGAAATGTTCCTCAAACTGTACTATATTAACTGTACTATATTCTTTAGTATGTTCTATTAGATTTAATTTGAATATTTTCTTCTACATTATTTTGCCTATAAAAATATCCGTTACGATTTTTTTATAAATATATTTTTTCGTTTTTTTTTAACATCAATTGCATTTATTGATCGTTATATTTATTTTAAATATATATACGTATATATTTTTTGGCATTAATTGCATACATTCTTCGTTGTATTTAATTTGAATGTACTCCGTAGCGAAGTACGGGTTTTCAGCTAGTACATTTATATGCGTCGTTGAATAACCATTCAGCTAATTAAAACTCTTAACGAACTCAAATGTAAAGCGCATGATAAAAATGCGTTTTTGAAAATCTATTACTATTTCTTTTTTCTCTAAACTAAGAGAAGAAACAATTACAAAATTTTAGTAATACTATAACGTAGTAGACGTTTACAGCTTATAAACTGAGTAAAATGCCCCAGACGAATCTGAAGAGATTGTAGGAGTGATGATAATTTGAAAAATTCTGTAGTGAATAAAAGTTTTATGTTCAGAGTACACTATACATGAAAATTACGTTTTCATTAAAATCTGCGGTTATCCAAATGTTTTGTGAAGAGCAAACGTTTGACATGGACATTGATCCATATAGGTGCTACAGTAAGATAGTTAAAGAAGGTCCAAATGATTTTTATTACGAAGTAAGGTCTCTCAATTCATAATTGGCTCTCTAATTATATCATAAACTGTGTTTGCTCCTAAGAATCCCTGGAAAGCGACGAGGGGGAACTAAAACTTATTTACATATAAAAAAAATCAACTCTAAAGTAAAAATTAACGTACATAATGTGAAAGTGGAGGTTTGCAATTTCACATTTATTCATTTATTTCGCAGTTCGTTCTACTTTATGAATTTATTGGCTTTTTTTTCATATAGCTGCAGCTGTTCTTTGGGGGTTATTGAAAGTGGAAATATCGGAATAGAATTCTTAAATATACCTAAAAATAAATAAATGTAATTTTTTATGTTATAATGCTATGAGTTCTACTTAGGTACTTCGTAATATTTTAAATTTGGGAATTTTCCGCTTTTGATCAACTAACTGCAAGTGACCGCGGTTTAGGTGTGGTACACACTTGCCGTCTGACTTTACGAAACAAGTTGTTTCTAATTCAAGTCATTAATTAGACCAGTCCTGATTATAAATTCTCAAATTTGGGGTTTGGCAATCAAGAGTCATGAAAGGTATAAGTCTTTCAAAATGAGACTTAGAAATATTTTTCTTCAATGCTTTCTTACTGCAGAACTCAAGAGCTTCATGATCTCAGATTTAGGCCACCCCTTTTGAACGTCCGAATATTAGCTTCTCGCTTTCAGAGAGATATGATTAAGATTCCCCATCCTATTCTTTGCATCATTTCCTTTGTGCACGATCTTGCAGTTGCTTCATGTAGAGAGGGTTTTGTTTTCCAACGTTGATGACTCTTATGCGTTTGTAGCGCATATAGGAACGCAGTGATATGGTTCGAAATATGCCGGGCTTCCCGATATTGGGGCCTTTTGGTTTGTCACAAGGCGTGCGCTCTTGTCCTGGATTCGGTACCTTTATATATTGATTCAGACTGTCGGTATTTATTTTTCCTTTTTTGACATTGCTCATGTGTTTGAGCTACTTTGCCGGCCTTGATGACTTTTCTAATATGATCAATTCTCTTTTGCATTTTCTTTTATTGAACTTTCAGCTGTTGTTTACATGGCAACTCAGGATTTTCAAATATGTGTTTCATGTGTTTGTTTCGATTTTGGAGTCTTTTTTGTAAGTTCTCTTACTGTTCTGTGATTCGCTCAGACTGATTGGTAGATGGTTTCCTTGTAGTGAAACTAAATTTTACAATTGAATTTTTGTCTCTCTCTATCGGGTTAATCGTTTTTCTCAAAATTTTTAAACTCTATAGTCTCGTTTCGTTTCCGTGCCATTTTTCGGTAGGATGTTATGTAAATGATTCATTTCTTGCTACTCCAGTAACCCCAAATTTTCCTAGTCTTGAACGAAGAAAATTATGTAGCTAGTTAGCTAGTAAAATGTAAGAACTAAGAGTTGGTTTTGGTTGGTTTGGAGAGCTTCGGTCAACTCTTGCAACACGAAAGCTAAACTGACCTAAACTTATTACCCAAATCCTGTCCCGCATGGCTACAAACACTCATGCTCATCATGGGATTAAGTGATGGCGGTTATAAGTGAATTAGTATAAAGACAATAAGAACGTTAACAAAATCGATATGGTGATTATAGTTGTTTCCATTGTAAGAAGTTTTCTGTAGAACCTTTACTCTAAATGACATGCGGAATGTGAATTAATTATTGTATTAGGATATGCAATATCTGAATAATAAATTTTTTTAGACTAATTGAAGGTTTTAAAATTTTTTACCATTTTTTTTTTAAATTTTGCTTAACGTTCTTTTAAGTCTTCCCGTTTTTAGCTCTTCCTTGTATGCGTGTGGGATAATCCATAAATTTTGTTATAAGATATTTTCACCTTTTTATAAGAAATTACTACTGCAAAGTAGAATTACGGGTCTTTTTTACTGATTTGGAAAGTCTGGGAATAGCGAAGTACACGAATTTAGTATATTCGAAATTTCAGAAATCGTTTTTATTATTGTAAGACTCAGTTTCTTGGATGTAAATTTTTTAAACTGTTTCTTAGACTGTTTACGCATATATATGTGTATATATACAATTTAGTTTTATTTTATGAATTATTAGCAGGTTTTTAGCTTTGTGATAGTATCTTCTCCAGAACAAAGAGAGGGGTAGGCTCCTTCCCCTTTTTGCGTTAATGTTCTTTAAAGGAAAAATCACTCTTTTTTTTTTAAACAAAAAAAAAGCCTAATTTTTGACGTAACTATTGCTTATCGTTAAATTTTACCATGATTTTAAGTCTCAAATATGAATTTAATGAATACATATTTTGTAACCGGAAAGATCTTTTTTAACTGTTTTAACTATTTTAGTTTTTCAAAATAGCCTTGATAGGCAATGAAAGCAAAATTTTCTATTAGACTAGAATCGGTGGAAAAAATTGTGACAAAGTAAATTGTTTTATAAATCTAAAGTAAGTGTGGAAGGCGCATCGGGTTCCTCAGTGCACTGATATGGACGCAGTGCCCATCGGAAAATCTATGAGGAAACACGTTGTGAATTGTATGTATTTGGGTTATTCACCATGCTGTAAATTGTCGTTTGGTTATTTTAAACCCTTTTCATCTTTTAAGCTTACTTTTTAAAAACTTAAGTTTCCATTTAACGAATTTTCTTTGTAACGTAGGTTTTTAAGTGAAATGAGACTTCGATAAAAGGAGACTTTTATTTGGGAAGATGTGTAATAGCTTTATCCTCTGTGTGAGAATGTTTAAAGTGTGCATAAAGGGATTATATGTAACACATTTTTTGCTATATCAGTGCATTTTGAAATATGTTTTTATTTACCATGTCAATTTTTCCGTTTTACCTGATTTTTTATTTTATTTCCAGGTTATCTCGGGGATCCTGTTATCATATTTAAGCTGGTATTGTTTGGAAACCAGCGAAGAATAAAGTAATAGAGTTGAGGTACATGCAGATATGGTTTTTTAAAAAAATGTATTCAATTGTAAGTAAAAATAAACTTCAATTTTTAAGAAAATCTGATTATCTGGGCAGTGAAACAGTTATGGAAATTGCATTTTCGGCCCAGTGGAATTGTATATTTAATATCGTCACGACATGAATGACAGTATGTTTCTGCTGAAGCATAATTTTCCCAAACTGAGATGATATCTCTGCTGTTATTTTATCTTAACGTGTGACAGCAGGATGCTGCTGAAGTATAATTCTGAAATTTATTCCCTGAATGGGTATTCCTTTTTATTTTCTTCAAGTTCTTGGGGTTCTACCCTTCTCCACTGAAATCTTTCATCGAAAAATGTGAACATTCCAAAAATGGCTGAGAAATCAAACAAACCCGCTAATGTTTGGGGTAAACCCGTGCCTATGAAACTTTTTGCAGCATGGGAAGTCGATCGAACTCCACCCAACTGCATCCCCAGGTTATGTACTTTAAATTTAACGAGACTTGTGCTTCTAAAACCTATGGCTGTTGATGTAAGTTCTGTTATCATAGCTGTAAAAATGCAGAGTTCCAAGCGAACATTGCGATCGAACGAGATAATGGTTCTTAATAATGGCCTTATAGATACTGAATTAGACTTAACATTTTCTTTGCAGTATCCTCATTTCTTGAAACGCAATGGAAATAATTTGCAAATAATGATTCAGAGACGGAAACGATACAAAAACCGAGCAATTCTTGGCTTTAAAACATTAGCGGGGGGAATAATCAACATGGCCGAAGTTCTTCAGCGACCCATGGATAAAGAGTTGGAGTTACACACAAATAACAAAGAAAAGAGTGAGATTATTGCAAAGGTTTTACTGTATGCCATATCTAGTCAGCCGGTTGATCATGAAGATGCTGATCGGCAGAAACTTGCGCGCGGCATGGAAAGAGTTGTTGAAGCTGATAATTATTCTGACGAAGAAGAAGAATATACATCTAATGAAGATGGTTGTGATAGTGAGCCTGTTGCAGAAGATGCCGGGACTGTTGGTGATTCTTTAGATCATCCTCATTTGCGGAAAAGTATGAAAGTATTTCAGTCTGGAGGAGAACGTTCAGATCCTGCTGAAAGAAACATAAAACAGAAAATTATTGCCTTACTTAAGAAATTTCGGATACCTGAAGCTGAGGTGTCTGATTCAGAACAATATCAAGAAGAGCTTGAGCAGGAGCTCTCAAAGGAGCTTATTTCACAAAATCCTCAGGAGTTTGAAGATCTAATTGATGAACTAGAGAGCATGAGTGATAGTGGGCCAGATGTTGACGATATTAGCATATCATCAACACCCAAACCTAGTTTAAGACCTTTTTTTTCGTCCGGCACTTTAACAGCGATTGATAAAAATACCATGCCCATGATAAGTGATGATAGCTCAAGAAAAACTGATGAAAATCATGAATCTAGTACTGATCAAGAAAATACTGATACTAGTCAAACAGCAAGTCCACCAAAGTCTTTAACAATGGAAGATAGGAAACCTTTAGTTTTATCGACAAGCTCTGAAAAGGAGAAAAAGACGAAGCTTTTTAATAGAGAAAAGAATACATCTAAAGAGAAACGTCTGTCAAATTCTAAAGAATGTAAAGATAAATTGGTGTATGAAAAATCAGCATCCAAAGATTCTGAATGTAGTCCTCAGAAAACAGTATTGGAACAGCTTGCTAGAATATTTCCATCTGACGATTCTATTCCTGATCATATTATCGTTATAAACGTAATAGATATTGTTGGTAACTGTTTAGCGCTTCAATTCTTGGAGAGAGAAGAAAATGTTATTACAGTTCTATCTAGTTCTGATTTAAGAGCTTCATTTTCGTGTCTGATGAATAAAATTCAGAAGTTTTGCAATTGTAATTCTCGTGCTCCCCAAACTATAAAAGTCGGCATTCTTGGTCAGGACAGCTTTTTTAGCTCTGTGTTACGTTTATACGTTGAACACTTTTCAACAAAGCCCTTGGAATGGCAGGCGTATGTTAAATTTTGTATTGTACCTCTCGCTAGTAGTTCTGTTGCAAAGTATTTAAGCAATACAGATAATACTTATTGCAGTATGTTTGTTGATAGTTCTTGGAAAGATTTAATTGAACATTGCACTGAAACGTCTAAAACACCAGAAATACAACTAATAGTTGATCGCATACTACATTATATAACTAATGCCTCATTCTTGTGGCAGATGGCCATAGCCGAAGCAATGGTTACTTACAAAGAAAAAAGCTCAGATGAAGAATCTTCCCAGGTTTTTATTCCTTTCATAACGGATGTAAAAATTGGCATGATGGAAGGTGTAACACAGACTACATCAGTCGATTCTGAAGAAATGTCAACCAATCTAATGGTACCTGGAGGTTCTCCACCATCGAATGCTGTCGAGAAAGGTCCACGGGAAAGTACAACTCCCCCTAGTTCACCAAGTATTTCTAGTACACTGTTGGGAAATAGTTCTAGTACACCTGTAACAGCTTCTTGTGAGACCATGGATTTGCAGCTGGATTATTGGACATTGCCACAAAAAGGAGATCTTGCTAAAAAGGCTGAAACTTCAAAACTGAGCTTGAAGACTACCTTTAGAACTCTTCAAGTATCTCGCGTTAGTGGGTCTGTAGAGAGCGCTTCATCTTCCCTTACTCTTACATATATTACCAAAGAAAAGAAGCAAAAGATCATGAGACTTGGTAAGAAAAAGGAGAAAGAAAAAGAACTGGATAACCGTTATCAACAAGTTGATGGTATCCATAGACTTATTTGCTCTTGCCGAACATTACAAGCTCCTCTAAAAGTTACTATCGATGGCGTTGAATGGAGTGGAGTGAAATTTTTTCAGCTTACTTCTCAGTGGCAAACCCATATAAAATACTTTCCTGTCTCTCTGTATTCAATACAGGAGCACAGTTGTTGAAATCGCACTATCATGTGATCTGCTTTTTAGTGCCAAGAGCATACAATGTGTAGTTGCTAGTGTATGTTATTGCGGGCTTAATATTCTGTTTGCCTTCTAGTTGTACAAAGCGTTTATCCCAAAGCTAAGTTTGGCATCCTTAAACATGAAGTTTAGTGTGTGTGCGTATGTGTGTGTGTGCGCGTGCGTGTATGCGTGTTTGTCGTTTGGGAGAGAAGAGTGTTTTGTTTCCTCATTTTATTTGCTTCTTATGTGCGATCATTATTGCGAAAGCTGTTTAAGATGTAGTTATTGGTGTTTAAAGAATTTGCTGTTGTCTGTGATAGATTGTTTCAATGCAGTTTTCATTATAAATCATCGTGTGTGACATGATTACAAATTTGAACACTGAGAAAATTTTGAATATATTATTTATGACGCTGAAAAGCACTTATACTCTATTTTTGTGTATTTGTAAACAATATGCATATTTTGGCTGTTATACCCTGAGTATTTTGTAATGTTTCATGCCATTTCTTATACTGTTTATATCAAAAGTTAAAGCTGTATAAATTTCAATTAAATATTTTTCTGTATCATTTCTTTCGATCAGTCGCATTCTTAGAGTATTGAAATATAAGTTAATGTGGATGTTTAATAGTTCTGTAATTCTCTTTTCACAAAAAAAAAAAAGGTTTCTGTAAAAGAAAAAAAATATTTAATGTTGTTAGTAATTTTAAATTCTTTTATTTTACGTTGTAAGCTTATAGAATTTACTAGTCTTTAGACCATTGTTGTATTAGTTTCGACTGTTTGTTTTATGCTTGTTTTGATTTGTGTTTTAAGTGTATTATTCTATTTAGAGAGGATGCATCTTTACTCCTCTTGAGCGATCAATGTAAATCAGCAATATATATTTATGTGTTTATAGAACGTTTTATATTTTGAAATATTTATGACTTTTTTAAAGATTTTATGCATCTCATAAGGAATTAAATCACATGCAGCATTATAAATTATGTAACCATTTGTAAATCACCCACACATTGTTTGTATTGGAATGTATTCCAAAACTTAGCACAGTTTTAAAATTGGGTTGCTTTATTTGCGTAAAATGTGTGTGATAACACATCTGTGTTTATAAATACTGTGAATGAGTCTTAGTCAGTATTTAGTTATATACTGTTGCACCTTTTGTCTCTTAATAATTTTGATGGTATCTAAATTATTTTATTTTAAATAGTTAATATTCATGTTGTTGATTTTAATTGAGTTAAAATGTCAGTTTTATGTGGCGTGACAAACAAGCTTAAAAAAAAAAAAACTTAGTTATCAAGTTGCTAGATTTTCTTTCCTTGTTTCAACATGGTAATCCCTGATTATTTAATTTTTAATGGCAATTTTATTCACACTTAAGTAAGCTATTTTTCATTTAAAAGGAAAATTGATGTTAACTTAAAATAAGTGTATCAATGAAAAATTCACGTGTCTCTTAAGAAATCTAGTCTTGTAGGTAATTGAAGATTTCGTCTTCAATGTTTGTAGTTTAAACACCGATAATCAATAACAACATTAACAAAAATCCTTCTGAAATAACGTTCTTGTTGATTTTAGCTACAACATATATGTTCATACCAGCGATTCTTATGCTGTTATGAAACAGTAGTTATCTTTAATAATTTTTTAGTAGCTGCTGTATAATCAGGGATCTTATCATATTCAGCTTCTTTCTCGATATAAATGCATTATAATTTTAATGCGGGTTGTTAAAAAAATGTGTTAATGAGTGTGTGTAGAATATTGCATAACGTACTAGCACTGTCATTTGTTCATGAGTTTGCCAGACCCTTTTCTAGGTGGTACTAAGAGTAGTGAATAGTTCATGTATAAATAATTTTTGTGCGTCCCCATGTTTGACTTATGCTCACTTTTAATTTAATTAATTTAAGAACTTAGATAAGAGCGTGTATAAGATAGTTTATTTTGCTTAATTTCTTTGAATTAAGTTATCAGTTTCTGGATTTACTGGGAGAAATGTATTATGTCACGGAATGAAATTTTGTCTGCAAATTTCACGAAAACATTTTAAAATAAAGTGACTGTTAAATATTTTTTATGTAATAGATTAATATATTGCTTCTTTTTTTCATGGCTGACTTCATACAAGTTTTTTTTTCCTTAACTAGATTTCCAAAGCTCCTGCATGTGAAATAGATTTTCTTTTTCAGAATTACTGGATTAAAAAAAGATCTCAATTTTTTTCAAAAATATGTAGTATGTAGCACGACAAAACATTTTGATGATATAGTCATATTTTATATAAAAGAATAATTCTTCAACGTTTGTATCTAACATTTCTACGGTTGATCAGGGTTTTAAATATTTTGAATGCAGATAATAAATTTTTTATATTTTGCATTTGAATGTAAAATATGAGTGTTAAAATCGTTGTTTAGTTTCCTTGTCTGTGCATTCAGTTTTTCTTTATTATATAGAACTCATTTAGTTTCATTTAATGGCCGTGGTTAATAAGGATGAATAATTTCGTAATAGTTCTACCAAACATAAGTTTAATATTTTTCTAGCTTCAGCATGTAGTACCTCAACTGTTTTTATTTTTATTTATTTAACTTGCGTTACCAACACTGCTTGATAAAACGTGAATTCTTTCAATGCAAATAGTTCTTGCATTTTTCGAGTATTCATCAGTAATAGAAAGCTTTGCCAGCATCAGTGGTTTACCTAGCGGGACATGTTTTACCTTCAGAATGAATCCAACGTAATGAGAATAATGTGATCCTTCTGTTTTGAACTAAATTGGACTGTTAACTAGTAATATCCACATTGGTGAAAGTTTATGATAATTCAGAAAGAGAAAACCCCTTTTCTTCATTCTTATATGTATGTTCATAATCTGTCATCACGTCTTGAAAATCTGAATCCGCTTTTGTGTTTTTTTACATACCAGTTGCCTCTATCTTTTTCTCGGACCCGTGCAAGCGTGAAATGTTGAAAAGGTCAACTTGTGCGACAGCGTTTCTGTATCATGTTTCGTGCTTCTTCCAGGCGTATTGTGTGTCACTTCCAAATACCGTATGATGCTTTGTGTTGGGTTCTTTTTTTATACACTTATTTTTTCCATTTAAGTTACCACTGGTCCCAAGGTATTAAAAAGAATATGTAGAAAGTTAAGCGGGCTGTGTAAATGTAAATTAAAATAATTTTGTTATATTTTCATTTCCGGGGGGGGGGGAATTGTTTTCTTCGTAAATGTTTTGATACTGATTAAGTGCATAAATGGAGTGTACCTAGCGTGGATACCACATACTGTTTCTGTTAATCCATTATAGCATGTTTGTCGAATTATAAAAGGAATTTGTTCTCTTAATATATTTTAGAGTGAGTAAATGTATTTTACTGTGGATGGAGTTAAGGAAAGTTCGTTAAAGAGCTTCTACATTGTGAGATTATCCATCCTAGTTATATCCTTCAAACAATTATATACATATATGTATATCATGGTAAAAATTTATTTGATGTATGTTTCACTCTAGCGCTTCGTGACATTTTCCTCTTCAATAATTCGTAATTGGAGCGTCTTTAATTTGAAAATAGCCTGAAAGTTTGTATCAACAGACTTCTGCGAATGCGTCTACATTGTTTCAGCACTGAATTCAAACGTGCTAAACACCTGTGTACTTTTCAACACAGGGGTTTCTTTTCTTGTAACACAGAAAACACGATTGGACGTATCTCGCCCTACTAAAATTTATAAGAAACTGAAATAGGAAAAATCCCGTAAACTGATGAAATCTTCACCTGAATTATAAAAATTTCCCCATGTAACTGTTTAATTAGACTCGCCCTAAATTCTTAATGCACGAATTGATCTTAATTACTCCCCAAGCCACTGGAAAAATGCCGTTGGGGTTTTTATCTTAATCCCGATCATGCATTCCTCAAACTCTCGTCCGATTCATTCGCTTGTTTGCCTCTCTAAAATTTTAATTTCTTTTGGTTACGCTTTTAGATGGGTTTTTTTTCTACAAAAATGGCATATTGATATCTACCCAAATGGGATTCAGGTGTGTGCTTTCGACCTAGTATCAAATTTGGAGGAGGCTCAGCTTATTCCACATGTCCATCTCAAGACCTAAAAAAGGAAATAATTTTTGAATTACCAAAGTCTGATAAGGTTTGGTATGATGGTCTTATTTGTAAACTTCTAATCCTTTAATTTACCTCAACAGCTGATTACATTTATTTATAATTACTTAGCCCATCGTAGCATTTCTACCAGAGTGAATAATTCTGATATCTTTGGCCAATTGAAAGCAATGTGTGTCAGGGTAGTTCATAAAGACCTCAGCGGTTCAACTTGTTCATAAATGGCAATTCTAGTTTACCCAACGTCTCTTAAGCATTTCATTCTTATAACTCAGCGGTTACTGCATAGCGCAGATCCCCGCACGTTTTCTTTTAGACATAAAAATTACCCCCTTCCTCTCTTTTTAAAATAAATAGTTGGCTTCTCTACCGGAGGAATTTAATTACCTACTGCAGATTTACAGTAAATTCTGCAAAGAATGCTCCCATTTTATTCTCCAATTTATCCATCTCTCATAACAGTATTTTTAATTTAAAAAACTAGCTCCTTTCTGGCAGAAACTTCATACATAAGTGTCGAGTGTAAGATTTTAAACTCTTCTCGGTTCAACTACCACAAATGTTTTTCGGTAGGCGAAAGTCGCGAATTATGCTTTCTGATTTTCAGACAGCCAATTGCCACTTACAAATTTCTGCTATATAAACCGATCATCAGCCCTGTCATACACGTGTTTACTGTTTAAGAGGTACAACAGCTAGTTGACATCACGCATCTTCAATTTTTCCTAAATGAAACTAATAGAAATCTTGTCCAAGCCACTTGGTATACCCTAAACGACGTCAGTCACAGACACCTTAAGATTTGACCATTTTAATTCATGAAATTTGCTGTAACAAATCTTTCAATCAAGGAGTAATGGCCAAAGTTGCCAACACCGTGTTACATAACATTCCGGCCCATAACCCCCTAATGTCTAATTCTCTCAAGCATCCTCATATGCTGTTGCAAGTGATTCGCTCCCAGTGTTTAAAACGCCCCGGGTAAATTAACTACGGTGCTCCGAATTCAAAATTTTTGTTTTGTCGCTGTTCATTATCTTTGAAATTTTTGTTTGACTCCGTCGACAGCTGCATGTTTATCATGTGCATTAGGACAAATATCCAATTTTGTGTGCGCATTTTTAAAAATTTTAATGAGATTGCTAATTTTTGATGTACGTTATTGTCAAGCTACTACCCAGAAATATATTTTTTAAGATTTAGAAAACTCTTCGCTTTACATTGGAGGGGTCTTCCTTCCCCTGCCCTTAGCTTTTGAAATCTTCTTACTCATGTTTGGGCATTGTATAAATCTCTATTTTTTATCATATATCTTTGAAAAATTTAAAATTTTTGGTTCCAGATTAAAATTTTGTATCGCCGTCGTAGTAAATGGAGGAATTCAAATCTGCCAGGAACTCCAAAAATAAACTTTACCTTGACTTCGTTGTATGTTTAAAATTATCACGATGGCATAACTGAATGTTCATTCGTTATTAAATATCTGGCCTATACCTGGCGAAATGGAATATTTAATGGTTTTATTAACGTTCTTTTCTTTCTTGAACAAAACTACATTTGTGAACTCGAGCAGCTAACAGAATTTCCTTACATTCTCCCCCATCTCTCGCCTTTCTCTCTCTCTTCCTCTCTCGATATATATATATATATATATATATATATATATATATATATATATATATATATATATAGCTTTTTTTTCTGGGGGTATGCAGGGATACGGCGTTACCCCACCTTTTTTAAAGTATTATTTTGGTTTAACTAAACCGAAATTTTAAGAAACTTACGAATCAGTTGTAAATATATAAAAAAAGTATTTTTTTTTTTAAATTGCGAGTTTTTAATTCCCCTGTGACGTATTCTCGTAAATCCATATTTATTTTTGTGTTTCAATCTGTTTCATGAACAGATAAACACATTCTGTTCAGTCCAACAAAATGTGTAGAATCTTGGTTGCTTTTTAGGCATCATTCATCAATAGACGCAAATAGCAAAGAAAGAAATCGTGACATTGAACATCCTGAAGACATGAGTCAGATTGAGAGTTTATTATAAAATTTTTACATATGTTATTTTTCACAAAATTATTTTAAAATTTTGTTTAATTTTCTGAATCAGTAAATAGAATTAACAGATTTATTATTTTATTTTATAAAATTTCTCCAATAAGTTCCACAATGAATACCACCTTACAGCGTTAGGTTCCGATAACGAACTCTGCACACGTGAAGTTGCTATACAGCTGCAGTAAACTGTAGTTGATGGTCCATTCAACATATTTATGCGAAGTGCGCTCTTCTTCTCGGATGGTACCATCATCCGGAGCAAATATCATTAGTGCATTTCTCCGCGGTAGTCGGTTCATCCGCTCCCCCTCTACTTCAGTATCGTAAATAGAATAGAGCATACTCTTCGTCCGAATCTCGCACACTTCCTCCAGGTTAAGCACCCTAATAGTAGTCATGGAGAGGCGATTTCTTCTGTCACACTTAAGCCCCGCCCACCACTGGACGGATAGAGATTGACCGTCTGTCAAACGTCATTCCATAGAAGCTAAAGGAGACTCCCAACTTAGAACATTGGGTTCCAGTAATGATGAACGCGTCAGCTGCAGTAAACTGTAGTCGATGGTCCATTCAACATGTTTATGCGAAGTATGCTCTTCTACTCGGATGGTGCCATCATCCGCAGCAGGTATTTGAGCTAGACCGTGTGTGCATTACTCCACTGTATTCAGTTTTTCCTCCACGATCATCCGAAGGAAAACGATTAGTTTTCCCAGTGTACCCCGTAACCCCCTCACCACATCAGTATCGTTAATGGAATAGAGCGTTCTCTTAGCCCAAATCTCGCACATTTTCTTCAGGTTCAGCACCCCACTAGTAGCCATGGAGAGGCGAGTTCTAACACGCGTAAGTCTCGCCAACCTTCCGGCTGGATTGAGATTGGCTGTCTAACGTCATTCCATCGAAGATAAAAGAGACTCCCAACTTTCAACTTCGGGTTCCGGTAACGAATTTGGCACTCGTCAGTGGATGCTGGCATGGACTCGGCTGTGCAGTGGATGTTTTCCACCAACTTTATTGGGGATGTCAATTATGTCTCCTGTTGAATCTCAAGTCGTGTCACACATTCAGTTTCATTATTTAATTTTCATAAGCAACAAATGTGAAAGAGCCCTCAGAGAGAGAAAGAGTGAGTTACGTTATACGAAAGAGAGGTAAGAACTGCAGGGAGTTTTCTTGTAATTCTCGAGGAATATTTCCGATAACTGTAAATTTATACTCGGGGGGAAAAAAAAACAAAAAATCTCAAGGAGCCATCACACGTCAGATCTGTAAATTTATCTTCTTTGGTTATATTCCAATCTATTCATGTGGTATTTTTTCTGAATGAAATGCATCCGTAATTAGGCGTTAATGATGAGCTTCAACCCTTTCAGTCCCTTGTTCTTTATTTGATATATCTCAAGGGTCTGCGGGGTACTCTTTCGAAACCACTAATATACGTGACACATGAAAATTCTGTTCGCCCCATGCTGCTGCGTTAAACTGATTGTGTGGAGAAACTTGTTTGCCTCTTTCAGGTTTGGCTGTGAAAAAATTTATCCCCCCCCCCTTTTTTTGCGGCCGTTTGTAGCATCTGAAAACAGAAAAATATTTCGGAGTTGGAGGAGATAATACGAGTTCTAGTAGTTTTGATGTGCTTAATTTTTTTTCTGAAATTGAAAAACTTCACATACGAAATTTTACTTTCTCCCTGTGAATTTTTAAATAAGGTTAGAGGAAATTTAAGAATAAATAATAGTTTTTAGATTTAACTTGAAGAAGAAAAAAAATACGTTTTAACTAGATCTTAATTCAAATGCTAGTTTATGAACAATGTTTTAATTAATGAAGCTGTAGAAATTTGGATTTATTTTCATCTTTTTTCAAATACTCCATTCGAAAGACAGCAATAATTATTTTTGTGTGCTACAATTTAATGGGCCGTTTCAACGGTTCATTATTGATATTAAATTAACTAATTTTAACCTTTTTTCATCTGTCGCGTTTGGAATACTCTTTAAAATTTATGAAGCATTTGTATGTAGTTAGCATGTTAAGGGTGATAAAGTAAGTTCTTGCCTCAAGAGTTTCGTTTTTTTAAATGATTTATCGTTAATATTTATGTGCGTATGTTTGTAAAGGATGCGTGTTTTTGACTGTATAAAATTTGGGGCTCTTCATAATTTCGTAATCAGCTCATAAATTTTATATGGCGTCTTTTATACATATAAACTGGAAGAGATTATGACACTGTTTTTTAAACGTCGCGGAGAATCCGCAGATTAGCATATCTGATGAGGTTCAGGCACCGCATTTCTTTTCATATTTTGTTAGAAAGAGTGTTGATGTGTGTAATATGTAGTGTGTGTTTAAATTTTCTGAAGCAATATAAAGGGGTGATGGTTTTTCTGTAAGTTTTTAGCAAGTTTGAGGAAGCATTTACTGTAGAGTTTGTAACCAGAATATGTGGAATTTTAATAGTAGTATTTTTTGTTCACTATAACCTGGCTTCCATAAAACAATTAAAAGAGGAAATCAAAACTACTTTCGTGTGGGTCCATGTGTAATGGGGAGGTGAGATGGGGAATAATATTTGTAATATTTTCTTCGAATTTTCATACGCCTTCATAAAAAATTAGACTATTTCCCTTTCATTTTTTACTTTATTGAAATTCTTTAACTTTTCTCAATACAGTGCATTTAAGATTTTAAGGTAGTTGAGTATGCATTGTATCTATTTTTTTAATGCATACTGTTGTTAATATTTTGCGAATATTATCTGCCTTAAGTATCCAGGAAATTTTCCTTTACGTGGCATTCATAGTCAACATTTATTGATTAAAAATTTTAGTTTCTCGTTTCTTTACATTAAAAAAAAAAAATTTACAAATTAAGAGTTTGATGGCAACATTAGTAAAATTTTGACTGCCTTTCCCTTTATTTACATGTTAAGATTTTCGAAGTCATTTTTATGTTATTGTAATAATGGGATATTTAAGGAACATTGAATATAAATTTTTTACGCACTTGCACACGTTTGAATCATTTGGGTTTTTCTTGCGCTACATATTTCTGATATCTTTAATTTATTCCCTTTATCATGTATTACTTTCTAATGAAAATTGTTTAAAAAAAAATCACATTTTCCTTTTCTTAAAATATTTTATTATCTGAAATTATGCTCTGCTTCATATTTGAAACATGAGAGGTAAATAGAATTCTCGTTTCATATAAACTGTAGACTCAGCTAGCAGCAATATCGAGACTGAATTTACTTATATTAAAATTCTTTAACTGATATGCGCGTTTGTGATTCATGTTTCAATGTAACTGATAAACTGCGCACATCTTTCTTGACACAGTTTTGAAACCATTAGTAGTAATTTTGATATCTTTAAAGTGATAAGTACAATGTACTTTTCTTAAAAAATGCTTACTATTGGTCAGAAGTATAAAATAATTAAAATTTCAATAATTCTATCACGTCTTGCATTTAATATATATATATAGAGAGAATCACTCCGTTTTAACTTCCGTTTAGCTATGGATTGCATGTATCTTTTATGCTCCTGTACACCTTAGGAAAACGAATGATGTTTTTAAATGCTGCTTTCTTACAACTGGCTTAAGAATAGGATTGTGATTGTAAATCTGCAAAGCTTTATTTGCAGAGTAATGCATTGGCAGTTATTGTTTCAACAAAATATATTTGAACAATCATATATATACTCTTCCTAGCTGTATTAAAACTACTATATGTTTAGTTGTGAAAATATTCAGCCTTGTGGAAATAAATGTTTCTTTTCAGTACGAAGTTAATTTAGTAATATATAAAACTGGGAATTATGTAACTGGATGAAAAAAGTTGTATGCTGAGAGTTATGCTGTTTTAGAAGGTGAAAATAAAAACTTTGAAGTCGTTCACATAGAATTTGTTTGTATTTAGTGAAATGGAACTGTACAAAGATTTTTTTTGTAATATATTATGTAAAGCCATTTTATTTCCTTGAGGAAGAATCAGAATTTTTTAAAAAAAATCTCTTTGACAAGTTTTTCATTCACCAAAAAGTTATCTGAACTGGAGATTCTTAAAAAAGGTCTTGACAAACTGCTTTCGAATAGGTGAGGTTTAAAGAAATCAGCTCTTTAATTTCGAAAGGTATGATATTTGCATAAAAAATCTGAAAAGCGATTAGTTTACGACGTTTTATTCAATTTTAGTAGCACTCTCTGCTGCAGTTTTCGAAACTTTGTCATTGCTTGTTTTAAGACATCTTGGGGTAGTTTATATACTTGAATAAAAATCTTGCTTTCTTATAATGTTATTTTTTTCGCATTATTTCGTTAGATATAAAAAAAAAAGTCATGTTGTTGAAGGTGATGTTAAGTATGTGCATAATGTATATCCTGCATTTATGTTAAATATGTTGTGCTGTGTTACTAGTAGGATTTCTCCCATGAAGCTGTATCATTTTTCCAGTCATAAGTGAAATATATTAACTTTTCTTTAAAATTCATTCCCCGCTTTGCGTATGAACCTTTCTTAAGAAGAACATTCTTAGGTAAGTGATATTGCACTAAGCGTAATTTACGGTCTGATTTTTTTTCTTATCAGGCTAGACTTATTATTTGTTTGCCGAGCCTTATTAATTCTTTAATAGGCCACATCAGTAAAATATATTTAACATGTTTTCGTTTCTAAATCTTCACCCCCCCCCCCCCCCTCCGAACTCTACATATATGAACACCTGATTGAGCTCCTCCTTTCTGTTTAATTGATTTTATCTTATTTCACACTCTTTGCAGCTATGGTTGAACAAAATATGTACCTTAGAATTTCTCAAAAGACAGCTGAACAAAAAAGTTGCCTTAGTACTAAATAGCAAGTTATGTGTAAAACGTATATACTAGTCATTTGTTGCACAGATGTGCCAACATATAATGTAGCGAAATAGAAATTTGTTGTTTTATAATATATAAATAGCCTGTTGTCAAAGTTTTCAATGCTACCTGCTACGCAGCAAATGCGTGTTTATATAAGTATTACACATTTGATCAATGTTCTGATAAATTAAAAAAAAGACGCTTTTAAATGAAAATTGTATGATGTTTTTTCCATTATGTTATCTTATATTTTGTATATATTATCAGTTTTTCTGGTCAGTTTATTTTTCAAATATGAGATATGTATATGTTGTATAATGTCTCAGAGCATTCACTACAATTTTTAAAAGAAGTAAAGCTATTGAAATGGATTGCTACGCTGTGATGTGTATTTCTAGTTGAACTACTTTATAAACATAACTTTAAACGAGTTATGCATAGTACTGTGATAGTTGATTTGTGTAGGTATCCATATATGCTTGCTCTCTGTGAATAAGTGTTTGTATACGATGGATGAGATTCGCGTAATGAATAGCAAAAGAACTTATCCTTTTTATAAGTTGCTTAAAAGTCTGATTTATGAATTGACGTTTCACTAAATTTTTGGGAAAATCTTTTCTAGGTGCTAAATGAGGTTTTACCCACCTTCGTCACTTTCTAGGTTGATATAAAGTAGTTGTAAAAATTTTGTAACATTTATTGGATGGTAATGTGTAGTGTAAGCACTGACAGTTGCGCTCATATGGTAATTCTTACTGCTTAATGTAACATTTGTGCTATACTAACGTTACTTACATGTCGCTTTGAAAACAGACAAAAATTATTTATTGCTACATTATGTATTAGTTTCTTATGTTGTGGCTATGATAAAATTTATTGGAAAAATTTGTTTTTATTTCTGTATATTAAGCTTGATTATCATGAAGTAATCACTTAAAAAAATTGCTTTGAAATTATAAAATTGTAAATTAACAATAAATAAAATCCTGGTGTGTTAATTTGTTTCACTTATTTATTATTTTTTAATAATCTGTTTTTTTGAAATTGTGCCTTGTTTCCGTTGATGGTTGTCATCTCTGACTAAAATGTGTTACAGGTCTTGTAGGTATGAAATCCACAATACTTTAAAATAATTTTCGTATCAGAAATATACGGGTATGAAAACTTGATGCAAGATGATTCAGATGTTTTTTTGAAAAAAAAAAGTATCTTCAGACGAATGAAATAGATGGAACCGTGGATTTCCACCCATGGTTCCATCTAAAGTTCCATGTGATCAGGCAATCTGGAGGAATTTCGAATGATATACCACATTTTGTATCGAGAGCCTCAACCATTTACAAACACAAACATTAACTCCTCGTGAGGCGGGTATAATTTTAACAACCTTTAAAAAAAGGTAGTTGATTTACTATTAGAGATCTTAAGGATTAATGAACACATCATAATCAATGTTCTTTTTTTATAATATGTAAATGAGTCAAAGGACTGTTTTGGGATTTTTTGAGGATTATTTTATTTTAATAGATATCAAAATACCCCTGAGAATGAAAATCCTTCAAATAATAAACGCTTGTGAACAATTTAAAAGGGGATTTATGAATAAAATGCATGTTTACTAAGAATTTTTTTTTCTCTTTTAGAAAACATTTCTTAAAAATTTAGAAGGAAAATTTTTGATTTATTTATATATTTTGAACTGTTTCTGCCACGCTCAGCCCCTTATTGTCCCGCTTTAATTAAGGCCTTTTGAACCAGAAATGAAAATCCTGCCCGGGGTGAATGATAATTTTCCACTGCTTGACACTGTGTTCAAGTAAATTAAACTGTATATTTTAACGTGTAATTTTCTATTCTCTGTTGAGCTTTTGTAAAATTGAAATTAATAATACTTATAGTTTTGTTTTTATTAATTATTAAGGAAGTATATTCTAGCTCTTAAACCCTAAATAGCTTAATAATAACAAGAGCGACAAAATTCAAGACTACGTAAAAGCATTAAATGTAATTTAAAAGAAAGGAAAATTTATGAAGTTCACTTTGTAGAATAGAAAATCGGATAGAATGATTTCTTTTTCTACAGCGGAATCGAAAATTTAAGCCTCCCTCACGCACTCACAAAATAGGAAAATAGTTTGGTAAAAAGGCATGTTTTCTTTTCCTCTTTTCCCTTCCAGAAAGGGGTTGGTTGATAAGGTTATATTGATTAGTTAAGAGCACTATAGTGATGAATTTGCTTAGCAAGGGTTAAACAGACCTGGATCTATACAGTTTAAATTCGATTCCGATGGTCACATACGCCTTAATCAACCGCATTATTCAAGTGACATTGCGCAGATTTCACCTGAACCTCGATATAATAAACGCCAAGGGACATGGAAAAATATTCGTGAAGTCGAGGTTTCTTCATGTCTATTAAAGAACTGATAACCGTTTTGGAAGATATATCGTTGACCAATATCTTTTTTTTAAACGGATCCAGCCTTGCCTTGTCCTTTAGAATTTCGCCTGTCCATTAATGTTATTTACTTTGTTCTGGGATTACCCATAGGTTTCTTATGGAGGGTATAACTAATGGACATTCAGGCCTTGGTCGGGATTCGAATCCATAGTCTACGCCATGGATGGACAACTTAAAACAATCCAGGGGCCACTTGAGAAAAATATAAATGACGGCGGGCCAACTGAAATTTCGGTACGAATTTTTATGTCTGCTGTGATGTTGGTGAAATTGCCTTCATCAAATATCAGATTTTAACTTTAAAATAATTTTAAATATTTAAATTTAAGTTGTTTAAAATATATCTAAAAAAATACAGGGTCCTCAAAATAGACTGCATTATAAATGTAGAAAAAACTGTATGATTGAATTGCATTCTTGATAAAAATGCTTGAGAAAATTGCATTCTTGATAAAAATGCTTACTAAGTGAAAAATAAATTTTGGCGATATCAAAATGGATATGTTTTGCAAATAAATACGAAAATTACAAAACACAACTTTGTAAAATCAAATATTTTTGCAAGTAAGAACTTCAAAGAAAACAGTTTTGAAACGCACTTTTTTGAAATCCCTGTACATGCTAAAAAAATACATTTGATTTTTGGGAAAATAAAACATTTATTTCCGAAAGCTAAACAAAATCAGTTTTCTTTACAAAATAAAGTTTGATTCACAAAGATATGCTTATATTGCTAAAGCAAAACATTATTGCAAAACAAAAAACGAGTTTTCTTAATAAAATCAATAAGTAGAAAAACTTTAATGAGATGTTTGCGTATGGGCACTTGATGTAGCAAGGGGCAGTCAAATCAACGTCGATTTCTGATGATGAAATACGAAGGAGGCGAGATAAATTTTTAATTTAATAAGACTACTACTTTCTTTATACTCGGTGATTTCGCACACAAGTGATGTCTAACATGAAATTTGTGAGTGAGGTATTTCGACAATATTATAACAATATATTTTTTCTTAAATTGCTTCAGTACCGTGGACCAGTTAAAAAGTCCTGCCAGGCCGCCAATTGGCTATCCCTGGTCAACGCAGTGGATGCTTGATACGCTAATGGCTAGGGCCTATTCAAATAGAGTCCATCAACGTCAGCGTTAATGATTCCCTTGGCGCTGATTGGTTAAATTTTTTTACACTGACGCTGTCGGATTCTGTGTGAACAGGCCTATAGAACGTGGGCGGAACCAGTGATGTTAAACTTGAATTTTTTTTTTCCTTTAGTGATTTTAATTATGGAGGAAGATCGGTAGTTTATTAACCATTAGTGTGTTTTTAAAAATAGCTTTACACAGTCCTATGTGGCTCTTTAAAAGTGACTATTTGATTGTCTTTCGTCTGTCTTTTAATCTAACGAATTTCTCTGCGATCGTCGAAAGTTTCATCGTAGCTTTGCATCTTTTAAGTAGATACAGAATTCATATGGTTAAGAGTTGTTTTTTAAACATAAGTTGTTTTTTAAACATAACCATTCGTTAAAATCAGTATTATTTTATATGAAATTTTATGTTTTTCAACTGGAACCAGATAAAAAAAACGGAGGGGTATTGCAATGTTTTGAATGCACTTAAATTGTGAATCTTGTGTCCTTCGGTATTTGTCAATAAAAACTATGGAAATACAGTTTTTAATGCTGTGTTTACAATATACTTAATACGGTATCTAATTTTTTCAGATCCATTTGTTCGAAAATTTAGATTACTGGAGTAAATTTTATGAAATGTGTCACAAACAGTATACCCTTGATAATTATGTGAAGTACATATTTTTACTGTTCTTTAGTCACAAACGGTAAAGTAGAATTCCGTTATAGTTATTCCTATTAGAATGGGTGAGGTATAAAACATTCATCTAGTCCAGAGATTCTTAGGGCCTGTTCACATAGGGGTCCGTTGCGTTGCGTTAAGGAAAAGATGACGTTGAGACGAAAATAAACCAATCATATGCCTCCAAACGATTAGCAATGAAATTTTTAACGCCTATGATTGGTTTATTTTCGTCTCAACGTCATCTTTTCCTTAACGCAACGCAACGGACTCCTATGTGAACAGGCCCTTAATAATATTACTGAGATTATAGTTTTATCAGAATTCTAATGAAGCTCGTATAAAAAAAATCGATCGCGCGTCACCCCCAAGGGAAGAGCATCAACAAAGGAAATCTGCTCTGAGAAAGGTGCTGAGGCATAATAAAACGTTTTCTTTTTATTCTTATAAAGTCCTTCATTCGTAGTTGATTATATTTAGAATTTGACGTAACGAATACAGGTATGTGCTAACTTTTATTTATTTTGAAAATTTTTTTTCTTCCGTTTTCGACATGTTTGTACGCATAAGCATTGCCTTCTATAAAGCTTTGAAACATCTGTGTTGAAAACAAGAGTTGATCTCTCTTCATAGAATCATTTTTTCCCAGTTTCAGCCAAAAGATAAATCGTGAATAGCCTTTTGTAGTTACATTCTTTACATACTCCTTTAAAGAAATGATAGTTATATTCAAATAGTATTTGTATAACTATATATTCCGTTAATATTTTGTTACTATTTACGTACAGTTATATCCTATTACCCAAACTCCCTTCTCTTCATATGTCGATTTAAATCTATGCATTTAAAGTTTCTAATTTCGAACTAACCTAGCATTTTAATTTTACCCGAATTAGACCCCTCCCCTCCCCGAAGGGAAAAAAAAAGTCCGTACCTGTGTTATAGTGGATAATTTCCTTTCGGATTTCTTGTCAATAATTATTTTCTTCAGTTTTGTCGATCTAATTTCCCTAAAAATCTTAATATACGCAAGATCTGAATTATTTTTGAAGCTTTTTACTAATTTTAAGTCAACGGCAGACAGATTATTTTTTTAGAGTTAATAATATTCTGTTGTAAAACATTTTATGCACGTTGGTACATTATGTGTTTCTGTTCTAGAGAGTAATTATGATTTGCTTTCATCGAACGTTGGATCGATTTCTGTTTATAATGCATCTTAACATTAGATTGGCAATGTTTTTTCCTAGCAGAATGTTTCATTCGCCTGATGGTACATTTTTTAAGAGTATTTTCGTTCAGATTTCAATGACAACTATATCAGATATATAATTATTGTATATTGTTATCAACAGAACTTTACTACGTAGTTGCTTCTCAATTTTCAGATACCCACCTGAAGTGTATTTTAAACTGTCCCCCCCCCCCCCCCCCCCGGGTGTTTGTCTAGCATTCGGTACTAGAGTCTGTGGGTTCGAGTCCCGCTATTGGCAATGGATGAGAGTTGTTCGGAATCAGCTTCAAGCCGTAGAACCGAAGTGCTCTCAACCAACCAACCAACCAACCCCCGCTGTTTGTTAAATAAAGAGATCGCATTGAATCAGAGAACTTAGTATCGCAGACAAGTTAAACGAAGCTTCTAACATTAATTATCATTAGGTTTAAAGAATTAGACGTTGCCGAAATAATCTGAGATTTTTTTCATATTTTTTTTCACCTTAAATTGTAAATTATTTATTGCAAGAAATTAAGTTAATAATAAGTATATAGATTATGAATTTTTTTTTATTTGTACATATACAAAGCATACATCATGAGAAATACGTTAAATCTGTTTGTAAATTTAATATCTTTTTCATTGAATATTATCGTGTGTATAAAACGCGTGCTGTATTCATACTTCATGGTTTGTGTTGTAAGGAGAAAACAAAATCATGTTATTTTTTGCAAACTATTTTTTATTTTCTAACAGAAAAAGTAATTGAAACTGCTATATATGTATATAGATTATGAATTTTTTTTTATTTGTACATATACAAAGCATACATCATGAGAAATACGTTAAATCTGTAAATTTAATATCTTTTTCATTGAATATTATCGTGTGTATAAAACGCGTGCTGTATTCATACTTCATGGTTTGTGTTGTAAGGAGAAAACAAAATCATGTTATTTTTTGCAAACTATTTTTTATTTTCTAACAGAAAAAGTAATTGAAACTGCTATATATGTATAATTGGGACTGAATTTTTCCCTTAAAATAAAAACCCCGCCATATATGCACTGCAAATTAAGTTAATAATAAGTATATAGTTTACACTTTTATTTAATTTAATTTATGTACATATACAAAGCATACATCATGAAAAATACTTTAAATTTGTGTGTATTTTGATATCTTCTTCATTGAACATTAGAGTGTGTATTAAAAGCGTGCTCTATCTATACTCATGATTTGTGTTTTAAGAAAGAACAGAAAAACCGTGTTATTTTTTTTTGTTGGATTCAGTCTTAGTTCGCAGTCGAAAGTAGTGAATCTCCGCTATGAAAGGGAAAATTTCCAAAGGAGAATTAGATATCTGCGAGATATATGTCGTATTGCTTGCTAGCTGTTTTTCATCGTTTCAAGTTAGGGCTGTTATTAAAATAGCTTTAATCATTCATTTACTGAAGCGTGGTGTCCCATGCGTCGTATTAGAAAGAACGGTTCATGCTCAAATGCCCATACCCTAAAAGACAGAGGAAGAGGCTAATTATCCCTTTAGGGAGTTTTGTGTGAAGGGCGAATAGATCAAGAGCGTCAGATGTTCGCTTCGTTTTTCAGTTCAGCAATTTTGCAGTTCCGCAACTTTTCAGCCGAAAGCATAAGTGTTTTATTTCAAGCTCAAGACTGACATTTGTCGAACAAAATGCCCTCGTTTCACTTTATCAGAGCGAAATATTTTTTGTCACGGATCGATATTGATCGCTTCTTCACTCGGTGCTTTTAATAAATAAATCCGACATTAATTGCTAGCCCTTTAATATTATTTGTAAATTTAGTTAAATAGCTCATTATAATTTATTAATGGAATATGATCAGGGGTGGTAGATTTCTCTTTTTTACAACTCTCTCTCTTTTTTACACTTGCGGACCTTGTTCATGGAATACGGAACAGGGTGGGTATAACAAGGTTCTGTATAACAAGGATTAATACCCACAGTCTGTTTTATATACCGTAAAATCTTGACTGTAATACGCACACGTGTATAATACGCATGCTTGATTTTGCGGGAAATTTTCGGAAAAATTTTCGGAAAAATTTAAAATTCAACTATAATACGCACCCATATCTTTTCAATATTTTATTTAAAAATTGCACAAATACTTATTAACGTAAATAAATTTTGTAATAAAAATAAACGAAAACGTCAAATTTGTTCGAAAAAAAACTTAAATTTTTAATCCAAAACAAACAATATGGTTATATTATCAGTATTAATCACTTTCAAAAGAATATAGCTCATCTATCGTTTGTCGTTTATTCAATGTTTAAAACTACGTTTTTTTTTTGTTGTACACGAGTATAATACGCAACCTCATTTTTGCGAACTAAAATGTGAAAAATAAGTGCGTATTATACTCAAAATTTTACGGTAAGTACAAATATGATAGTCTTAATGCAGCAATTATTTTGGACTTTCTCTTATAAAACTACATATTCTTAAGGTCGCATTGACCGTATAAATTCTGTAGTGTTTAAATGTTTTTTTTAAAGAACATCCAACAATTTAATGAAATGCTCTGCTTATAAAACAAAAGAGTGGTCTCTTGAAAGATGCAAGTTCTTTTTTTATACGGATGAAATTGAATTTTCTGCTTCTGTTTCCACTCGCGTTTCATTTCAATTCAAATATTATTGCTTTTCTAGTGTGCAATAAGGAAGATAATTTCGGGTATGATGAGAGAAGGAATATTATATTTAGACGGAATTCCAGCCAAGCCAAACGTACTAGTAATTTTTTAGCGCTCCAATTTCTTCATTTCCTGTGAAGGAAAAAGTACTTTTTGATGTCAAAGTTACTCGTATCGAATAACTTATCAATGAATGCGATAAATATATCAGCAACATTGCTAGGACTTTGATAACGTTAAGTTCTATGTCACAGACGATGTGTGTGTGTGTGTCTCTCTGTGCGTGCTCGCTCGCAGCACTAAAGGGCCGAAGTTTGAAAAATAAGTGTTTTCTTTATAAGACTTGGTTGTATAGAGTTGAAGGTCACGAGTGTGCTTTTATCGTCTCGGGATTTGACAGATGGCAAACGCTCAAAAAAAAAGAAAAATTCGTCTAATATTTCTCTGCATTAAATTACTCCCCCCCCCCCCGCTCTAATCGTGCTAGTTGTTCTAAAAAAAAAATAAAGTGCTTGTTTGAATTAGATTTTCTTCTCATGTGTCTGTGGTAGATATTGTAATTTTATGCCGTGTAATTTCCTCTATTATATAATCAGAAATAGTCGATAAAAGATGTTAGAATATGAAGAAATCTCTTTCCTTGTCGGGAAATATTTTGTTTTTTTTCTTCTTCCTAAATTAACTTCATTTTGGATTCCTCTTAATTCGAGCGACAAGAAGTTTCATTTCTGTTCAACCAGTGTCTATAACTTTGGAATTAATTTTAAGCGTTGGGTTTCTCTCAGGAAGTTTATCATTTCAAGAGAAAAAATAAATATGATATAGATTTTAACAGCCGTTCGTTGTTCTTCTAATTGAAACATGACTTTTACGTTGTCTTTTAAAAAGAATGTTCCCTTTCAGTTTTCACATTAACTGTATTAGAAGGTGTCGTACGATATGAATATAGGAATTATGAGCCGGATTTAAAAGAGAAGAGGAAACAAGTACACACGTACAGTCCGTTGTAACTCAGTGCGTTTATGAACTAGGAGCCCTTAATTAAAAAGACGAATTTTCCTGACGATTCTAGCCAGTTTCGTTAATTTTTGGCATAGACAGAGAGTACTGTTTCTGTCACAAATCTTGCAAATTCTTTTGCATCTCTTCCCAAAACTTGCCACGTAAGGATGGACACTTTAAGAAGTGTCCATCCTTACGTGGTGTGGAAGAAGTGTCTTAAGAAGTGTATTAAAGTACCGTAAGATGGGGTTGCTTTGTGACAGATTTTAGGTTTTTTCCTGTGCCAACCGATCAGTTTTAAAAGTAGCCCAAAACGAACAATTGCAAAACATTGGTACATCCTTTCCTTACGTAGTAATGTATTGCGCTAACCCGGATCTTTGAATTTGAATTTCTCAATGGTAATTAAATGTGTCACAAAGTTGCCCCGCCGAATGGGGCGGGGCTACTTTGTGACATCTGAGTTTTCGCCTTGAAATCCAAGAGGAAATATTACTTGACACGAAGTTAGACAGAAAAAAATGCTTATCAAAAGCTTGATACACAATTATATATACCTATTACAAATATTGGATAGCTTTATCTATATCTTTGACATCAGAGACCTCGCGTGCCAGGATAGCCATCAGTTCTTTGAGAAGATGAGGAAATTCGTCTTTCGGCACATTCTGCTCCTTCGGGTAATTTTTCCCCAGATAGTCAATACTTCTTTCACTCCAGTGGGATTTTAGAGGACGGAAAAATGCAACATCGAGCGGCCGGACGAGGTGGGTCGACTTTGGGGGTTATTTTTTGACAGTGTCAATGTGTCGCAAAGTAACCCCGTCACCTTTCGATATTTAGGTTAGGTTCTCATCTCTCTTGGAAATATCACTACACAAAAGTTATACTGCTCCATAATCTAACCAATATATTGACAATAAAAATAATGACCTGTAGTAGATGGTTGTATAATGTGTAAGCCTTCAGCACACAAAGTTTCCGAAGTTTGAGTCAATAGCTTGACAACAGGTTTGAACAATACACTGGCCAGCGAAGACAAATGGCGCGCAGAAGCTTCGGACACTGGCCACTAGGTGTCTCTGTATGTCGGACAAGCTGTTGGCGCTGTTTTTTTGCCTGCCCGGTATTACGGGCGCAGCGCAAGATCCGAAATACGAAAGAATTACTATGTATCAGAAAGTTACCCCTGCAGTCACAAACTCACCCCATCTTACGGTAACTAGAATCACTTACATAGATGGTAATATTATGCCACGGTCACTTACAGACATTGAGGGCCAAAAGTGCAATTTATAACGCTGATGTACGCAGAGACGCATCGTCGATGACGTTAAGTGACACTCTGGACAAGACTGCTTATCAAGTCGCAATGGAATCTCTTTGGGTTAAAATTTAAATTTTAATGTTAGTAATGTGATCTATTAGAATACGAATTGTATTTATCATGTTATCTGTTAATATATTTCATTTTTATGTTTGAAGCAAGCCTCTATAAATAATTCTGTTCTTAGTTTCCCCTTAACTAGCCGTGTAATAATGGAGCCTCTATAACTGTGTTTCACAACCTTTTTCGAGTCGCGACCCCCGTGAATGGCTTTCACGTATCTTGCGATCCCCCAACTCTCCCCACCCTACATATTTTCATTTAAAAGACATAAAGAAAAACATTAAAATGCATTTTCCATCATTTAAGTTCCAACTAAAGGTTTAATTTAACAAAAATAAAATTTTAAAGAAACGGTGAACATTAAAAAAACATTAATCGCTTAGGCAAGGATATGTAAAAGCAAGAACAGAACAGAATCTCAAGAAAAAGAATACACCTACCGCATGGACCCAGAATTATATAACAATAAGAATAGAAAAACTCTTACCTAAATAAAATTGCTATTTCCGTTGCGGAAACTGCAATTGCAGTTCCAAAAGTTACAACGGAGATTGATGAAAGACAGACTGACGTTTAGAATTTGTGTACTGTACGTAGTAAGTAACCACGAATTTCATTTATCACCAAATGAAGGCAGTTGAATTCTAACAAATAGGGTTTGCGCTTTGAAAGAGATTTTTATATTTGAGAAACATCACTGCCTTACAGTTTCATGGTAAATATATAATGATAAATTTTTCGGTGAAATTCGTTGAAAAGTTATTTCAATTGAATCAATCGCGAGATCACTCGTTAGTGAGAATTTAAGAAAGTAACCTTAGAAATATCAGCATAAAATGTCTAGCATTTTTGCTACAATTTCATTCTAGGAACTGCTTTTAAGTAACTTTAATGTTAGTTTAGAAAAATCTAGACGTAAAATTGCTATATTTAACCTTTTCCTTACGGGGTGGGATAACATGTGTCAAGAATGAATGGCCCAAGAATGAATATATATATATATATATATATATATATATATATATAGTGCTAGATTTCTAGAAATAGAGGTGCCGGAACGGTAACCTTCCGGGGTGTGTGGGGGGGAGTATTCAAAATTATTGATAAAGAGAGGTACCGGAACACCGTTCCGGCGCGTTCCGCCTCAAATCTAGCCCTGTGTATTTATATATACTAGCTGAAAACCCGCACTTCGCTACGGAGTACATTCAAATTAAATACAACGGTCAATGTATGCAATTAATGCCAAAAAATATAAAACAAAGTTGTTTCCAATACCCTAATTTTGAGCTGATAATTTTAAATTGTCTCTTAAAATATTTATAAAAACAGCATGATTCATTATGCCATCAATAAATACCAAATTACCTAGTCCTGGTGCTGACATGCACCCCCACACAAGGATACCTCCACCGTCATGCTTAACTGTTCCTACTAAGTTCTTGGGATTAAGTTCCTCATTTTTTTTCTTCTCCATACAAATATACGCCCATCAGCACCAAAAATGTTCATCGGCAAATAAGACATTATTCCAATAGGTTTGGGGCTTATTTATCATTGATAGTGCGAAGGGAAGCCTAAACTTTCTGTTTTTCTCACTCACAAAAAATTTTCTATGGGCAGAACGCCCATGTAATCCAGCTGTTCTGAGAACTCGTCCAAAAATTTCAGGTGAAATTGAAGTAGAAAATGTTTCATTGAATTCTGCAGAAACTTTTAAGCTCTCAAGCGTGAATTTTTCACAAAGTTTCTAATTATAAATCTCTGATCACGTTTTGTTAACTTTGCCGGACGGCCTTTTCTTACCTTGTTTTCGATCCAATTTTCTTCTTTAAAGCGTTTTTTTCACATACTGCACAGTAGAATGGGATAAATTGAGTAATTTAGCAATATTCCGAACTGATTTATCACTACTATGATGAAAAATAATCAATTTTCGAATGCTGTTTGTTGTTTCTTAACCACTACGAGCCATTTTTAAATAATAAATAGAATATTACGGAGTAGGCAAGCAAAAATTAAAGCCAAACGATATTTTAAATGCCACCACAATTCAAAAATAAAAATAAAGAGCCAGACGATAATTTTAATTATGAATTTATCCGAAAATATTTCAGTGTATGATGACTTTTGTGAGATAAAGTTTTTGTTACTTTTTGATTACTGGTTTCTTAAAAATAAAGTTTTACTATGTTTTCAAAATATTTCATGTAGTTTTGTTAAGACTAGATTATAGATCTTATTATTAAATACCCATTCTGAAATATTCATTTTAATTAATGGATAGACCCCTATTTCATCGAAATTCGTAAGTGTACTAACACTTTTGGGAGCCACTGTATATAGATATATATGAGGCGGTGAAAGGCAAAGTGGTGTAAGTCCAAAACGTTTTACTGCAAAAACTACAATAAATTCCACTATAAATTGAACAAATTATAGTTCATAATTATCATTATAATATTGCAAATAATAATTATTTGCAATTCTAATATAAATTGAACATGGAAATTACATTTTTGCCCTCAAATAAAAAAAGTTGAAAATGTGACTTACACCACTTGGCCTTTCACCGCCTCATATATCTATATATATATGTATGTATGTATGTATATATATGTATATATATATATATATATATATATATGTATATATATATATATATATATATATATATATATATATATATATATATCTGTATATATATATATATATATATATATATATATATATATATATATATATATATATATATAAAGGTTAAATAATAAAAAGAAAAAGAAAAAGAACTTTGGTTGAGACGAGTAAGTTTCTTTCGAAATCTTACGTGTAATTTCAAAATCCGTTATTTTCTGGAGTAAACACATTTTGTTTATTTTTCTGAAAAAGTATCGTGAGTGTACATTATATTCAGCACTAAACTTAAATATATTAATTTTTTTTGCTACTCAATTGTTACTTAAACCTGGAGGCAAGAAATACTCATTCTTTTCGGAAATCATTTGCAATTTCATAAAACTTGTTTCTTAGCTGAAATGTGTTCACAAAACGGTAATGTGCCGCATGATGCCGACACTTTGCCGACTCTAAAAACTGTTTAAAAAAAAAAAGTAACTGTCGCTGCATTCGTGGAAAATTTTACAGTAATTTTTATGGCTAAAGTATCTACTTATTATGCATTTCTTTAGATTTGAAAGATAATGAGATCATAATTGGATAGTATGATTCTACGGGGGAAGGACAGATGTCAAACATGCGTAATCTATTTATAAGTGTCTTTAAATGAATTATTTATATACAGTGTTCGTCTTATTAAGCAGGTGCTAATCATTCGCATCGCTACACTTCAACGAAAAAAAAATTATCATCCTATTAAAAGTTGAAGTTTGGTATATGAAAAGAGATGAATTTTAAATAGTATTGTAGGTGTTCTGTATTTAATTTAAAATGATGCCCAACTGAAGTAATTTTTAATTTAGGTATAATGAAAAATATTAAAGTATATTTATTGCAAGTAGAATCGTATCGTCTTTACTAGATTTTGTAGTAAATTATATAACGTTAAAAGGGTAAACTAATTAATTATTAGCAATTTTTCTTGTAGTGAAATTACATGATTTTATCATTTATATATAAAAATATAGTTTTCTTTAGCAATATAAATGTTATAAATTGCAGAACGTATAAAGCAAAGCAAAAAAAAATTTTTTCATTGCCTACACAGATTTTTTAAAATCAAGCAGTATTGCTGTGTAGTTTATTCTTAAAGAACTCACCATATCATATTTTTCATTTTGTTCTTTAACGTAGCGTGTAATCCATAGCACAAGGAATATTCATAAAAGTAAAATGATACGATAAATCTTCTGTACATGAAAGTTGAGTTCAGAAAAATTGCATGTTTGAGATCGAATGGGTTATACACGTAATTTAAGTTTACGGTGACTCGGTTGATCTGCTTTCTGTGTCGCATGCTCCATATTGCTCGAAATGACGCCTCGACACGCTTTTTGACAGAAAGTTGAGCTTCAGAGCTTTAGAAAGTCGTCATCTGTGAGTGTGTGGGTCGATACATATGAATCAAGGTCGAAATCATTTGAGGTAAAACGTCCACTGTTAGTCAATTGCATGAACTTAAGTTTCTTAAATGTGCCATGATTATATTCTTCGCCGCTCTAGAATATTTGATTTCAGAGAAATATTTTGTGTTGCAAAAAGAAAAACAGGGAGTAAAAGTATGCCTGTAGGAATGGAACATACAAATTCATTTTTCATTCAGCCTTGGTGGGTCGGTTATAAGTGCTTTAACAAGACAGCTATTAATATATTTATGTATTAATAGATCTATATATATATATAGTAAGTTTTACTAATTAATATATATATATATATATATATATATATATATATATATATATATATAAAACAGTTCCATAACTGACTCATTCATTCATTCATTCATTCACTGACTGACTGACATACAACGCACAGACCAAACCGCTGGACCTAAAGGGCTGAAATTTTGCATGGCGATTCTTCTAATAGTGTAGGGGTGCACTAAGAAAGATTTTTCTAAAATTCTTCTTAGATTTTTTTTAAATTAAATTTTTAAGTTGTTTTTTAAACTTTTTTTACGTTTGCATTTAAAATAATACATTGCGGATTATAAAATTTATATCACGAGAAAGATCATAAAAATTCCTTCAAAATGAAATCTTTTTCGAACCTTTACCTTGATTTTCTGATTTTTGGTGAATTTTTAAAGATTAATTTCTAGAATTTTATTTATTAAATGTTGATCACGTGATTTCTTTTTCTGGTACTTTAAATAAATTTATCGTCACGTGCATAACAACTAAATAGACAAAAATGATATTCTTTTTCTTTCTAATGCAGCAGACGATTGGATATTATCCAAAAAAAATAAATATCCCTTACGATTTTTTTATAAATATATATATATATGTATATATATTTTGACATTAATTGCATACATTGACCGTTGTATTTAATTTGAATGTACTCCGTAGCGAAGCGCGGGTTTTCAGCTAGTCTATATATATAAAACAGTTCCGTAACTGACTCATTCATTCATTCATTCATTCATTCATTCACTGACTGACTGACATACAACGCACAGACCAAACCGCTGGACCTAAAGGGCTGAAATTTTGCATGGCGATTCTTCTAATAGTATAGGGGTGCACTAAGAAAGATTTTTCACAAATTCTTCTTAGATTTTTTAAAATTAAATTTTTAAGCTGTTTTTTAAACTTTTTTTACGTTTGCATTTAAAATAATACATTGAGGGTTATAAAATTTATATCACGAGAAAGATCATAAAAATTCCTTCAAAATGAATTTTTTTTTCGAATTTTTACCTCCATTTCCTGATTTTTGGTGAATTTTTAAAGATTAATTTTTAGAATTTAATTTATTAAATGCTGATCACGTGATTTCTTTTTCTGGTACTTTAAAGAAATTTATCGTCACGTGCAAAAAAAAAATAGACAAAAAAATATTTTTTTCTTGCTAATGCGGCAGACGATTGGACTTTATTTTGTCTATAAAAATATCCCTTACGGTTTTTTTATAAGTATGTTTTTTTTACATCAATTGTATACATTGATCGTCGTATTTATTATAAATATATATATAATTATTTTTTTTTTGGAATTAATTGCATACATTAACCGTTGTATTTAATTTCAATGTACTCCGTAGCGAAGCGCGGGTTTTCAGCTAGTATATATATAAAACAGTTCCGTAACTGACTCATTCATTCATTCACTGACTGACTGACATAGAACGCACAGACCAAACCGCTGGACCTAAAGGGCTGAAATTTTGCATGGCGATTCTTCTAATAGTGTAGGGGTGCACTAAGAAAGATTTTTCAAAAATTCTTCTTAGATTTTTTTAAATTAAATTTTTAAGCAGTTTTTTAAACTTTTTTTACGTTTGCATTTAAAATAATACATTGAGGGTTATAAAATTTATATCACGAGAAAGATCATAAAAATTCCTTCAAAATGAAATTTTTTTCGAATTTTTACCTCCATTTCCTGATTTTTGGTGAATTTTTAAAGATTAATTTTTAGAATTTAATTTATTAAATGCTGATCACGTGATTTCTTTTTCTGGTACTTTCAATAAATTTATCGTCACGTGCGTAACAACTAAATAGACAAAAAAAATATTTTTTTCTCTTTCTAATGCAGCAGACGATTGGATATTATAAAAAAAAATGCATATCCCTTACGATTTTGATATATATATATATATATATATATATATATATATATATATATATATAGATAGATAGATAGATATATATTTTACATCAATTATATACATTGATCATCGCATTTATTATAAATATATATATTTATTTTTTGGCATAAATTGCATACGTTGACCGTTGTATTTAATTTGAATGTACTCCGTAGCGAAGCGCGGGTTTTCAGCTAGTATATATATATATAGTAAAACCTCATTTATCTGGCCCTCGTTGATCCGGATCAGATTTGTAGACATTATTTTTATTTAAGAATCACATTAGATAATAATTTTTAACTATGATAGCAAGAACGTAACTACAAGTTCGCCAAATATTCAATTTTAGTTTGATTCAATGTAAAGTTCCTGCATAGACTTTAAAATAAATTATGGTAATAAAACGCTTTTTGTTGAGTTTAAGAAAGCTTTACTTGACTTGCCAATTCTTTGTTAAGTGAAAAGTGTTTGTGGAAAGTCATTTTTGTATTTTTTAATGTCTTGTAAACAATACTATGTAATTTTGTTACAAAACATAGTTTTTTATCGTGATAAACGGTAAGTCTGCTTAGTTAAGGATTTTGCTTTGCTTATTACCCGGATTATCCGGATTTTCGATTATCCGGATTACCCATGGTCCCAGTTAGTCCGGATAAACGAGGTTTTACTGTATATATTAAACGAGCAGTGATTCCAAAGGCGGAATTATTTTATTTCTTTACAATTTGTTTAAGTTTAAATTCCATTCCCGTTCAAAATGTTAACAAGGTTTTAAATCGGTACATAACTTTTAATTTTCTATAGTGTTTGGGAAATGGCTTGCTAAATAGTAAATTAACAAGAGCTTTAAAACCACATTTCGTTATAATAAAATTATTCTAAAGATTAATGCTACAATATTTTAAAAGTAATTAAATTGTCATTTTTTTCTAAGGGGCGCAAAATCTTCCAATTTAGTACTAAATTAAAAAGTAGGATTTTCAGCCAAAAAACCCACCCTTTTAATTATTATTATTATTATTTGTCGTCGAGTGAAAGAACTATCTTTAAGATTTCAGGAATTGTCTGACTTCTGTTTTCCTTTTCATCCGAAGGTCAGATGTATTAATATATTTTATTTTAAACTAAGAAGTCATTTCCTTTAATCGTACTTAAATTCAGTTTTCTCTATTTTCGTTTTGACTCTTCTGATTGTTGCACAATCAACGCCAAAAAACTTTATTCGGGAAACCTATTGTATATCAAAGAGTTTTGATAATCCTCGCATTTGTAAATTGTTCCTAGTGACAATCATACCTAATGATCCTCGCCCTTATAATGAATTATTAATTAGTTCGAAACATGTAGCCATCCTTTATTTTAATGTGGATTTTAAGAAGTTGTGTGTTTCAGTCAGTGAGACACATTGTAGTATTTTCTCTTCAACCTATTTCAATATGACTAAGATTCATACAATATAAAAGTGTGAATTTACTTTAGTCGGATGCCCTTTAAAATGTTTTGAGATTTAAATGTTTGTTCCTGTTAACGAGATATTCGTATAATAAAGTGTCTGAAATGCACTAAAGTTTTATGTAGTCGCAGATGATTTCTTTTTCTTTTTACTAATAGCATGAGTTGTATTTTTGCGATAGCGAAGGATGTTTTACATTTTAGCTTTTTATTCCTACGAGACATCATAATCGGTATACTCGTGCTTTATCTATTTTTTTCCTTCTCCCATTTATCGCACACTTTCCTCTCCCTTTTTATAGTGCCACTTATTTAGAATATTTTACCATTTTCCTGTATAATGCTTTTAAGCTGAGAATTTTTTTTTTATTTTTTATAAACCATATTAGTCCTACTCGTCATGGAAATTTGGAGTATCTTTTAGCTGAGATTAAAATCGCACATAAAACTTTTTAAAGTTAGAATAAATATATACATCGTTACGAAATCACCAGATAGGCATTCTATATTTAAACATTCTATATCCCATTAAAAAAAATAAAGAATTCAAAAAAATGTCGGAACAGTTTGGGGAGAAAATCATCGAAATTTATTCATTATTTGAATTTAAGGTTTCCCTAGAGTTTTAAAGCAATTGCTGAAAAATTATACTTTTGTATGAAAAAAAATAGGTAATCTAAGACTAAAACGTTTGTTTCTACAATCTTCCGAATGTCTATGGATGATGACCAAATGTCTAGAGCGCTGGCTCTCGGTACCAGAGTCTGTGGGTTCGAGTCCCACTCTTGGTATGAACGTTTGTAGCCGTTCGGAATCGGCTTTAAACAGTATGTTCCGATCTAATTAACCCTCGTGTAGCAAAAATTTACCAAACCGAAAGTCTATGAAATCGACGTAAGTGTTAATGAAAATGGAGACAGAATTTGATGAGGTGGGATTACTTATAAAAAGCACATTGCGATCATAATTAAAGTATCCGTACTATGCGCTACTAAAAAGTAGTGATTAAATTGCAGTGAAACTTTAAGGAAATATTTAGTTGATCGTCTAGGCGGAAGAAACATATGAGAAATCTAAAAAAATCACTAGTGAGGTCGGTTGCCAGAAGTAACAAATATGGATATTATAAGTATTTGTAGCAAAGACAAAAGAGGCACGAACACGAGTGGCAACTTTCCAGTTTCATCCACGATCGATTAACTGCTATTCAGTATGTTGTCTTTGCCGATGTAAAGTACTACATCCGCTGTAAAGTATGTTAAACGACAGAATTGATGGTGTCCGGAATTATGGTGCTCATCACGCTACGTTAATTGGATGATCCTGACAAACTCTCGGGAATCCCCTATGTCTGAAGTTATTGTGGGTGAAAACCCATGAACGAATCAGCCGTTGAATGGGATATGAATGAATCATTTCGTATTGAAGTTTTCTTACAAAATTCTACGCACTATATCATGTGTGCAGGAACTGTGTCCTGTGGGAAAACGAGAGACTTCGTTGCACTTGTTATACAACTAACAATTTCATAACAGTTCGCGATGACTTTAGTTATTAACTTTATCAGATATTGATCGGTGTATCTTCTCAAATTAGTGATGCGACATCGATAACAAAACATCGATGTTTTGAAACATCGATATTCAATATTAAAACATCGATGCTAATAAAACATCGCCCAAAAACCATCGATGTTTTTAAACATCGATGTTTTAGAACATCTATGTTTTAAAACTGGTTTAGTAATCTCTAACATTAATGTTACTTCCGTTAGTCGTGGGGGGAGGTGGTGATTTAATTTTACACAAATGACAAAAACTTGGTTGCTTTGGGCTACATTGATGACTCAAAATTCTCGTTGTAAATACCGTCATGTTTTGCCTTCAAATGTCCAGATAAATTCGTGGTATTGCCTGAAGTTTTAAGGGACTTAAGGCAAATATTGCATTTCGACAATTTGTCAGAGGTTTTGTAAGAATATTTCCAAACGGTACTTTTGGGAGGCATCTTACTAATAATATTAACGTCAACTTATATAAAACCAGCGCAAAACAAAAACTTAAATGGATGCACTCGTGTATATACTATTTGTAAAATAAAACCCCATGGAAGGTTCTGGAGTGTCAGGAACATTCCAAGCGCTTTGATTGGTTCATTGGTTGTTAATTGCCATTTGTCTATTTGCTAAGGAATCATTCCCCCTTTTGTATTCGTCCTTTTCAGAATTCAGACTTACATTTACTGAGTGTGAAAATTATGCTATGTGGTAAATTTTTTTAATTACGGTACTTTTTCATTAAAAAAAACATCGAGACAACGTAAAACATCGAGCACAAAACATCGATGTTAAAAAAACACCGGCTTCAATAAATCGATGTTTAAAACATCGACATCGATGTCGCATCCCTATCTCAAATAAGAAGAGGGAGACAACTACAAACGTTGATTTTAAGCTTCATAGTTGGTGAAGTCAGTGGCAATTTTTGAAATATATGCGGATTTTTGTCCGCCATATCTGGCTTTTGGGGACATTCAAATCAAAATCATTTACAACCATGTTGTTCTAGAATTCGACGCGAGAATTCGTTTGCGAGGAACGTTAAGGTGAATATCTGTCGTGCTGCAAAGTTCAGCTGCTACAGTGCCTCAGTTCGGCCTAGTTTCTGTGAAAAGAAGTGCATTTTTCGCAGACACTACATATTGTGTGTAAACCAGCCTGCACGCGTTGTGTATTGATCAGTAATGTTATTGATTTCTTCCATGCCCCGGCGGTGTCCACAGTTTTGCCCTGCGGTTTGCATTTGTTAGGTTTTGCGCCCGCAACATTCTGTTTCACTAAAACTTTCCGATGGGGAATTCCGTGGCGAGTCAATCACGTTTACGTTGTGTCAGTCGCCGGGAATTTCCGTGATTTACTACCTATTACAGTTATATTTAACGCAGCACTTTTAGGCAAAAACGTTCTATCACTGAATACAACCTCTACGGACTAAATGGAGTGAAGTACCTAGTGTTAGTTTTATATACTTATCTATAGATGCCATAGTGCGTATAATAATGACTTTCTGTTTTTTCTGTTTACAGCATCCTCTGGGGTGAATTTGTGAACTAATATTTTTCCCATATGGTTTCTTGCCAAAATTTATACCCTTCGTACCAAAATTCTTTCAAAGTTTTAGAGTCTTTTGATCAATGCGTGAAGTTAATGAGGTTTGTAATTGGGATAATTAAGCTATTAACACGTCCTGCTTTTTCAAAATTGCGCTTTACTCACTATTTTTATTTCTATTTTACAGAAATAGAATGCTCTTTCAATTACTTATAACCCATTATCTAGGGTTTTCTCTTTACAACTACATAAACTTATTCTTCAAAATTTAATGAGATGTACTATTCTAAATAATGTCTTGAAGGTATCTGTCGGATAAAATTTAAATCATGTCTATTAGAAGAGAGAAGGGAAAAAAAGGAAAATGCGACATGTATATACGTATATATCACAGAATTAGATATTCTAATGAAATCTAAATAGAGTGGGATTGAATTATGAATATTACAGGATAAGTTTTTTTTAAATATTTCAATATTCTTGTAAAATTCTAATAAAGATCACTCGTTCGTTTTTATTTATTTAAAACTTTGCTGATTTATTTTCTTAAGAAGTTTCCAATAAAATCCAAAAAAAGTAAGTTCTCTATTAAAAAATTAGTATCTATATCTTAAAACGTTTTATGATGACTATATTACGAGTAATTTCTCCATGTAATTTATTTTTAGCTTATGATGGAAATCACCATAATTCAAGAGAAGATTAAAGAATAGGATTAACGATTTGCATTTACTGGCATTTATTCAGATATATTTATAGTTGAAACTTATTTTAGTCTTTACTGTACTTGATTTTAGAATGTAGGAAGTGAATTAAAAATTTTCTTCTTGTAAATCTTCTTTTCTGTCTTTAAAATGCTGAACACGTTTTCTCATTTCCCTGTCTTCCTTTTCACTCTAATCTATGTTTTTCATCTCTCTTTCTTTGTATACCATTTACTTTTTACGTCATTATATTTAGGCAAAGTCTTACCGCATAAAGCAGGATTGTCATGTAAAACTAAAAAATTTGAGACGTGTTATAGTTTGAATATTTGTCATTTTGTTACAGTTTAGTTTGCTCTCCCTTTCAACTGCCCAGCATTCGTATTTGTTTTAAATTTATTAATACTGAGCAACAAAATTGATAAAATTTCCTTCTCGTGCTTTACTGAAGAATGAAAGCTTTTTGATAAACATTATAGGGAAAGGAATTTGCCCATAATGATCGAGAATAAGTATATTTCATATGTTTAATTTAAAATAAATGCAGTGTTAAAATTTAAATGACTTAAATTTGTTCATTAATGTCTTCCTTTCCACTCTAATCTATGTTTTTTATCTCTTTCTTTGTATACCATTTACTCTTTACCAACGGTTTACTCTTTATCATTATATTTAAGCAGGGTCTTACCACACAAAGCATGATTGTCATATGCAACTGCAAAATTTAAGACTCGTTGAAGTTTGAATATTTGTCAATATTGTGTTACAGTCTAGTTCACCCTTCCTTTCAATTGTACAGCATTCGTTTGTGCTTTAAATTTATTAGTATTGAGCAACCAAATTGATAAAATTTCCTTCTCGTGCTTTACTAAAGTATGAAAGCTTTTTGAGGAACATTTTGGGAAATGTTTATATTAAATTCAACTTAAAAATATAACTTTGGTAATTAAAGTTATGAAAGGTATGAATACATGATAAGTTTAACCTTCATAGAAATATTAGTATATAAACTTACATTTAGAACACACAAACTATTAAAATATACAGTGCAAGTTTCATAAAAATATGAACCGGTGGGCACCAAAACAAACATACAAACTCAAAACATTGTTGCCAATTTCAGCGTTCGAAATTTACCTAACAAAATGGATTTAGTTACCCCGGTGGCTTAAAAAAACCCCGATAACGGCATATTTTATAGGTTTAATTTCAAATAAATGCCGTGTTAAAATTTAAATAACTTAAATTTGTTCATGATAGATAAAAAACCCAAACTGCAGTAATTCAAAATATTATGCATTTGAAAAGAAAGATTATCTTTGGCAGTAAAGAAATAATGTTTTGGCATTGGCATTGTACAAAGATAATTCTAGGAAAATACAACTTTTTTTGTTACAGTTATCCAATTCTGGCAATAGATATTGAATCATTTATTTTTACTTGTATGAGCAATATTGCAGTCACCTGAGAACTAAAGGGTACTTACATTTTATTAGTCAGATGAACTGTTTTGCAAAATTTCTTTGCAGCGACATGAAATTTTCACCAAGTGAGGATTTTTGTTCAAAACGTAAAAATGAAAGTTTCTGAGACTCTAAATTCTTCTCATAATATTATTATTGATAGAAAGACTGTTTCGCCGTAGTTCAGGAAAACATCTTTTTAATAGAGACATTTTAATGCTATACATTTCACTTAAATATTACCACCTAGAAGTTATGACTTAAAAATGCTTCTCGCAAACTTAATTATCCATTAAAGAAAGTGTTTAAGATATCCGACTACGTTTAAAACGCCAATTTTGATGAAAACTGATTCTGAATTTTGTTTTATTCCCGATTCTTAAAAAATGTGAATTTCTGTTTCTAAATCCCTATGATCATTAGATATGAAATAAGAGTGATTCAAACAGAGCAGCAGCTGTCCATTTCAATACAAGTGAATACTTTGTGTATTCTGAAGAACTTATTTTTCACTAAATATGTATACGACTATTGTAATAGCTGAAAATAAAATCATGGTATGTCTATGAAAATTTTCAGGTATGTTTTTTATAGTACTAAGAATGTAATGAACTACAGATTAGGCTCTAGGTATATTATTTTTCGATTAGCTGTATTTATAAAAAATCTCATGAGAAATTACAGAAATTTTGCATTCAATAGCATGTAATGACTTATTTTTTTTAGATTTCGAAATATCTATTAGTTTTTAGTTCAGGACACTCAGGCGTGCCTAAAGTACATATGACAAAGAGTAATTAAAGTCATATGCATAGCTATTTTTTTTTTCAGAGCTAGAGGTTTTATGTATAAATTTGCTACATTTCGACCAAAAGACTTGTAATTTTGTAAAAAGTTGTATAGTTTTGGACTATTTTTTATTACCACGTTTTTATTAACTGGCTTTCTTGTTTGTGTGTTTGTCCAGTACTAATCTTGCAGTCGATTTTTAACAATGCATTTGATCATTTTCTTTCAAGTTGATGGGATAATTCAGCAAAAAAATTTTAAAAATGTATTTATCAATACATAGAATTGTCAAGTTTATATGATTCAACAGAAAATTTAAAAACGTGGTATATAAAAAGTTCTTTTTATCTTGTAATTATTTTTCATCATTTTCGTATTTTGGTGCTATATTCCTCCGAAAAATACGACAAAATTTTCGAAAGTAAAGTTTTTGTAAAAAATGGTTCCGAACCTAATCGGATACCTTAAAGCGATGAACACTAATATAAGTAGGTAATATTCTTAGTGTAGCGTATCAAAACCATTATCAAAGTAACTGTGACCTTTTTATTTTAACCAACCTTCAACACATTCTAAAATGTAAAACATCATTCCTTAGTCAAATCAAGTCATGTAAAGTTCATAGCACACTGTAAGAGGAAGTGAATTACTTTTACGCTATCAATTCAAGTTATTCATTTGATAAATTAACAATACTTATTTTTGTGCGGTGGCAGTCTCAGACTGAACGTATTCAGGATTTTTGTTTACTTATTTACAAATAAAAGTAATTATGTAGTATTTGTTACTAAAGGATCACATACGGGTATTATGAGTGTGTTAAAAAAGCAAAATTTTCTGGAAAAGGAACTCCAAAACTTTCTCCTTAATCATTGTTTTTAATCTACTAAATATCATTATAAATTAGTAATCATGATTGTTATCGTAGATAAACATTCATCGCATTAGATTTGTCACTATCGAATGTTTTTTTGGATTCTATAAAATGAATAGGAAATAGATAAATAAATGATACGTATTTGAAATCTGTATTTTATTGTAAAGAAAAATTAATTATCTCATAGAGTACACAAAACACGCACACATGCACACATACATATATTTGGACGAACACGAGTATATATATTTACATATTGCCAGTTAACGGAGGAACATCTGTTTTCAACAGATTGTTCACTCTTTTTTAACACCTGTGGTCCTTTTTATTGTTTGAAGAAGTAATATTGGAAGGAGTTACTTTCACTTTGAACAGAGGGTCGATCCTCTTGGCTGTATTGTCAAATATTTGGCAAATGGTCAAACCGATTTGTAGAACGGGATAAACCAATGTTTTTGGACTCAGGGGATGAAAGGCAGTTCGTTTGGTTTGGTAACTGAGGCAGTAATAATGACTGATACTGTCCATACTGGAAAGAAAGAAAGATAATTAATGACAAGTATGTAAAGTTGAAAAATGTTGATTAAAATATAGAAGGTATGACAAAAATATATTAAGTATGTATTTGAATATGGAGAAAAGCATTTTTGCAGTAAGGCTGCTTTGTAATAACCCTATTGGACTCGCTCACCTCAATGTTTACCCGTGGAGAAAATTTCTCCATGGACTGCCGACTTAGATTAAAATTTTTTAAAAAAATTGTCTTCCGTAATAGAGAAAGAAATTTTACACCTTGCGGCATTTTTAGTTTTTAAAAATGCAAATAATATTTTAAAATTTAAATTATTCGGGGGAAAAAAATCTGGTATAGGGTGTTTAAAACGCTCCTAAATTCCTTTGGTGGAGAAATTTATAAAAGTAATCCTGTTGCAAGGTGCAGAAAAGTTCAGGCTATCTGAAAATACCATTTTTATTTGATTATTAGCATTTATGTGGCTGTAAATAGTAGACAAATTTTCTCCATAGGTTAACCTTGAGGAAACCGAATCCAATAGGGTTAGTACACATCAGCCTTAAAGTTTATCTTGATCATTTGTGTCATAGAAATCTGAAAGGCCTTTTGGTAGGAGAAACTGAATTCGCAATCATATATCATCTCTGTTATTTGACATCTTTGTTCTTTGCTTAATCTGATATTTACTTTTTATATCCGAGAATCCGAAAGCTATCCCTCATACATTCTACCCCACACACAAAACTTTACTTGTTTCCTTTCAAACATTTTACACAATTTTCAGAAAATTATGTTTGCTCATTTTCGAAAATAAAAGTTTTCAAAACATGAATTGGTAATTGACTTTTTTCATTTGAACTGATTTCCACATTTTAGCTTTTCCCTATATTAGAGACAATCATAGACATGAATAACAAAAGAAAAAATCGCGTGTATTTCTAGATAGCGCCATTATTAGATCCACTTATCAGGCTTACGTTGACATCTTTGTTCTTTGCTTAATCTGATATTTACTTTTTGTATCTGAGAATCTGAAAACTATCCCTCATACATTCTACCCCATACACAAAACTTTACTTGTTTCTTTTCAAACATTTTACACAATTTTCAGAAAATTATGTTTGCTCATTTTCGAAAATAAAAGTTTTCAAAACATGAATTGGTAATTGACTTTTTTCATTTGAACTGATTTCCACATTTTAGCTTTTCCCTATTAGAGACAATCATAGACATGGATAACAAAAGAAAAAATCGTGTGTATTTCTAGATAGTGCCATTATTAGATCCACTTATCAGGCTTACGTTTGGAAGTACCATATTCGCGCATATCATGAATGAGATGTAAACATTACAAAGAAATATTGTTTGTTTAGTCCTTGACGCATCGAAAAAAACAGTATTAAAGAAAATATTTGCTTTGAGGCATATTTCTTGCCTCAAAGGCATATTTCTTGCCTTATACTAACTTTTTAGAGATCACTGTCTTAATTTCGTTGCATGGTTAAGGCTTCTGTGTACTAAAACCTATTGGCTCACCTCAATGTGAACCTATGAAGAAATTTTGTCTACTTTTTACAGCTACATAAATGCTGATAATCCAATAAAAATGGTATTTTCAGATAGCCTGAATTTTTCTGCACCTTACAACAAGATTCATTTTATAAATTTCGCCCACCAAAGGAATTAATGAGCGTTTAAAACACACTATACCAGATTTCCCCCCCCCCGAATAATTTAAATTTCAAAATATTTGCATTTTTTCAAAAAACGAAAAATGCCCCAAGGTGTAAAATTTATTTCTCTATTACGGAGTTCAACGTTTTAAAAAAAATCTTGAAATCCAAGTCGGCAATCCTTGGACAAATTTTCTCTGTAGGTTTACATTGAAGTGAGCGAATCCAATAGGTTAGTACACAGCAGCCTAAGTAAAATTCAAGAGGTTACCAAGAATATATTCTTTTTTTATTAAAGTTTTTGAATTCAGAATATATAGTCCTCCATACTTAAATTTTACAAAATGAATGTGTTATATAATATTATGTTCAGATTATAGCATATACATCTGATTTCTTTTCTACATTTGAATAATAAAATATTAAAATATTTTGAATTTTGAAATGTTTAATGACTTCTTAAAACTTCTCAATCTATATCCAGATACTAGTGATACTTTCTTTTAACTACTGATGATGCATGGAACCGTGACATGATCATCTTTCAAATACTATAAAAATAATATGGGGAAAAGTATAAGGTGTGTCATTTACCATCCCTGACTATGATGCGTCTGTATTCCTATAAACTGTACATTTTGGTCTAAGAGAACTTTAACAGATTATTGAAAGTAGGGTAAGTATGCCTAATATGAGACCCCAGCTTATAGGACGTATAAAGTGCTGCCGCCTGGCGACTGGAGCGTAAAACAGTAGTCTATTGCATCATTCGTAATCGGTGAGTTAGTCGAGTGTTTGCAAGCGCACACAAAGGTGCAGTATATTTTTTCCTGAATGTGTACTCGTCGACTTTTTTGCATCACCATTTTCATTGAATGTTTTCACCTTTAAGGTAAGACTCTTATTAAAACTGTTAATATTGGATAGGTAGCTATAAATGTGGAGTGTAAACACGTCTGTTTGTTTTTAAGCTAACGTCAATCCTACCCTAAAAAATTCGTTGGCGTGTGCAACAACATGGTCGTACCCAATATGAGACCCCAAATCATGCCTAATATGAGTTAGGGTATCATATTAGGAATTTTAGTTTTCACTCTCACAGCCATGTTTCCTTTGAAGCTGCAGATGCAATGACGCCCAGGCAAAATCCAGAACCATGTAGCAGTAGTGACAATGTGTAAGGTATTGATCAAACAACAAGTTCAAAGCAGTTCTTAGTGACTCCTGAAGAAATAAATCCCTTGCCTACGTTACCTGAGAAAAACACATCAAAACCAAGTAGGGCCCGTAAAGCCGATATTATCACATCATCGCCCTATAAAAATAAATGGATTGATAGCATTAATAAAAGAACTGCAGCATATTCGGAAAAAACTTTTTTCCTACAAGAAAACAAAAAAGGAATAGACCTAAAAGATAAGAAATCAAAGGATAAACAAGGAAAAGGAGATTAAGATAAAAAGAAAAAGATAATGAAACAATAAAGGAAAAGGCAAAGGGGTCCCTACAGGAAGGGAGGGATGAAAATGCAACGCTAGTTAAAAAACAGAGAACGAATAAGCCTAATTATAGCTATGATGATCTCGGCTCATTTGAAGATCATGAAAAACTTTCTCTCCATGACATCAGTGATGATAGCATTGATGAAAATGACGCTGAATGCCTTTTTTGTGGTTGTTTATTTTCAGAAGACAAACGGGGAGAGCAGTTGCGTCACTGTGCTTCAGGTGGTGTTTCAGGTGGTCCATGAAGATTGTGGAGCTGACGAACTTTTTATTTGTAAACAATGTGAAAAGTTTGAATCTAAAAACAAAAAGTAAATAAAACCTGTAGTGTAAACCAACTAATTTCTTTAAAATGTCACTTTCTTTTTCATCTATTAGTGTATATAGGTAACCGTTATCTAATTATTGTGTACAGTTTTGTTTTTACGAACTTTTCAATAATTCTAATTCATATTTAGAGTTGTCGAATGGAGGTCTCATATTAGGACTACTTTTTTCAGACCCCGAAAATGGAACACTTGTGTTTATAATTTCATACAAGAAAATTGTAAGGTTATTTTCAATTTTATGTCATCGTTATATGTAGTAAAATATATGTATTAAAAAGGATATGAAGTTGGTAGTCTAATCCCTCACTAACTTTCCTAGTTATATATAAAAATAAAAAGGGCCTCATATTCGGCATACTTACCCTATAAATATAGTGCTTTTAATTATTTATTAACGTTTGAAAGTAATATTTGCATTATGAAAATTAATTTATAACTTAAATTTATTCTATGAAAGCAAGTTTATATTAAAAAAAGATTTATTAAGTAACAAATAAATCAGTTTTTTCTCTTTGCATTTCAAAACGATTGAATCAAAAGAAATCATTTCTCACTAGAAGCTCACTATTTACTAATATATTATATTCCCTTTGCTCTTTTTTGAGGTTATTTTTGTATCGTATGTTCATAGGGGAAAATGTATTAATTGATGAGTATGATTTATTTAATAGAGGAAAAATATAGTTGTTGAAAAGGTTACTTAAATTTTTGGTTTAATGCACGGTTATATTATCTCGTCTTGTACACACATACATAAACAAATATATATGTTTGTCGAAAGCATGCATGCTTAAGTGCGAGTCCCAATGACTAGTATTGGTTACATTAAAAATAACTATTGGCGTTCCTTCTCTCCTTAAACATAAATATTGACATCGATAATGCATATATTGTGTAACATTTGTAAGTATTTCATAAACACAATATCTTCTCAAAATGAGCACAGTACATGCGAACTTTAATAGCTGGTGTTGATCTAATACGCGAGGAATAAAAATATTTAATGAACATAAGAAATATAAATAAGGTGATCACAAAGGTATAGAAAAGTAAACTTCCTTTTTACATGTAGGAGTTAAGATAAGCAGACTGCGGATGGGATTAAAAAAGCCTCATTACTACAGTTATGATATAATTATAACACAGTTATATGCGATCTATTGAAAGTCTGTTTTTGTATATCCTTCCACTCAATAAATAGCTCACTCTTCTACCTTTTTTCGCGGTAAATAATGCTCAAGTTAAGATGACTTCAGCTTGTTTATGTAGTTTCCTTACCTTCCATCGTATAAGGTTATCTAGTGGAACGAGAGTAAGGTTTAAAGCAAGTCACGACTGAACAATTTTTCACTTTGAATATAATGGGAGCAATTAATCTTACAACTGCAAAGCGAAATAATTAGCAAGTTTAATTCTTGAGTTATTAAATATAAATATTCCTTATAAATGATTACATCTCGTTATAGCATAAGAGTTTTGCATTACCACCTAAGATTTTACGTGTACAAGTCAAACAGATCTATCGTCACACATTAACAGATTTTGCGCTTTCTTATCAATTTGCAATCGGGTAATTCCATTGCTTCTTGGATATTTACCATCTTTTGTAAGTAGTGACGTACGAAGAATGTGATTTAAAATACATGAGTTTTGTTAAATAGAATATGTTAAAATAAACATAAAAAATGTATGGAGGTGATATGAGATAGAATAATACGATTGAAAATAATAAAAAAACTCACCTTTGATTTTTCTCTTTTATACCTTTGACTCTCTTCTGTACCGTCCATGTCTGGCATTTTAAAATTGTCAAAGAAAGGATGTTTTAGAAGTTGTGCACATGTATATCGTTTTTGTGGATCTTTATCTAAACATCTCTAAAAATAAAGTATATTAAAAATTAATTACCCAAATGGAATCAAATTAAAAAATGTTATCGTAGTTTATAATCTTGTCTTAGAACTTCTTTTTTAAGCTAAGAGAAATTTATTATCACTAGTTAACTTATAGAGAATAGCTCACTTCTAACCAGACTTGGGTGTATATAATTTAAAGTGGCACTCTAAATGAATTTGATACAAACACAGTTTATACATGAAACAATGTTTATTGAATTCGTTGCACATATAGAATTTGCTTTTACAGCAATAAGCATACGTACTACTTGTACGGAATATATATATTAGCATTCAATAAAACTACACTTTGCAATACTCACAACCTAGAGAGTCAAACCAGCAGTTCTGCCACGTGAACTTTGGGCCCCCTAAGCACTAGCGCCGGCTAACACCTGGAGCTGCTTACCTCGTAGCTCCCTTAACTCGCTTATCTATCAACCTTAACAACCTTCTTCTTTTTAATCAAGCTGCATGGTATTTATACCCAGCGCGTATGCCGAAATTAGCATATCTCAAGCAGCTTCTTTAATTCATTCACTCAAAAGTTCGATTCTTGTGAATCGAATCTTATGTATACCTTACAAACTTAAGTAAAGAATTTTTACATCTTTTATATTTTGCTTTCATTTTATAATTTGGATGAAAGGCGGAAACAAGGAGACAATGTATATTTATAAGTTAATATTGTTTTCTTTTCTTTCAATTTGCTTAAATTTATTGATTATATAAACTATGCCAATAGTTTATATAATCAATAGTTTAAATAACACTTGACTCTGCACCTCCAGAGGTAAATTTGAGAACCTCCAAGTTCTCAGATTTACCTCTGGAGGTGCGGGGTCAAGTGTTCCGGTCTCGTCACTTGACTCGGTTCAAAATTACGGGACCGGCCCATAGGGGGGTAATGCTGGTCCACCTATACGGTGCTCCCAGAAAAGTGGCCAGCAAAACCGCGGTGTCACATGGTGGTAAGGATGTTAATTTTATTGTTTTTGTTGTAGGTTTTTGTTCATCAAGTTTCTTTGTAGATTGTTAACTTCGATTTATATGCTTCTGTAAGCTAAAACATGCATACCAGCCAGACACTTTGGGACATTTATTTTTAATGAATTTAGAGTGCAATTGTAAGAGAAGTTGTGATCTATTCCAAAAGAATTCTATCAATGATTTCAATCATTGTTTGTTTTGATGGTTTAGTAGAATACAGGGGAATGTAAAAGAAAATCGCCAAAAATATGCATGCAAATGTTCGGCAAAAGTTTTAGAAATATACGTTTAAAATCTGAAAATGTGCATTAGTATTTTTTCTTATCTTTTAAGACTCAATTTCGGGTATAAACATTGTGATAAGATTAAATATAATTTATATTATACTCCTTTTATTTAATCTTATTGTAACTAAGACATGTGGTAATACAAAAATTGCTTTCCAAATTTCTCTCTTATATTGTTTCAGTTCACATTGATGCATTGAAACAAAAGAGGTTTTTCTAAGGTTACTCCAGAACTTATGAATATATTTGAAAACAAAGACTGTATTCAGTTGCTTGCTTGCATTTAATTAGTATTTTGTTCCTTTTTTTCTCTAAAAATATCACGAGAAATAAACTACTTTTTAATTATAATGACTGAACGATGTAGAATGTTGTTTAATTTATAATGGAAGTATACTTGTTTCGAGACTATTGCTACGTTATTTTAAGCTTGAGGGATTTTTTTATCGCAATATGCATTCAATGTATCTGATTCATAATATTTAACGGTGGTTTATTTTTTTTCTTTCAATGGAGGGAGTCCGGTGTTGTTAATGCCTCTCACTGACAGGTATATTTGTAAAAGATAAGTTTCACTCTAAAGATTATTTTCCACGCTAGCTTAACTAGACTAAGCTACAAATATTATTAATTATATTTACCTTAATAAAATCAAGGCCATGCTCATGAACATGCTTCGGAATTTTACTGTCTAAGCTCTCCTGAAACACATAATTATTTTAAGCATAAGAAGTGAAAAGATAACTTTAATTTATTCATATATGCTTTAAGAGCTATAATTTGAAATGGTGTAAGCTTTTCATACGGTTTTTACGTGTAAGACGTAAATACAAATTATATGAATATTATGATATTACTTACTCTGATTGTGTTTCATACTATTTAAGATATACAGTTCTAAAAATTATAAATTTATACCTTACGAGTAAAAATGGGAAACTAGCGTATGTACGTTTACCGTGATCAGGATTGCTTCTTTAAAATTTGATAAGGTAAGGAAAATTTCATATTCTGAAAATCATGTGTATAAATCAAAACGAAGATTTAACTTCATTTTTGAAAAGTAAATGAGAGTTCCTCTATTAAGAATACTACAATAATATACTCTTGTTGAGCAAATCTCTTAGATAGCGATGAGACTTAATGAATTAGTAAAACTTTTCTTCTTTAATACATAAATTACTCTTTTGGAAATATTTCTGTAGTATAAAACCAAATTTAATAGGAAATTTACAAATTTAGACCAAAAATATAACACAAAGGATGAATGCAAAAATTAGCATATTTTTTTTGGTATTATTAGCGCAAGAAATGGAAATAATATCCATCCATATCTTTAAAACACACGTGTTTTCTCAATTATTACTACGAGTTTTTAAATTTCTCTCCAGTCATCAGTTTTAGAAGACTTATAAAAATGTATTATTTTCTACGAACTGAATTGAAAATTATTTTTAACATAAGAAAGGAATTTTGAAAATGATATAAACTCATTCATAAAGTTCTTAGAGATTTATTTTCCCTTTTAGTGTTTTTACGATCACTTTGTCACTTTGTGAGGAATAGAATCCCCAATATTAGATTACAGCACATCATTAGAATAATCTAGGGGTCAGGACACCTGGCTTTTTGAAACCTAGAGGCGTGAAGTTCGAGTTTCACTTAAGACATGCTGTCGTTACAATTTGAATGTAAAATATTTCAAAATCTATAACTCAATGGGTAACGTATTTGTTTATATCAGTTGATATATTGTTTCAGTGTTGGATCAAAATTGGAAAAAAAATTATATTTCTAAAAATAATGTGAAACTCTTAAAAATAACCTCTGATAGATTTGGAATCAACTTTTTTTCGAATGGATTTATTAAATTTTTTGAAAATGTACACGTATAATTTAAGTCATTAATACTGGTCATAAATTAAAATACTTACTCGTACGTCAGGTTCTGGAATACTGACTCCAGCAAAAAAATCATTGGAGCGAAATACTTGCATATGTCGTGGTATTAAATCACCTAATAATAAACACATAATGTTATCTAGTAAGTAAAGCAGACGTAAAATATTGAGATTATTATGAATGTATAAAGTAAGTTTTCATATTAGACCACTATTACTATAATTCTATACGAAGTTATCAAACCGGGTTGGCTCTGTAATTATTGATTGACTTCGGATTCACTGAACAGATAGTACTGATACCAAAAGTAGACAGAACTTCGAGACCTTGAGTTATATTGGGTTAAATAAGAAGTAAAGAATATAGCAACTGAGTCACTTATTTAAACATTGCATATTTAACTTTGTGTAAACCGAGTACTGCCTTGTGCATCATGCCTATCAAGTGAATATTAGTACTGCTGAAGTGAAAAAACTCTAAAACTTTATTTCTTTGCTACATAACTAAAATCTTTCTACATTTGTTGCTTCCCTAAAAATTTCTTAAATTCTCTGATTTTATTTGGTGAGTTCGTGGTGAAATTAATAGCTGCTTTGAAGACTTTCTAAAGATGTTCTACCATCACGAATAATAAAAAAAAAAAAACTGAACCGAAAATATTCAAGTCAATTTAAAGGTCACAAATTTTTCAGGTTTATCAGATTAAACCGAAAATTCTTGTATTAGATTGTAAAAGTTTTTCGTAACAAAAAACCTTTTATTAATAAAAGTCAAAGGGACAAGGTTTATTTACGACTGAAACTGCGAAAACAGTTTCTAAACTATCTGTTGAAATAAAGGCACGCCATTTATTCCGCTGCTAGACATTTTTAACATTATATTGTTTACAAATTGTGTGCTAATAAAAACCGTTAAATACTCTCTTAAAATGTACCTTCGCATTCATAAAATGTTATAGGACTTTTAGGTGTTTGCAATGGAATCCTTTTTCTTTTTTTTATTCATTGAGAACGGTCATTTTAACCGTTTTATGCTGCTCCAGCATTCTTTTCGTTTCATCTTGACGTGTATAGTATAATTTTAAATTAGTTCGTTTATATAATAAGTCAATTTCGGAAGGGGAAGAGTTTTTGGAGAATTATGTCTCCAGCTATTCAAAATACTACAACCCGCTATTGAAGGTTTTCGGACTGGAATTTCCGAAGATATTAAAATTATTGCCTAAATAATTGTCTGTGTCCAGAAAGAAAGACTTGTACTCGATTAATCATATATTTTTTCTTGTATTGTAAGGAATTTAAAATGAACATTTTCCCAGCTTGGCGTTAAGCACTTACGCGTGAATTATGGAAATTTCGTTTATTCCAAGAGGAGTCTTTATTATTAAATCTTTTGCTTTTGTCGTTAATGAATTTTAATATTATCTTTTTATAATTCCCGAATACATCTACAAAAGAGAAACCTCCCATCTGATTGAGTAATGTTAAGTTGTAGTCTCACTGCGTCCGTTTTTCTAATCTGTTGATAAAAAATTGCCGTAAGAAGACACTAAAGTACTGAATTCAAGAAAGTAGGAAGAATTTAGGCTTCATTTTTTCTAATATAGGCTTTTGTAATTATCTGTTCGAGCGCTTGAAATAATCCAACAGGCCTCAAAGCTATTTATTACAGTCTCAGTAATTTGGTATTAGTTGTGTTTAAGTATGTTCGAATATTTTCATTATCTCACCAAGTGATAATTTGTTGCCCTCAGAGACTATCGTTTTCTTCTCTCACTTCCAGCAATGGGCCTTCGGTCCTGTAAACCCACAGGAAATTATTTTTAAGACCAGACTACTGAAATTCAACATGATCGCTCAATATATAATTCGTCATACTGAAGAGTCGATATGGCTGAATTAAGTATGGGCCATTAGGCTTTACAGATTGCACATTTTCAGCCTCTCCGCATTTTTAATTCTTTCATTATAGCTCAAGGAAACTGAGCGTCATTGATTTTTCAAGTACAAAAATGAGTTATTTCTCCTCCTCTTCAATTAGACAGGTGATGATAAAGTGCGGTTAGATACAGAGAAGAGGAGCCATTTTTCTATTTTGTATTTACAAACTTCCTGTTCAAAAGTGTAAAATTTATGCTATTAGCGTTTTTTATGGATCTAAAATGAAGAAAAAAGTGTATCGATACTAGATGGTGATATATTTACTATTTTTCACACTTATCATTTTTAAACTGTTGTTTTCTTCAAAACATAGTAATTCTCGAATCAGGAATGGAAAAAACCCAGGTTAGGTATTAACGATTTTTTTTCTTCCCTAAAGAGACTGAAAATTGAAAATGTTTGAGATCATTTCAGTTGAACATTTTTATTTTTGAAATTAAACGACTTTCCTGTAGATTACCCTTTTTTTACCCACAGGAGCAAAGGTTAATAACTTGGCGAAGTATATAGTTGATGATGTATTTTAAATATAACTTACCCAAGGTTTTTCTAATAAGATATAACTGGTCAACATCAGACTTTCCTGGCCATAAAGCCTCTCCCCGCATTAACTCAGCGGTTACGCAGCCAATGGCCCAGACATCAACTGCTGGTCCGTATTGAGTTTCGCCCACTAGGAGTTCAGGGGCACGGTACCATCTTGTTGCTACATAGTCCGTATAGTTATCCCCTGGACCTATATTCATAAAAATACATAAAACAATATTTTATCTATATATATACTAGCTGACTATCCGTGCTTCGCTACGGAGTACATTCAAATTAAATACAACGGTCAATGTATGCAATAAATGGCAAAAAATATATATTTATAAAAAAATCATAACGGATATTTTTATACACATAATAAAGTAGAAGAAAATATTCAAATTAAATCTAATAGAACATACTAAAGAATATAGTACAGTTAATATAGTACAGTTTGAGGAACATTTCTTTTACTGTATTATTTACTGTAATTTACTTTTACTGTAATATTTTTTTGGATAATGTCCAATCGTCTGCCGCATTAGCAAGACAATTTTTTTGTCTATTTCGTTGTTATGCACGTGACGCAAAATTAGTGTAAAGTACAACAAAAAAAGAAACCACGTGATCACCATTTAATAAATTAAATTCCTAAAATTAATGTTTAAAAATTCACCAAAAATCAGAAAATGGAGGTAAAGATTCGAAAAAGATTTCATTTTAAAGGAATTTATGATATTTCTCGTGATATAAATTTTATAAGCCTCAGATTATTATTTTAAATGCAAACTTTAAAAAAGTTACAAAAACAGCTTAAAAATTTAATTTAAAAAATCTAAGAAGAATTTTTCAAAAATCTTTCTTAGTGCACCCCTACACTATGTCATCGGGGATGGTACAATCAAGGAAGGCAGTAGAAGGGAATTCATTTCAGTGAATTGTATTCAAAATTGTTGAGAACGGGTCCCCATGAGGAGGAAAAGTCAAGCAGAAGATCGAGATGACGTCATGAAAAACATTTTGAAAATGTAAGAAGATAACAGGAGAAGTTATAACAAGTAAAGAAAGAAGTACCAGTAGTATAAAGATGATGATGACCTAGTCGTAATTCAACGAATCCAGTTCGGGACAGGTCTGAAGCTTTTTAGGGTTGAGTGATTGTTATGATATGGGGAAGGTTTGCAATCACGAAAGATCAAACTTGATGTCAACCACACCATACGACATGAAAGTTTGGTTCTCGAGCATTTAAGAAATCAAGCAGAGTAAAATTTTAATGTTTCTTCTACTCTCTCTCTCTTTTTCTTCCTTTTTTATGTTTTCCAGGTGCCACGACCCTGAACTACAGTTCTTGAGGATGCACTTCCATGGGCTAACTTTGCGGTACCGTTGTGATGGTGCATGTCTGCCGAAGACGTCAGCTTTGCAGAATGGTCAAAGTTGTCGGACTGAACCTCATCACTGAGGCGCGCATCCAGTACAAGAACTATAGAACTGATATTTTACTATTAGTTGGAGATCGAGTGGTAACAACCACCGAGCAGTGCGTGTTGTTATACAGCCATATGTGCGGTTGCTTAAAGGCGCCGTGCGTCTATTGATCTTAGGTCTATCTTACAGGATAGTCTTTATTAATTTTTGTTGTTTAATAACTGTAAATACTTGTAATATTTGTTAATTCTTCAATTAAATGTCAAGTGTCCTACTTGCGTATTCTCTCTAGACATCGACCATCACACACACACATATATATATCCTTGGTTCCTGGAACCTGTTACTTGGAGACAGCCAGTTACTCGTTTCTTATTAAGAGTATATATATCTATACTAATAAAGAGACAAGTGGAATTCGAGAGATCACGTGACCGTAACTCATCCGGGTGGGCCAATCCTCGAAAAAAAGAATGGCCGACAAATATACAGGAAACGGTGTAATTTTTTTTCTCATGAAAGTACATAAATGTTACATATTTGGAAAGAGCTTCGAAAACTGATAATTTTTACTGCGTACACTTATTCTGTTAATTCAATAGTTTTAGAGATATTTTCATTCTAAAATCACTCACTGCTGAGAAACCAAATCATCTGGTGAAGTGGTGCTGCCATCTGTCGGTAGCGACGGGAATGAAAATTGAAAGGAGTTTATTCACTTGAATTTAATACATTTGTAGGCTTTTTTTTCTTTTGTGGGGCCCGAAGTACATAAATATGTTACACGGATGGCTTGAGCGTAGTTAGGCGAAGCCCGGCTAGTATATATATATCTATCTATATATATATATATATATATATACATATACATACATACATACATACATACATACATACTCTTAATAAGAAACGAGTAACTGGCTGTCTCCAAGTAACAGTTTCCAGGAACCAAGTATTTATAAAAGCCATTACACATACAACACAAAAGTACCAGATAAGTTTTTACTATAAAAACTTATTCTGACTACATGGATTCTCTAGTCACTTCCCCTCATACCTGTGAAAAGTTCTCATTCTTGTAAAAGGGCAGTTTTAACGACGTAAGTGATGTTGGTTTATGTTTTGAACTACACTCATTATCCCCATCAGCAGAATTAACCCCTTGCTCTATTTTGAATCACTCGATCTCTAATTTGAATACTCAAATGCATATCGCAGACAGTTCATTAGAATCTTTACAAAAAGAATTAGCTGTAAGCAGAAATTTTTTCTTTATGTAACAAAAATTATGAAAAAGCACATCATTTAAATATATTGCTTATGAAACTTATTTGAATGTAAAATAGTACAATTAAAAATTTTAAACTTTTCTTTCTATTGGTCCCATCTTTTAGATATATTTCAATGATAAAATCTATAATTAAAATAGTTCAATATTAAACTATCTCTGCCTCAGCTGCCATATCTTTTTTGAAGGTGGATGCCTTTTGTCTTTCAAATTTCACACGAAAGTTAAACCTATGTTAAAATAATTTAAACTTCCTGAAAGCAAGTTCAGGTTTTTCGGTATAAATTTTGTGTTTTAGTAATATAAAAAAAATCAAGGAATATCATTGACAGGATCTATTACCCAGATCAAATTTTAAGAAATGAGATTGAGATAAAGATTCAATGGTTCACAACTTACAAGGATCTTCAATTGGCATTCCCCAGAGATTTTGACGAGAGGTTTTTCTGATAGAATATAACTTGTAAGTGTCATCACTCTTCTGTTTTTAACACCTTTACTTGGCTTAATTTATCCCCAAAACCTCAAAGAGGGCTGTTCTTTTGACATAACTTTCGACTGCTAATCTTTGAATACATAAAGCCCTCAACTAAAATTAAAGATGTAGTGTGGAACCAGAAAATGATAATTTATACCACAGTCTTCTAATTTACAAAGAGAGTAGGAAAGTAAGTTTTTGAGCCAAAGAATTTTGGTTTAATGAGTTGAAAGTTACAATAATGCCATGTAGTAATTAAAAGTATCAAAATTTTTTGACTGAGTTTGGTAGATAGTAAAAATTAAATTTATTATCTTAGTTTTCTGGTTTGTTAGTGGTTCCTTTCCCGAATGAAATGTGTTGTAGATGATCATAACAGTCTACCATCAAAACCTCATCATAACATACAAACTCCACAATCGAACAGAGACACACATGATCTTGATATACGTTTCAGAAACGAAGTAATAAATCTCATACACGTTTAAGATACTTTTTCCATTATTTCAACTTAGAAGCTCATGCAGTGAATTTATTTATATTGTAAAACCCCGTTTTGAAGTTATTTTATCACATTAACTGCATTTCACATTTTTCCTCATATTGTTTTATCCGTTCCTCACGCTTTCATAAACGACATTTTAAAATAGCAGAACCGATATTTTTTGGAATGTATTATTCCACAGTTTCTAAATTGTACTTCCTCTTCAGCAATTGTAATTTACTTTTAGAAAGAGATGTATTTCCGTTATTTTAAGGGAGGCAAGAAGAGTTCTTAACCTATTTAAGGAATACATGATTAATATCTCGATTTGACCTCAACATCAGTATCACAACAATTAACACCTGCGATACTTTTTCAATTTATCGACATCCAACGTGTTCTGCACTTTAAACAATGCACGTGTATCAACTTTTTCCTATTAGACTATGCAATATGGGCTTCTTTAATTATTGGCACAATCAGGAAATCGAGGGATGATGTATAAAAATTGCATTGTATACGTATATATGTACACATGTCACGTTTCTAGCGTTATAGTGATCGAAATCTTTTCCTATCTAAATCTGAAATAGACCCTATTTTGGGGTATTTTTCAATGTTTAGACGTCTGACCCTTAAAAACAGCACTTCGTCGTCAAAGTAATAAGCTAATCCATGCTGGGCCATGTTCGAGTCTCAGCTAAGGCATGGATATTTCTGTGCTGTCTCTTCATTGGGTGCTCCTTTAATAAATAAGCCAAGAAAATCACGGTGTTAGAATGCCCATAGAAGTGCCTGCTGCACTGGAAAAATATGATTTACTTTTAGCATTTAGCTTGAGAGTCGATGCCTAAATTCTATATTCCCTTTTTTATATTCGTCTCATATGACTAGGGTGTTCCTATGAATATTCCTATTTAGAATTAAAGACTACTAATAAATGAAACTATTTATAAGGGATATTGAGTGAACATTGAAAATATTCAAAGTTTTAAACTCACCCATTGAAGTTTAATTCTAATGAGCGTTTCTTGTAAATCTGCATCCGCAAAACCCTCTTCCTTGTCTCTTTGACAAGAATAAAGTTTTCACAAAAGTACAATTCCAAGTCTATTCTTTTTTATTAAGTCTAGTATCATTACATAAACCAAAAACTGAAGCCGAATATATTTTGGAATTGAGGATTTCTAAATCTTGAAAATGTAAGAGATATATTGGGAAAATTTGTTATAAATCAATAAACATTGATGTGTATCACTGAGACAGATATAAGTTTTATACAAAATAAGATCAAAGTATTGAACAACCATTTACGATGACTTTAAGACAAAATGAGTTAATTCAGAGCTATTTTTAACTTAAATTTGAACTTTTCAGATTGCTAACAATATTTAAAAATAACAAGGTATAAGGAGCAAGACTAAATTTAATTTACTCCAAAATTTAGGTGGATATTTCTAACAAAAGGGATTTTTTAAACTTTTATTTAAAAAAATATGCATTCATATCTATCTAGAATCTCTAAAACTCAAATAAAAGTCCTGTAAAAAATACTCAAATTTCAAAAATAATATTAAAAACAGGAATTCTGCTTAAAGCAATTGTAAAATAAAAAGAAATTTCTTCTTTTTTTTGAAATTTAAACAATATTACCTCTCATATTGCAAAGGACAAATGATAACAAAAATGTAACATTTTTTTTTTCAACGCGACAGTGGCTATGCTGAGAAATTTAGCCAATGCACACAGTAATTTTGTTGGGTACTTTAATTTGAGAGCACCCAATAGAGTAGCTACGTAGATTCACTACGTAGTTTTGCATTACAGTGCAGCAGAGGAATATGGATGTCTTACCCGGGATTTGAGCTCTGAATACGTGGTGAAAGCTTTTGACTCTAACCACCAAATAATATAGGCCGCAACAAACAGAGATAAAAAGAAATTTGCCCCAGGATAAATTTTTCAGCATCACTGTTAAAATATTTTAGTGATTTATCATGGTTGTCATTATTTCTAATCATTATACCATTCTGAAACATTGCTTGTCATGCTAAGAATGAAATACTGTAGTTTTTGGATAAGGCTGAGGTAGGATTTTACATGCGTTAACAACGGTAGATCTATATTTAGTATCAACACCGAAAACAGCATTTCTTAACACTCCTTAATCTTTTTTATACGTGATATTTAAAGCCGACGAGAAGGCAAGCAATTTTATTACTTCTATTCTGCCGTTCTAGAAACGCTTTCACCACCTATATTGTATTAACAGAAGCCCCATCTTGCTGAAAAACTCTTCGTTTCCTACAATGCTATGACGAAAAATGAATAAAATGGCTTTTAGCTTGCAAATATATCTTTGACCCCTTATTTGACCGCTCTTCAAACACCATTGTTTCTTCACCTTTCCACCTTTTAGATACAATTAACTCCTTTTAGTAGAGATCTGTAGAATATTCCGTATACTTATCAGGACCATCATCAGATAAACTTGAGTCATAAGAGGAAAATATATTAGTTGATTTATTGTTTTTTTTTTAATTGCAACCTTGCTTTTTGGTACATTTTTCTCACAACAGGTTTACGCTATTTTTTTTTTTAAATACGATATGTTTGCAGTCATTAATGAACATCTTCCAGACTAGTATACAATATTTTATATCTCGAAATGTTTTATTGAGAGATAACTTGGAACTTGATGCAATTCGAGTAATTTGGCGAGTTGCGCTGTGAATAAGAACCCATGGTTGCCCATAAACAATATTTGCACATTAACAATATTTTACATATAAACCATATTTTGAATTTTTTAGTATATAGCTAATTAATTTTTGTTTAAAAAACTACCAATTCACTGATTTTTTTTATATCTCCAGGGACTCAATTTGCACCTTTTCAAAGAGGAATTGCAACTGAACTTGAACAATGTTATCATTAGTGCTTGAGGAAAGTTGTTAAATAATTTAAACATGACTTAGTTTTTCGAATACCAGACAAATTACGAAGTAGAAAGAAATCATATCAGTACATTTAAACAAAGAGAATGGTTTTGCTGTTAATTTTCAGTCGCACTGGTATTGTTACGTTTTTGCTATCATTTGACATTTAAAATTTCAAATTATTTCAATTTCGAGGAAAAAAATATTTCTTATTATTTTTCACTTTAAAACTTAATTTTGAAAAATTCATGTTTTTATAATTATTGTGAAATATGAGCAACTTTTTGGGATACTCATATTTACGTTTTTTATGTTCTGTCTGCATAAGGAATTTAAAGTAACTTAGAAGTCTCTTCGTAAATAGTTTTTTCATAGCTTACACAATTCTTTATTCCTTACTTAATGTTCTTGCAAAACCGAAGTCGCACAGCTTTACAATACCATCTTTAGTGATTAGAATGTTTTCTGGTTTCACATCTCGGTGGATACACTGAAATGAAAAATTTATCATTAGAATAAAGTATTAATTTATACTTTCAAATTGTTTTACTAATTCTTAATATGTATTATACAGTTATAACATCTATACAGTATAAAAGTATTTATGTCATATGTGCTTTTTCTATCATTTATCATTGTAACGAGGTCTCAGGTGGCTCAGTTGGAGAGGGCATCGAGCCAGTAACTTGCAAGTTGCGGGTTCGATGCCCGTCGCGACGTGTACACTAATCCACCAACGTGTACAATAATGGCGGCTGGTGCACGGGAAAAATCTCTCGTAGATGCAATGCCCTCCAAGTTCCCAAAATACCTCTGGAGGTGTGGGGTCAAGTGTTTCCGGTCTCGTCACTTGACTCGGTTCAAAATTACGGGACTGGTTCATAGGGGGTGATGGTGGTTCACGTATATGGTGCTCCCATAATAAAGAGGCCAGCAAAACCGCGGTGATGACAGGCGAATGTTTAAAGGGACAAGGCCTCCGCATTGAAAAAAAAAAAAAATCTTTGTAACGACATTTTTCATGAGCACATGTTAAGAAAATAAATAAATATTAATTCTGCTTTTAAAAAAATATTATGTTCTCACCGAAGAAATATTATCTGAAGTACATCAACAATATATTTTACGCTTCAATGCCGTAATTGATAGTTTTGTTACAACTTTATCTTATTTTTCATTTGATCTTGTTCATTATCTATTGTTCTACTTTTTTCTAATCAGATTTTCATTATCTTCCAGATAAGTCAAAGAAAGGAATTTATTTTAAACCTCTGGTGAAAGTGCTATTTTAAAGAATGATTAATAACCCATCAGGGAGCTTGCTAAAAATATTCGTAAGTGGTGACTACTGGTGGTGACCACCAGTAGTCCAATTCTTTAAATCGTTTAGATTGCCTTCTAAGCTCACTACACGTCTACTGTACATTTCTAAAGACCAACATGTGTTAAGGGGACAGTGGACTTTCAAAATTGTGAAATTTGTCCAAAAATTCGATTTTCTTTTATTTCATTGAATTGTGAAACTACGGACGAGTAGGAATGTGTTGCAAAAAGAATTTTTAATTTCTGCTATTACTTTCCTAGTTAAAGTCATTTGTATTTAATTTTGATATTATGTGGTTACTAATAGCAATAACTTTAAATGTGTTTTTCTCAAAATAAAAATTTTCATGTCATACGAATATTCAAACTGCTCCAGGCGCATTTCTAACTATCGTATCGCTTTGAAATTTAAGTTTTATATACTTAACTGTATATCAAATAAATCTTATTGAAAAAAAAATTATGCTTCGTAGCTCAGAATTTCTAAATTTTGTACTTGAAAAGATGATTTATAGGTATTTTGTGTAATCAAAAGGGTGTTTTCAATATTATAATTTTTTTCTGTTTATTTTTTTAATGAATGCTTAAAATAAGCAATAAGTTTCATTGTTAGTTCTATAAGGTATCCTGTAAATAAAAATTACCGTATTATATGCAAAAGAAATGCGCCTGGAACATTATTAATGAGGTCAATTTTTGATATAATTAATAATTCATAAATTATTAATATTTCATCTTTAAATTTTAACCACTTTTACATATCTATGATAGCAATCACATATTCAAATTTCAAGCTAATCCATTCAAAACAAAAAAAGTTAGGTTTGAAGGTACACTGTCCCCTTAAATTAGAACCCCTGATCCCTCTCGTCTTACTGGTGAAGTAATAAATCAGATCTTTATTCGAAGTGTTTTTTATATTCCAATGGTTTGGTTTGGTTTAGAGCGATACGGTCAATTTTTGCTACACGAGTGCTAATTAGAACGTGACCTACTGCTTAAAGCCGATTCCGAACGGCTGCAAACGCCAACAGTGGGATTCGAACCCACAGACTTTGGTACCGAATACCAGCGCCCTAGCCATTCGGCCATCATCCGGCTTGTTATAAGACAACTGAACAAATACAATACATAACAAAACGAATTGACATCAGTATATCTATGAACATAGGGTGTTCTGAGCCACCCAGTAACGCCCCGAAATCAAAATAATACGGGGGACCGCAGGGCATATGCATAGATGTGACATGTCCATATCCCTCGAAGTTAAGTAGAGTTACCACTAAAGTGTGTTTGAGAAACTGAAAAATTATGAGAAGAAAATTCATTATTTCAAGAGAAATTTTTTCATAAGTAGAACTCGATGTGTGATAGTCTGTATTTGTTATTTTTATAACGCTTTATGCCATCAAAAATTATGAGACATTATATTATTCATAAGCTGCTTTTTATGTCATTGCGGCAAGGCTTTATGAAAGTGTTACTGTTCTGCCTAGTTTGGATCATGCTGGTACTAAAAACAACTTTATCGGACGAAAAAATTTGAATACTACAATGCCATATGAGCTATCTGATTTAAGAAAGGATCGCTTTCAGAGGAACAAAAGTTTTGTATTTATGATCCGTAGCAGGGAAAACACGAATAACCTATCCACGACCTCTGATATCTGTACAATAATATAAGTAGTTGTAATTCAAGATTTAACTAGTACTGGTCTGTCATTTCAAACCGAGTATTTATTGTATCACCCTCTAAAGGTGTGATGATTTTTAGGTGATTTTCGCCAGAAAGAATTTAACTTCATACTTTCTGATAAAACATTTACTTTGAGAAAGGAATTGTATGTTTGGACTGAATTTTTTTTTCCAATGCTGCAGTCCTTTTTCCCTCAGGATATTCGCTCATCCCCACCTCGTTTGTTGCCTACTTTTTTATTGGAGCACCAAATAGATGGGCCAGTACTGCTTCTAGAAGGGGAGAGCACAGGAACGTTCAAGCCTTAACTGAGCTTACTGTGTTGAAGCTCACGTCGCTAAACTCCTAAACGATGTGTGTGTGTGGGGGGGGGGGGGAGGGGTTAACGGATTAAAAACAGAACTGTTTTATTTACCTTAAATACGGAAATTCCAATTTCTAAAACAAAAAATGAAAATGAGAAGTTTATTATAACCGTCCGCTAAAAGAGGGATTTTAATCAGGAATTAATTCTTTGTATACGATGAAGAACAATTTTAGTTTTCAAAACTGAGAAAATTGGATGCGATCAAACGAAAAAGGCATCCGACTTTCTTATATAGCGGTTTATTAGATGCAAATCTTATGTATGATCCGTTTTCTTCTAGAGTAACCTCATCGATTTCACCCTTGTTAGGAGCTATTCACATAATCGTGGCAGATGACCTTCTAAAAAGTACGTAGCATATCAGCAGAATTACTTTGTAATTTTCGTTGAGATGAAATTTATTTCTTTGATTTTCTTATTCAAATAAACTGGGATGCAAAATATAAGTAGCGATAACAATAATAACAAAAACTCATCCCAAAAGAACAAGCCTCCAGTGCACTGTCCCATCAAAGAAAATCGCACGGAGAACAGTTGTTTTGAGGTTTTTAGTTTGCAGCACAGTTTGTAAGAGCCTTAACTGCTCTGTAATAGGATGAAGAGAAAATTATATATTCCTGCTGTCGATAAAAATTAAAGTAATTCCACTGACTAAATTTACATTGCGTATACCATCGTGATTACCGATCAGTAAATTTAAAAATATTTTCAAAAGTCAATAGATAAATATTTTATGGAATAATTTTAGGTTCTACTAAGCAGCATCAACGAAACGACTCGAAATTTTAAAACGTGTGTAGTAGTACCGAGAATTTATTAAGCAAATATTCTAACCAATTTTGTACTAGACAAATTTCAGATTAAAGCAGTCAAGTTTACCCCAATCATAACTGTATAGCCCATAAAATATTTTCAGACTTTCCCATTTTAACGTAGGGGAGAGCAAATAAATGATTAATGACATAATTCGTAAGACATACGTGAATTTGTAGCGCCTCGCTATTTGGGCGATAATTGTGTCACATGGTAAGCGCTTGGCAGGGAAACAACCGTTCCAGGAAACATTTTTCCCCTATTGAAAAAGAGTCATTCCGATTTTCGTCTCCGCTCGCTGCGAATTTCATTCAAGATCATACATATATTTGTGTATTTTCTATTAAAGTGTCTTTGAATGATAACCGATTTGTCTGTTGCTTCAATTGAAATGGTTTCCTGAAAATTCATAATAGCCAACATGCACAAATTTGTCTCAAATCAGCAAGTTCAATGCCCTATATTGGAAGCATAGGGCTGTACAAATGAGCCATTAATCACACAGATCAGAAGGATATAAATACAAAAATAATCATCATGAATAAGTTTTCAGGATTCGATACTAATTTCTCAGGGAGATGTAGCAGTTTTTTTTTTTTTCAGATTTCTTAGCTTGGAACGTACGCATGAAAGTTTTTGCAACAGTTGCTAAAAATAAGTAGAAAATTGGTGGTCGTTGTAAAATAGTAAAAATAATTGTTTATTCTTTTTAAATATAGTCTATTTATTAGAATGTGCGGATACTGAAGGATGACAGTGTCATTTAATTGTAACATAATTATTCTACAGTAGTTATACTGCAACGTATTACATGTACCCATTTCAATTATAGTGTAATTTTATTTTTTTCTCTTTTTCTTTGTATAAAGGTAAATAAACATATTGTTTATTTGTGTTCCCGCTATTATTCAGTAGTAACTATATTTAGTTAACCTTCAAAAATTCCTTTGAAAGAAGTAAACATTTTTCCTTAGATAAAAATGTAAATTTCAAACATTCGTAAAAGTTTAGGTGATATAACTGCTGACACGCCTCAGAGAGTGTGATAAGATAGAACCAAGTTCCAGCAATAATTTACTTTTCACACCAAGCTCTTATAAATTGATTTTATCGATTACTTTACTGTCACATTAGCCAGCATCCGTTTACTCGACTCTGTAGAACGTGAACATAGGAAAAGATGTTCATATTACATAATCAATTAACTACACACTCGATACGATCGAAACATGAGGAAATTAATAAGGAGAATATATAAAATTTACTTTTCAATGCAGTAAGGACGAGTTCTATGTACACGAATACTATCAGTGATGTATTTCAATTTCAAGCTGTGAGTAATTTTTTATTGAGTAGTTTGAAAAGAGTTTATGTGAAAAATTCCTTTATTTGTCCACCGTAAATTATTACTTTTTTTTTGTTCCCGCGATTTCAATCAGTTAATTCAACTTCTGTTGTGTACTAACCCTATTGGATTCGCTCACCTCAATAATTAACCTATGGAAAAACTTGTCTACTATTTACAGCTACATAGAGGCTGATAATCCAATAAAATGGTATTTTCAGATAGCCTGAACTTTTCTGCACCTTGCAACAGGATTCATTTTATAAATTTCGTCCACCAAAGGAATTTACGAGCGTTTAAAACACACTATACCAGATTTTCCCCCAGAATAGTTTAAATAAAAAAATATTATTTGCATTAAAAAAAAAAACGAAAAATGCCCCAAGGTGTAAAATTTCTCTATTACGGAGTACAGTTTAAAAAAAAATTTAAATTCGGGTCAGCAATCCTTGGACAAATTTTCTCCATAGGTCAACATTGAGGTGAGCGAATCCAACAGGGTTAGTACACAGCAGCCTTAATAATTAATTAATGATTATTAAAATAACGTAAACATATATCTGTCGCAGGTTCACACACCAAAAGAAGAAGAGAGTGGAATATCGGTATTTCTATTCTGCTGGTATAAGATTGAAACATGGATTCCATAGGTGTTCTTTATTTTATCTGATGATAAAGTTTTTCTCTATTCCACTACAGAGAGAAAAACAAAGCTTCCACTAACTGTGCAGCAAAATGCATAAAAGTGGAGATGAAAAGGTAGAGGCATTTTTATTTTGTAGTCTCCGCTATGAAACTTTTTTTTTTCAAACTTCGTTTCTGTGTTTACAATCAAATGAAGAAAAAAAAAGATTAAGTGAATGAAAATAGAAGGAGAGCGGGATATATATTTTTAAACTTCTTATATTATGTAACATACTTCAATTCCAAAACTTTTTCTTACCATATGGGTAAGGTTTGAATATTAAAAATAATATTTATTAACCCTTTTTTTAAAAAAACTTACAATTATGAAGTTTTAATTCATTTTCAATATGTGAGCTTTCGTTTCACATTATTTTGATACTTAACGGAAAAAGGCAAGAAAGCAAGACAAACAAAACTCTCGAAATATCAGTCCAACCATTGGATATTGCCAGCCACAAAAGTTGTATACAAGCATCGTTTTGACTGGTATGTACATTTTTTTTCTCAAGATAGGATCAAAGAGAACTTCAATATGTTACTACAAAATCTCATTTCAATAGTTTGATATTTTAGAATAAACAGTTAAAAATCGTATCCACACAGGAATGAAGTTTTGAGACACTTGGTATCGTAACCATTTTCACCTTTCCCTTCAGCATATCGAATCTGGGAGAAACGAATTTGCGGGAACTGTCGTTTGGCTGTTCGATTGTACAATCACCACTTTCCCTTTTGCTGATGAAAAAAAAAAATGTACCACTTCAGCTTCGAACATGCTGCCAAAACGTCATCTGATTAAGGGAAAATAATGACTATTATTTTTAAAATATGTGCCAGAGATAAATTTTTTAAAATAGTCTGAAGGGAAATGAAGAGATGTAAAATGTTATCTGATAATCTTTATCTTCCGAATAAATGATTATATTTAGCATATACAGATAAAATATTTGCGTAAGTGGATATTTACAAAAATTAATATGTCAGCATCTTGTAGACTACATTTTGGATTTCTTATCTGCAGACTAATATTTGGAGAAACATTATTTTACATAGTCAAACCTAAAGACTGTTTTATTGTTCGGGTCGCAGAGGTAAACAAATAATGCGACTCATTTTTTCATTTTAAATTATGCCAGTTAATGAGGGGATTATGAATAAATGAGAGAATAAAATTTCACGAAAGACTTTAAACTTGGAAATTATAAGCACGTATTAACGCCAGGCGATTGGCAAACGATAGTATTTCTTTGGTAGAAGTCAAGCCCTAAATGCGTGCAATTACTATGAACATAACTTCAAGTACTTGTAGCTTATTTTTTTTTTTGGCGCAATATATAGTTAATTTCATAATCAGTGGTGTATGGTGTCTCTTACATCATGCTAGTTAATTAAAACTACCTACCGTTAATTTACAAGCGGAAGGAGAATGATATTTTCGTCAAAATTTACTACATTTCAAATAACATTCAAACGGGTTTTTAAAAATCCATCGGAAGCTACATTTGTAAAACGAGAAATGCAATTAAAACACCTCGTTGAAACTGTAATTTGAACGCATTTCGTTGAGCTAAATTTAGAGCATCCTCATTTCCCGCATCTGATAAATATCAAATTTACTTAACTTTTCCATGTATTTACTCAGCTAAAAGTTCAAAATGTCGTCAGTGCTGAGAGCTGTTTATTAGCTCGAACATTCATACTTGCTGAATTACTTGTTGACACAGAGGTGCCACCTTCATTAGAGAAGTAAGACGGAAATATATTCATTTCAAGTTTTCTGTGCTTTACTAGAAATTAAACATTGAGTCCAATTTTTAATTCAGGGTAATAAGGGTGTTGATTAATGCAACAACATAAAAATTAGAAATGAAGATGGAGTGCTGTTGTAATTTTCGATGGCAGTTAAATGCTTTTTTTAGCCTTTTAGTATTTTTTAAAGATTAATTTAGTCGTATAATTAATAGGCATCATATAAAAATGTTAAACTATCAGTATTGATTACAAAAGGTTCATACAAAAGCTAAAGTCTTATAGAATCATTAGAATATTAGGATAATTAATTTTGAGCAAATGTTTTCCAAACGGCTAAGAAGGTAGTTCTTGAAATTTTGGCATTATTTTTTCTGCATGAATTGCTTCTTTTCTTAAACTTTTCAAAATTAATATTAATGCTTTAGTAAAGCAAAGTAATCACAAAACAAGTAGATGATAATAAGGGTAGCATTTAGACACAGAACATAGCTTGATAGATACTATGGGATAAATTAGCTGCCCACATCGTCTAATGGTTAGCGTCACAAGTTTCCACAGAGTTAGCTCGGGTTCGAATCCAAGCTATGGCATGAAAGACCCTGTGCTTCCCCTTATTGTAAGCTGTGTTGGTTATATAAGATCTTAGTTGGTCTTATAAGATGCTCCTATAATCAAGCAACGAACAAAATCGATGGGTGAATATCCTCAGGACAAAGTGCCTGCAGCGCTGGAAAAAAACTCAAATTCTAATGACAGAATTCGTTAGAAATCCAGTGAGTCATTAGAATTTGCCTTTGGGCGTAAATCATTTGTTCCGACTAGATGATCAAAAAAGCCAAGAATAATAATTTTTATTTAGATTGTGAACTTAGAGCAGTTAACTAAAATGTTTTTAAGTAATCAAGTGGTAATTTACAAATTATTCCTTGATAAAAGTGGTCGCATAAAATATAGAGAGAAGAGAAAAAGCATGAAGACAAAAAGCGCCATCTATCGAATAAAGAGAACTGAAACTATTTTAGAGTGGTGTAGAATCGACCCTCTTGTGTGTCTTGCGCTAATTGACGCCAGCAACCAGTGCCTTATATAAATCTTTCCATGACTGCATGGACACATGAAGCTGTTGTAAGCTTTCGCTAGTTTTGTTAACCCTCATTTTCAGTTATCTTCCAAGTTGAGACTTCAATCGAAGGACTTTTCGTTTTGAATTCAGTATTGCGGTCACCGATTACGTTAGGGAAATTGTAATATCAGGATTCCAATATATTCCGCTGTAAGAGGAATTAACGTGCAAACGTGTGTATTCTACTATTTTTGCTATTAAACAACCGTCATGAAATGAGAAATAAATGAAAGGCTACCGTTTAATTTAAACGAATATGCATCCAAATTTTATGTACAATTTAAATTACTGTGTCGTAGATCACATTTGTAAATCGGGTAAATTTTAACTATTAAATCTAAATTTTAGGGGTGTATCATCAATCCAAGACTGTCTTATCACATCCTTGTCTCCTATACAGTTAAAAAAATTGCAGATTTTATTTTTTCACTTATAAGATAATAAGGGTTATCGTATTGGTATTTTAATTTTTAATTGGGTTTTTAGTAGATGTTCTAGGAAACGTAATACAAAATTACGAGATCTAGGATATTTTTTCACTTTGACTTATTTTATTTATGGTCTGAGGTAGCCTAGTCGTAGAGCGTTGGCTTTCGATACTGAGGATGCTCGTTTCTAATCCCGAAAAACGCCATTAAATACCTTCGTGTCTAGGGCAGATATAGGCATGTTAAATCCACAGAAAGGAAAGTCCTATGAGGTCAGAGAGGGTGGGAGAATGTACGACCCCCCATATGTCGTACCTGGGGTTGCTCGGTCAAAATTGAGGTGGCACCTGGCTAGGACCCTTATGGTGCCATTATAAACAGAAGCCGCATCCCTCAGCCCACAAGCCTGTAGGGACTTGGTCTGGAATACTTCCGGCCAGGGGGAATAAGCAACAACAACAACATATTTTATTTGTATGCGAACTCCCTTCTTTTTTTGTCAGGTTTACTTTTCTATGAAAAGTTTTTCGTTCTCGAACTTTTTCGCATTTAAAATAATAACTTTCTCTTTTGACAACACTATGTTGCTCAAAGCGTACATTGACTTGTATAGACATTTAAGTCCAAAATATATCCGCAAGTCATGTCTGATCTTTATCAGAAACCAGGACTAAGTAATTTAAACTACTAAAATGGGTCTTATTTCAAAGCACTGTGTCAATAGAGTAAAGTAAATACAACCGACACTAGAAATTGAGACGCCAATTCGATTAACCATAAGAATTTTTGGAATATAGTCACTTATATTAATACTCCTAGTATGAGTTATTTTTCTCATGTACTTAATTTTAAGTTACAATAGAGCGTCTTACGAATTTCGAGAGAATTGGGATCTTTTCTTCGTATGAAAGTCTAACAGATCACGAATATTATCATTTTTATTTATTTCTCCCAGTACATATACTTCTGGTGATAAATAATTGATACTTCATACAGTTTTTTATTAAAACAGGGAAACTCGTAGAACACGTACGTTTTTCAACTTGACTGTAGTGTTTAGTTCGAGAAAGTCGTCTTTTCTGATTCGAACACATTTAAGGCTAAATACTTCGCACCTCAGGTTATGTAAACGCTAGTCAGCTGACGTTTTAAAAGTCTACGATTCTCCAGGGAAGGGGAGTAAATCTATTCATCTCTTGCTGATGAGAGACATTTTTCTTTCGCTGTAAAATAATCGACGTACCTTACTAACCATAACCACTGAACTTTAATCTGTGGCATCAGTTGTATTGCTACTCAACGATTTGACAAATTTTATTAACACTATTTTAGATGAAATCTCACCGATTAAGACTTTGTTTGTAATCTACTTTTATTTTTTAAACAAATGACTACTAATCCATGAAACCAAACAACCAACTTGGTGTATATTTATTCCAGAAGCTCTTAAACGGCTCACAAGTTTAGCAGTTTTGAAATCGAAGCTCCAATTCGATTTTTAAATCCCGAAATTTTTTTCATGATAAGTCCATTACGCTTGAAATTTAACCTTTAAAAAACTACAGACAAGTTTTATATATTAATGACATGAGTCTTTTTTTTTCTGCGCTGCTGATGACCATAGAGTTATCATGTTTTGGTATCCGCAATTCATTGATTACTCAGAGTATATTACTTGGAAATTCGATTTTTATACCCAAATTTTAAAACTACCATCTGATTATGTGCAGCTCGTTATTACTCGGACTAAATATGATCACTTTTAACTATCTGCGAATCAAAATTAAATAGCATACAACAATAAAGTAGTCATTTTCCAGTTTCCGTGCCCTACAATATAATTTAGATAATTTTTAGATTTCGCGTTCTACTCAAAAATACCTCCGAATTGAAATACGAAGGTAGATTAAAGCATTTTAAACTGATATCTTTAAGTTTCGGTGTAAAGTATTCGGTGTAAATATACACTATCTGGCCAAAAGTATCCGGACGCCCAGTGGTACGGACTCGGAGAGTTCTGAGGCATATATTAATATGATGTTGGTAGTCCTTTTGCATCGATGACAGCCTGCATACGCTTGGGGAGACTTTCCACCAGTTTTTGGATAGGTGTCCATAGGAATTGACTTCCGGGAGTCCATCACAGCTGAAGTGAGTGCTGGCAATGAGGATGGTTGATTTGGCTGGCTACGTAATCTGCGTTCTAATTCGTCCTAATGGCATTCAATGGGATTTAGATCGGGGCTCTAAGAAGGCCAGTCCAGTTTTTGAACAACCATTTCGTCAAACCATGCCTGCGCAAGTCTCGATGTGTGAATGAAGCAGTTATCCTGCTGGAAGAGATGTGGGCCTTCCCCTAAATATTGCCATAGAGTTGGGAGAGCAGGATTGTTCAGAATGTCCACATACATCTCAGAGTTCATGTTTCCAGCCACAGGAACTAAGGAACCCAGTCCAAACCATGAAAAACACCCCCACACCATGATGCTGCTACCACCAAACTGAACAGTCGGCACAATGCAGTCACGTAAGAAGCGCTCGGCGGGCATCCGCCAAACCCAGACACGTCCATCGGACTGCCAGATTGTAAAGCTAGATACATCACTCCAAAGAACATTTTTCCACATGTCCAAAGTCCAATGACGATGAGCTTTGCACCACTGCAATCGACGCATCGCATTCTGGGGGGTGATGTTCGGCTTGTGAGCGGCTGAAGGACCATGGAATACCAGGTTTTTTAACTCTCGACGAACAGTCCTGCTGCTAGCACTAACGCCTGATGAACTTTGGAAATCCTGAGTGATTTCAATCAACGAGGACTTGCGATTTTGTTTCACAACCCTTTCAAAGTTCTACGGCAGCTTTCACTAAGCTGTTTCGGCCTGCCACTTCGTTTTTCTGCAGTTTCACTACCTTGACGTTTCCACTTCACAATTACATCACTCACAGTGGATTTTGGCTTCTGTAGAATGTCCGAAATTTCACGAACTAATTTCCCACAAAGATGACCCCCCACTATAATGCCACGATCAAAGTCATTAAACTCTTTTGACTTACTCATTGTCTCACAAACGCATGAATATGACCTGACAAACCACTACCAACACTTTTATAGCTTTCGGTTACGCATAAAATGACGTCACCTGCCAGAACCACTTCTTTAGGGGGTGTCCGGATACTTTTGGCCAGATAGTGTATTAAAGACAAAAATAAAGAAATTACATATTAGAGGGAGAGAAACATTGATTTGCAATTTTAAGCTACCATACTATATGTTAGGGTGGGCCGAAAAAAACTTTTTTTCGATTTTCAATTATGGGTAGTGCGGAAAAGTTGCCATTGGTGGCACTAAGTTCACGCAAAAAATTTGAGATTTTTAGGAAAACTCCTGGATTTGCCGCAAATGTCTTTAAGTTTTGTTAAAACGCAGATTTTGGAACTTTTTTAGAAAATTTTTTCAAGATGATAAATTTAGTTTATTTTGGTTGTATTTACTTGTACAGAAGGTCGTTCGCACTTTATGGAAACGATTTTGTAATTTGTTTTTGGTGTTTGCATTTTGAGATAAATATTTGGCAACTTTAGAATAATCGTCTGCTATTGTTTTGCTTTGATTGGAATGTAAAATAAAAGATTTATTTTGAAAATGGCTCCTAAAATTGACAGATGGCTCGAAGATTACGTAACTGCACTTTCCGGGGAGAAATATTCATATCAACAAATTATAAAGCGGTGTAAAAATTTCGTTTATGGCATTTCAAAAATAGGTATTTATAATATATTAAATTTGAAAGGGAAAAAACGTTTAACTGAAAGTAAAAATGAAAACATGACCACTAAACCTCATTCTAAGACTGTTCGAACGCAGGTAAATATCAAGAAAGTGAAGTCTCTGATCCTAAAAGAAAATACGCCGACTCAAAGATCCATTGCATTGAAACTAGGAATGTTTTCTGGCACTGTAAGTAAAATCATTCCTAAAGATTTGAAGTTAAAAAAGATGCTTAAACCTAAAGTTCATCTGCTTTTGCCAAAGCATATTGCTGAAAGAAAAACAAACTGTAGAAAAGTATATGAAAAACACCTAGCTGCTGAAAAATGAAAATTTGTGGTAACACTCGATGGGGCATGGGTGTATTTAAGTGACTGTAGTAAAAAAAAGATCAATTTTATATTGCTTAACTGACGGGAATGATCGTACGAAATGGCTACATCAGTGTACAGAGAAGTTCTCAAAGGAGTTCATGATAGTAGCAGGATTTTGTTACAACGGCAAATTAAATATAAAACAAGGTCTCAAGTAAAGCCAAAATTAATTCACTCTAGTATCAGCAGAATATTTTAGAACCAATATTTGAAGAAGAAATTCTAGGCTTATATGGAAAGGAGATTCATAAAGTTGAACTTCCTATGGACAAGGCCTCTAGACGCAAATTTAAATCAACTGCCGCTTATTTAGCAAAGAAAGAATCAGAAACAGGAATAAAGTGTATCCCATTTAATAAAATATCTGTAAAATCACCCGACGATTCTTCAATGGACTTTTGCGCTTTCGATTTATGGAAACGAGCCTTAGGAAAACGGCATCCCAGAACACTGAACGGACTTTGGAAAACGGTCCATAAGGAAAGGGGTAAAATTGATAGGACAGTACTAAGAAAAAGTTTACTTTCATGGAAAATTCGAGCTAGAGCTAATATCAAGAACCATGGCTATCAGATAGTAGCAAATCGCCGCATAAAATATGGCATTTATACATAAAACTTAACTATCAAGATCGTTTCCATAAAGTGCGAACGACCTTCTGTATAGTCATTTTTAGTGTGCCAAATGCCTAAATAAGCCCGGCTTATGTATTATTTAATTGCTATGTGCTTTCTAAATTAGCCGATTTTTATAGCCTTTCGCGTATAAGTGGGCAAAAGTTGTAAAATTTTGTTTGAATCTCTTGCCGGTTTCTCTCTTTTGTCTATTTTTATGTGGTGATCAGGGACGAAATAGGAAAGGGGAGAAGGTGTGAGGCAGGGTGTTTATTTTTCTGCACTCAGTTTGGCTGCAACATTTCTAAGTGTGAAGACGAAACCTTTGTCTCGTGCGATACAGAGCTCTTGTGGATCGTTTAGCTATTACTGTGCTTCGTGCGTTTTATTAAGACTGTTTTAGCAATGGCTAGTGCTAAGGACCCTGGTCGTGTAAAGACACGCGATAGTGGGAAAGGTAGCCTTTTGGGGGCACTGTGCGAATAGAAAGACTTGCAACTGCCAAGTTATGCAGACATCATGCGTCACTACTACTGGTTGCGAAGTGACATTGGTGAAAATCGTGATATTTATCTTCAACCAGCGATTGATTTTATTAAAATGGTTGCTAAAATCTGGATAAAGGCATCCATATCAGTAGTTTCAAAACGGACCGTTAATGGAATGATTAAGGACTACTACAACAAGCGACGATCATTGGATAAATCACTTAATCGTACACACGTAAAACAGAAGACATCCCGCGAAGAATTCGCACTAAATACGGAAACCTCTCTCTTCGACATTGCAGCTTGTAAGTGTAGAGACTTGGACAATTGTAGCTACGACATCAGGAGTAAAGTTACACACAGAGAGGTGAAGTTTCTGCAGGATCAAAGAACCACTATCCCTCGTTGAACTTGCATCACTTTCCTTTCCTGCTTCTTTCTTCTGCTACCATCTATTTTTAACTTTGAGGAAATTTCTTTCCAAATGTTCTCTCGAACAGTTAAATCTTTATATTTTTGATCCTCTTTAATGTAGAGTGCAGGATGTTCCCTTATTAAGTTTTTCTTCGGAGAAAACATTCATTGCTTCCATCTTCCCTTGCGACTGGTAGCGCGCCGTCCAGGACAAGTCGACGGCGTGCTACCACCTCAGTCACGTCGTGACGTCACAGCGTCATTCGCCCGCTTTGGAAACCACCCCCGAAGAAATGCATGCTATGGAACAGAGAGGGGGAGATTTCGCACCGCTGAGGTCATATATCACCTCGAGGAGCGGAGGCGCTCGCCGCCGACGTCGCTCTAGGAAACCAGGGCTTTATTTTGCTCCTTTTTAAGTCAATATTTCCGATAACTATTTTTCGAACTGTTCTTTGATCCTGCACGATTTTCATCCCTCCGTGTGGAACCCCACGTGGACTCCTACCCATGATGACTTATTGGTTTCATCCAGACACTGTAAACAAACACCACCCCACCGCGGTCTGCTCTCTCCTCCCCTTCCGTACTTGCTGTCAAGGCGTGCTGCGGTCCGTCACCCAAAAATATCGCACATCTACGTATCGGAAAGAACAAAAGAAGTAAGAGCAAGGAACATAAAAAAAGACAAAAGAGAGAAACCGGCGAGAGATTCAAACAAAATTTACAACTTTTGTCAACTTTTGTCCATACGCGAAAACGCTTTAAAAATCGGCTAATTTAGAAGGCACATAGCAATTAAGTAATACATAAGCAGAGCTTATTTAGAAATTTGGCACACTAAACATGACTATACAAGTAAATACAACCAAAATAAATTTATCATCTTGAAAAATTTTCCTAAAAATGTTCCAAAATCAGCGTTTTAGCAAAACTTCAAGACATTTGCGGCAAATCAAGGAGTTGTCCTAAAAATCTAAATTTTTTGTGTGAACTTAGTGCCGCCAATGGAAATTTTTCCGTTCTACCCATCATCGAAACTCGAAAAGTTTTTGCGGCCCACCCTACTATATATAGTACCATACTATAATTATATATATATTTAAGCTACCATACTATATACCCATACTATATGTGTGCATACGCATGAAAAAGGAAGGATATTGTTAAAATTAAAGTGGGGTATAAACGCTAGCAGTCTCTCACGAGTTTTACGAACATACATAAATGATCAGTAAGTGTGTGTGAAAACATTTTCATTTTGATAAAGGAGGGACAAAAGTCTTAATTAGTAATACTGATAATTAGCAATCATTTGTACATGCACTAAATATACAATTTCATATTTGAAGGAGAATATGCAGTAGACTGTGCGGGACTGCTGGAAAACTGTTTATGCCATTACTGATTCACTTTTAAATCTTTATATGCCTTTATATTCTGTTCTACTCTTTGATGGTTCATGACTTGTTTTTCAAAGTATATTTATTGTCCACGTGTTTCACTCGTTAATCAGTATCACTTAAATCTCCCAATAATGTGTTATTAAAACACATACATTCATTCTTTAAATTTAGACTCTATGGTAACCTACAAAAAAGTTGTTTTACTGTACATCTCAGAATTTTTAAATGAAGTTTCCTTGTTTGTGCTAACTTTTTTGCAAGCATGTATACTTTTGAGATATACAGCTTTATAATATTTGCAGACTTCTCTAAATACAATAGAAAATTTCTGAAATATATTTTAAACATTTATATCGCTTTTCTGGAGAGATTCATTAGTTTTTGTTTATCTTTTGGGAAAATAGATTGAATAATTGTTGAAAACAATTGTGAAGATGGAGTATAGGATGGTATAATTTTATATTTGATTCCCATTTAAATCTTTAAATCGAAAAAAATGGTAGATGTTCAGATATGGTAGTATAACAAGAACCATTTCATGAGGTTTTATTTTACTACAATAGGAGGAAATGTATTTTTGTTAGACAAAATTATTAGCACTTCATCTAATGCATATATTAATTTTCTACATATAAAATTCTGAGCATCCGTGTATAAAATATTTGCATTTTCTGCCCCGTGTTATTATTTGCAGAACTTCATTACACGATAGTCAAAATCGAAAGAGGCAAAATATTTCTATGAATCGTAACTATGAAACTCCAAACCATCTACTCGCAAAGCGCTATTAATTTAATGATGACCTAAACTATTTGTAAACACAGATTATCTTCATCCAGCAGATGTTTGGAATAACAAATGGGGTGCTGGAATTCCACTTGCGCTGGCATGAATATTTTCCAGAATGAATCTTCTTTATAATATCTGGTATGCAAGAGAGGAGCCGTTTTACACTTTTAAATGAATTCAGATATCGATTCGGATATTCGGGAAAATTTTAAAATGTTAGAGGGCATTAAAAACTATGAAATTTAAAATTTGAGGAAATGATTAAATAAACTGATGTATGAAATTTTTTTTTATCAAAAATATATCTTAAATTTGACATCGTGTGTGCGCGTATATTTCCTTTCACCAGTTCGATAATTATTATTCGAGTGCAACGGATTAAAATGTTTTTCAATTTGATTGAAACTACAGTATGACTCATGACTTATTAAAAATTACAATTATTAATGATATTACATTTAATTTTTACACTGTGTTCCTCTGTTTAAGGCTGTTGCGTACTAACTCTATTGGATTCACTCAGCTCAGTGTGAACCTATGGAGAAAATTTGTCTACTATTGACAGCTACATAAATGCTGGTAATCCAATAAAAAAAGGTATTGTCAGATAGCCTGAACTTTTCTGCACCTTGCAACAGGATTAATTTTATAAATTTCGTGCATGAAAGGAATTTATGTGTGTTTAAAACACATTATACCAAATTTTCCTCCGAAAAATTTTAATTTTAAAATATTATTTTCATGTTTTTTAAAACAAAAATGCTCCAAGGTGTAAAATTTCTTTCTCTATTATGGAGCACAATTAAAAAAAACATCTTTGAATCCCAGTCGGCAGTCCTTGGACACATTTTGTCCATAGGTTAACATTGAGGTGAGCGAATCCAATTGGGTTAGTTCACAGTAGCCTTAATAATCCTTTCAAAGATCCAAGCTATTGTTCATTAGCAGACGAACCCATAAACATTATCTTAATTCTTGCTATTCGCACTCAAACTGGAAAATAATTTCCCAATAACTGCGTTTATTATTTTTTCCCCGTCAATTGTTATTTATTTGCAAATATATGAAATAAAATGTTAATTCTCTTAAGTTTTGAATTATAATAGAAATTATTACTGCTTTGTCTTATATGTAGAATATGAGAATTAAAACACTAACAAAAATTCAAATTTAAATTAATGCTTCCTGAGCTGGTCTATTGTAACGAACCTTGTCGTATTACTTAATTTAACTTAAAAACGTCAAAAGTGTGTGTCTATATATATATATATATATATATATATATATATATATATATATATATATTATTCCTTCAGGAAGCACCTTTAGGGAGCTTCCTGAAGGAATATATTATTCCTTTAGGGAGGCACTAGGGGCTATGTTGGTTCATCTGCATGGTGCACCCATTATAAGGAACCAACAAATTTCCCGGTTATTGGAAGAAAGTCGAAAGACAAAAGTGCCTACCACATTGAAACAACAACATACATATTTATGACAAAGATAGCCAACAAAATATAAATCACGTGCAACATTTAAGACGTGTGTCCTAACCTACCACTGCATATAAAATCAGACGAATGATCACTTTTGTAGAAACAATTGTATAAACAAAATTTTTTAAAGTGCGCTAACTTTCATTGCTTTCATTAAAGAGTACATTGCTTTTGAATATAGGACTGATCCATTTTATTTCTAACATATATTAGAGTATACATTTTTAAATATGTCGCAAAGATGACTAAAGCTTCCTGTTTATAGCGCATACTAACATTTTATGCGTGTTTTAAAAGTATTCTTTTAAGTGATTTCGAAGACATAGTTATCACGAAGTATTATTATGATTGACGTTATGTACTCATGTGAATCAAACTTTCCCCGATGGTTTTGTATTTGAAACAGCTGTAAACATTGCCTTTGTTATGCTCAGTCCCATACGATACTGTCTCATTTTTATTTTATTCATATATAGAATTGTCTGTTTTCATCACAATTTTTTTCCCTTTTAATGCGGAGACACTTGTCTTGAGACACAATAAACCGCGGGAATTGTTGATTACTACTAATCTAGAAACCCCATAGAGGTGAGTCAACACTAGTCCCTGGTGCTACCACAGTTTTGATTGAGCACCCCCGGAAGCGACATCTCGATAACTCGTACCTTCCTCCAACCCTTCGATCACATGGAAGGATTTTCCAGTGTAGGAAATTAATGGGCCCATATCCGGCCTAGACCTAAAGGCATTTAATGGAGTAAATCAATTCTTAGTACTATCCAAGAAAGATAGATAAATTATGCCTTTTTTAGATTCTAAATACATCAAATCCGGTTTGAAAGAGTTTTTTTTCTAGATTATAGTCATTCAACCTATATGCCTTGCTAGAAGCCTTTACGGAGTAATACGACACATTTCTCTTACGAATGCATTAAGGGAGGTTGGGTTTGGTTTGGAGCGCTACGGTCATCTTTTTGCTACACGAGGACTAATTAGACCGGGACCTACAGTTTAAAGCCGATTCCGAAAGGCTACAAACATTCATGCGAACAGTGAGACTCGAACACATAGGATCTGAACCGAATGGCAGCGCCCTAGCCATTCGGCCATCACCTGACGCATTATGGAAGACTCCTCCTTCAGTCCTCTTTCTGCTTAATTGGTCATCACATACATAAACAGAATCCATTGCTATAACTAACAGCAGCATAAACAGAATTCTATGGTCCCTTTCCGAAGCGCGGAAACAATGATGATACAGGTAAATTAACGAACTTGTGCAATGAGGATTTAGACATAGAAAACAAGAGATGTTTGTTACAATTTCGCAGGCTGCAGCGAGAAAACGCCTTTAAGGCTGCTGTATACTAACCCTATTGGATTCGCTCACCTCAATGTTAACCCATGGAGAAAATTTGTCCAAGGATTGACGAATTGGATTTACAAATATTTAAAAAAAATTTTTTTGAAATTTTACACCTTGGGGCATTTTTCATTTAAAAAAATGCAAATATTTTAAAATTCAAATTATTCGGAGAAAAAAAATTGGGTATAGCGTGTTTTAAACGCTCATCAATGCCTTTGGTGGACGAAATTTATAAAATGAATCCTGTTGCAAAGTGCAAAAAATTTCAGGCTATCTGAAAATACCATTTTTATTGGATTATCAGCATTTATGTAGGTGCAAATACTAGACAAATTTTTTCCCATAGGTTAACATTGAGGTGGGCGAATCCAATAGGGTTAGCACACAGTAACCTTAAGCAACAAAGCTTCCACCTGGAACAATTTTTAAGACGAGGGCGGAAAGATGAGGTTGTACTACTCGGGAGGCTTTCTTTGTTAAACCACGAAATACCTAAGTGAATAATGGTGAGAAAGCACGAAAAAACCTTAAAAACATCATTCAAGACTGCAAATGTTGGGTATTAAACTCGTCCTAAATGGATTAAGAAACTTTAATTGTTCAGCAAAAGTAACTACGCAGTCTCTGACTACAGATGCTTTTGTCAGTATAAAAAGAATTCGTGATGCGGGTGATAAGATTCTTACATCTATAGGATTAACACTTCCTAACATTTAGTTGAGAGGTACAAGCTCAATAAGTTAAGTTAAGACAACTTAATATTATTTGTAAGTTATTTTAATTTTAATATAAATTAAAATAACTTTTGAAATATGTTTATATAGAAATTTGAAATCATATCCATGCATCACCTGATTCATAATTGATTCGCATGCGGTTTTTAGAACATCATTCTCTACAAGAACCTCATTGAATATTAGTCGAAGCAGTGAACTTAAATGAAACAAAAATGTCTGGCAAATACATAAATTAGTTATGGACGTGCTTCTAATTTGTTTACATAGAAGTAATAATTCCCCAACACGACTTGTAAAGTAAAATATTTTGGTTGAAAGAATAAATGTCTGTCTTCATAAAAAGTTATCGAGGGGAAAATTCGACAGCGACTTCTATATAGACTAACCACTGATACTCACGTATTTAGTGCAATTTAAGTTCATCAATAAAAATATGTGCGAAGCATATCTCCGATTTCCCCGATTAGTGGAAAGCCAGTGTAGGCTGAAATGAATTTGCATAATACCTAGAGGTTACATTTTTCAGTTACTAACAATATATTGCATTAAAAAGGCACTTAAAATGTGCATATGTATGTACATAAATATAAAAGAAACAAGTAATAGGAATTTTAAAGTTATAATTTTGTAGCCCTGACTGAAAAAAAAAACTTAATATAATTTCTATCAGAAATTTTTATCGTCGGTCAGACTAATAAAGTACGTAATATATAACGCTTGGCAAGCGAACTGATGAAAAATACCTCTGTTGAAGTATTGGCTCGAAGCCAGTAAGCTTGAAGTAAATTAGTACCGTTACATGGTAATTTATTTTTTTTACCCAGTTTTACATTAGTTGAATATAAGTTTGGAATAAGAAAAGTACGTAGCTTTCAACGGGTCGAACACACTGGCATACTTTCTTATACAAAAATTGAATTCCGGGTAAATTATCGTAGGGTCATTGACTACGTTAAGTTGACAATTGATTAACAAATGACTATTGACTTTCAGTTCTTTAATGGATTGATAAGCGTATCTATTTTGGAAGTATTCTCCTATTTACATATAATTTTTTTTTCTCGCATCATAGCTTTTCCTCTCCCAATTTTTTTTTTGGGGGGGGAGAGGGGGGTGCCTAATACAATTAAAACGCTTCTTATAAAAAAACTGATCTACAGATTTTGAGAAAACAGAGAGGAATAATCGTAAATTTTAAGGTTTGGAGCGCTACGGTCAACTTTTTGCTACACGAGGGCTAATTAGACCGGGACCTACAGTTTAAAGCCGTTTCCGAACGGCTACAAACATCCATGCCAACAGTGGGACTCGAACCCACAATATCTGAACAGAACGCCAGCGCCCTAGCCATTCGGCCATCGCCTGGCTAATATACCTTTTAAGAGAACATAAATATAAGGCTCATCAAAACGTGCTTTAAATAATTAAAAGGATTTTAAAAAAGCAATAAAATTACTGAACGTTTCATAGTTTTTCATCAAAAAGTTAAATTTCTGAATGTAAGAATCTGTTTTTTTAATCACTCTTCGAAGTATTGCTTTTGCTTTAAGAAATGAGTTTAATGGCTGTGTTACTATGTGCCATGAAGGCGGTGTGACAGTTTAACTAAGCGTGATCAGTATGTGAGCATTCAATTTAAGATGAGAAGATTTACTTAGCTAGAGTCAACTTTTTAGTCTTGTTGCCGTGGTACAAAACGGGCGAATTTTGTTCTTTTAACCCCATTTCTTATGGCGTAAACTATTCTAAAAGACCATCAATACAAAGCAAACTTGCCTTCCTCTAATGTTGATCCTTTTGGGCATGATAGCAGCCGCATAAAAATGATTATCTCTCATTTTTTTGTTTGTCATTTTAAATTACAACTAAGCAAAACTAACAGACAACCGTTATAATAACTGTTGACCAACATATTCGTTAACCCAGCGAGAAATCGATCAACTATAAATGCTATATGCGCTGATGAAACTGAAATCAAGAAAGATTACTGATCAAAGTATTTTTGAAGGCTTATAGGGCTTATATTTTAACTTCTACACTTCTTCAATCCGAAATTTCGTAAATAGTGAGAATTTTTGCCTTACTACAGCGACGAATGTTATCTTTTGGTATGGCAGACATTTATCCCAAGGTCATTTACTCTTACACACCGAAATTTTTATTGGCTACTTTATAATGGGAACAAGCACCCACTGAGTGCACAAACATTGCTCCTTATAAGGAGATATCACGAGCCTTATCCAAGTTTTGCGCCTGGGACCAATCGGTGGAAATATTTAATGCAAACTGCTTGCTAGGAGTTTGCATTAAATATTTCCACCGATGTCAAGGATTGACAATGAAGCTTGTGTCAAGGAACAACACAAAGCTTCATTGTCAAATCTTTTCACAAATACCGCATAGAACTTATTTTTCAGTCTCGTTTCTTTTCGTAATCTTCAAACAGCAGCATAACATTCTTATAATAAAACTTGCCGTAAGTCTTACCCCGGCTTGCATACTTACTTTGACTATTTCGCATAAATTTCGTAATGCTACAGTCATCTGGATACTTGTGATTTAGGGAATGTGTTACACAACATTGAAAATACCTGTTAAAACTTTTAAAGTTTTCTTGTATATATATATATATGTGATGTATTAAAAATAGTACTTACCCTCATTTTTTTCAATGCGAGTAGTTTTAATGGAATGAGAAGGATTATTTTAATACAATCAGAATCCTGTTAGAGTAATCTTTTTGCTCGGAAGGGTTTTTAAGTTGAGTGTTTTGCGTATTTTTTACTCGTGTTAGAAAACCTGTGTGAATGCACCAAATCAACCGACAAGTTACGATCTTTCGACGTAATTTTGAAAGCCATTTTAATCGCAAGTTGCATTATTGTACCGGCGTTGGGCTTAGTAACTCTCATTTGATATCCTATTACATAAAATTCTAGATGATTTTGATTTCAATTTAGCGTATATTAAATACTGAACTAAAAGAATTTCTGTAAGAAAATTTACTTTATAGTTAGAAACATTCATAAAACAGAAAAGGAAATGCTGAAAATATTTTGATACTTTTCAAAACAAAGGTACAAAATAGGAAAAACAGAAGTCTGAAAACTTACGTTGTGCTCGTGACAAAAATTCACTGACTGTAATGTTTGCCAAATAATTCTTTTGGTCAACGTATCTGGAACTCTAGAAATTCAAGAAATACGATATTTAGATTGTTAGATTTATTAAAAGATAAATTTTTGTATTTATAGAACGTTGAATTTTATAAGACAAAAAAAATCGCAAAGCATAAAGATCTTGCTAAAATACAATTTTTTCTTTATAACTCAATGCATATTTAAAATGAAAAGTACAAACTAATGAAGCCTGTTAGCTTCAGTTCTGAACTGTGGGGAATTTCGTACAGATACTGAGTACAATTTCCCCTCTGCTTATGTTGATTTTGCAAAAGTTACTTGCATTTCTAAATTTTCATTTCTTGTATTATAATTTCCTTTAACTTTCATCATATACTATTTGTTTTTAATTTAAAGTTGATTGCACGTTAAAACATAAAAAAGGAATTTTTTATCATCTAACTTAAATTCATGGTTTATGATGTAGTAAACAAAGTGTACGTCTCATCAAAAGGTTTTGAAGGAACTACTTCATTTTGGAAATATTTAGGAAACTTTTGAACATTTGAAATCGGCTCTTTTTCTGTCACTTTTTCCATATCTTTGAAGAAGAGTCATCTGGGAAGGTGCCTTTTATCAGAAAATATTTTAATAAGAATATACAAGTCTATAAAAATAAGGGGAAAATGCAGTTTAAAATTTCATAAGCATGTTACACTACTTTGAGGTTTTTTTACGAGAAAAATCTTGGGGCTTATCGAGGGAATCGAGTGAAACTACCCATTCCCAAAGCCAATAAAAAAGTGGATTACAATATTTTGTTTTTAATCTATTCAGTGTGAACTTAATTGTGTTGAAGGACATATATCAAATAAAGATGACTCGTGACAGGTGTGTAGATAATTCTTAGAATCACCATTTCCTGCAATTTGTCTCTACAACTGCGTTTATCAAATATTGTTTAATAAAGAATGAGTACACTTGCGATTTAAATTTCCATATCCTTTATCCAAAACAAGGGTGGATAATAACATCTCTCTGTATTCATCAAATGTCGTAATCACCCAATAATTTTCCTAAAAACTAGATGGTGAAACATCTAACTTATAGTAAAACCCTTTTATATTAAAAAACAATTTCTTATAATACTGAGTTTTGTTTCTGAAGAAATGACTCACTGGGATGCTTCACCCATTGTAGTCATACAAAGTTAATAAAACTGATCTAGCATTGTTAAAAGAGAAAATTTGTCACTTCAATTTCGTTACAAAAGAATTAATTCGTTAACAATGTATGAGCTTAAAAACAAAAGGGATCGGTTTTGGACTTCGGTAAAGCATGTACGCGTTGAGTGCATTCATATGAAAACATATCTATGGTAGGTGCATTCAATAGCAAACTTTAGAAGCGGGACTGCGTTGTGTGTTGAAAAAAAACAAACAACAAAGATGGCTTAACAGACGCATGCAGTCATAACAGAAATCGGTAGGGCTCCAAATTAGTCATCGATAACTTTAACTTCCAGTTAAAGACTATATCTGTCTGCTGGCTATATTAATAACTATATTATGACGAAGTTTCTTGATATTCCGAAAATCAAGAAACTTCATGAAAAAGATCGAAGTATAATTTAGCTAATTTACATGATAATGTAAATTTAACTTCAAATGATATATCATGTTTTATTTAAAAATATTTCAGACTTTGTGTGGCAGCACTAATAGGTAGAAAAATTCTATCCATTTATGTCAAAGTAAAATCATGTGGAGACTGACGATTTGAGTACGATGACGATATTGTACAGGTTCATTATAATATTGGAAAAAAGATTATTACGTTCAAGTGGTCAAATTAGCCCTCGTATAGCAAATATTGACCGTAGTGCTCCAAACCAAAACATTACGTCCAATCTATCGCACAAAAGACAAGTCCTTCCTCTGCATAACAGATGGTACTGATAAACTGATTTCTATCGTAGAAATTCGATAAGCTCTCTCTCTCTAAGTAGTTTTATGAAGAAAATAACACTCTCTAAATCAATAAAATCCGAACATAATTCAGGTACTTTTGAAATTAAGCTGCCAGAAGCAATATGGAAAGTTTTCCGTCTATTTCAATATTTTTCCGCATAGTTTTTCTAAATCTTGTTCTGTTTTCGTTTTTTTATTGAATGCTCTGATATCTGAGATATATTGGTTTCGGTAAGAATCAAAAGAAAGAAATGGATTACAACACACATGCCGACGTATACCGCTTACGACGCAACAGATGAGCGTCTATTTTCCCGCACTCTGTGGGTCGATATTTACAGCTGCTACAGGATACTCAATTTTTCATTTTGCTACTGAATCACGCTTAACGCGTCTGGGACAGTTTTAGAGAGAAAATAATGCCTGAAAACGTGCGAGGGAGTTTGGAAGCGAGATATGTGCCTCTCGCAAATAAATAGGCCCAAAAAGTGGCCCAAAAATGAAGGTATAATTTTCTTCTTTATTTTTACTTATTGCATTTGTGTAGCCTGGTTTTCCTCCCCGTAATAACCTTTTGCTCCTGACAAAATACTTCAGTTATTTAATGCTATTGTAACAATTCCAAACGCACCTATATTCAGTTCTGAGTTTACCTCTAATAGGACATATTTACACACTACCGTTTTATCTTTTCTAGTGATGTGGCAGTCTGCTGAAGCTTTGATTGATGCAAGACTGATTTTTTTATCATTTAAATTTATTCAAAAAATTTACAGAAGTTTGTTTGGTCTACATTGATGTATAGCAAACTATTACTGTCTGCAAACTAAATGTAATAGCTGATAAAGTACTAGAATAATATACTTGATCCTTAAGGTTGCTGTGTTCTAACCAAGTTGGATTTGCTCACCTCAGTGCTAACCTATGGAAAAAATTTGTCCAAGGATTACCAATTTGCATTTAAAGATAAAAAAAAATTATACCCCGTAATAGAGAGAGAGAAATTTTACACCCTTGGGAATTTTTCATTTTTTAAATGCGAATATTTTAAAATTTAAATTGTTCTTTGAAAAAATTGTGTATAGTGTGTTTAAACGCTCATAAATTCCTTTGGTGGACGAAATTTATAAAATGAATCCTGTTTCAAAGTTGAGAAAAGTTAAAGTTCTCTGAAAATACTATTTTCATTGGATTATCAGCATTTATGTGGCTGCAAATAGTAGACAATTTTTCTCCATAGGTTAACATTGAGGTGAGCGAATCCAATAGGTACACAACAACCTTAAAAGCTAAATTAATTCGGTTTAATTATTTACTTCGGTCAAATTTTCAGAATCTTCCGGCGATATCAAAATGATTAAGATTTTAAAATTAATTGAATTTATGTGATATACTCGAAAAAAGGAGTTTTAAAAATGTTGGCTTTATATCTACTCGCAACTAACGGTCACTAAGCTAAATATTTTGATAGATATGGTTTGATAGCAGGATTAAAAGAAAACAAATCATACATACCCTTTAGGATGCTTCTCCAATATGTCCAATACTGTGTGTTCACAGTATTCGAAGACCAAATGTAATTTGCGTTTTCGGCGGAAGACTTCAATCAGGTTAACAAGATTTGGGTGCTTCAGTTGCTGAAAAATTATGAAGCAGCTTAAAAAATGACAATGCGTTTGTATAGGAACAGGACAAATAAATAACGAGAGCAAGTTTGTAAATAATTTCCCCAAAGATCACTTAGTGGTTACCAGAGTTGATTTATTAATATTATGGAAATGATTTCATGGTTCATGAACAGGAGACTTAAAAATCATTTCACGGAAGTTTCAAATTAGTAGTTTGCTCCTCTGGGCTGTGATAACACCAGCCGGGAATCGTTGTAATGGGCAAGTTTAGCATATCGATTTTCCTCTGCTCCAGCCGATACTGAAAGAATTCGAAATTTGAAATGAATTTTACTGAAATACTAGCAGGAACTTATTCAAGCAATGTTAAGCTATTCAGAGGGTCGAATGAGGTAGAGATAACCTAAAAGAACTTGAATTAAAAATTGGCCAGAAATTTATTTAAATATTTATCCATTTGGGAGCAATTATATTACAAATATTAAAATAGATAAATAACACGAGTTTCTCCCTCTGGTGGCAAAGTGATGTAAAAAGTTTGTTTTTCCATAACCATCATGGATACAATCTTACACAGATAAACAGATTTATCTTGTCCACAACCTCAAAGAATTACAGTTTTTGTTTTAAACATTATTACTGCTGATTTTGCTCGTTTTGAGAGCCGTAATAGCACAAGTCAAAGCGAAAAAGAAAATATTGAAACGCCCAACTATTGCCCAACACTTTTTGGCTCTTAACCAATATTTATCGATTAGATAATTGAGGCACTTTATTTACGTTTGATTAATTTCTAAAGGAATTTTGTCCTTAATCAGTTAAGGCTCGGTGCACACGAGCGATCCGGTGTCGTTGCGGCACCGCAGTTGCGATCAGGCAGTACATAGAGTTGAACTAACCAACTCACACGGACGTACGACCGTGTGAGTCGGTTACTAAGGCTGTTGTGTACTAACCCTATTGGATTCGCTCACCTCAATGTTAATCTATGGAGAAAACTTGTTCAAGGATTGCCGACTTGGATTTAAATATTTTAAAAAATTTTACTCTGTAATAGAGAAAGAAATTTTACACCTTGGGGCATTTTCAGTTTTTAAAAAAATGCAAATAATATTTTAAAATTTCAATTATTCAGGGAAAAATCTGGTTTAGTGTGTTTTAAATGCTCATAAATTTCTTTGGGGGACTAAATTTATAAATTGAATCCTGTTGCAAGGTGCAGAAAGATCAGGCTATCTGAAAATTCCATTTTTATTGGACTATCAGCATTTATGTAACTGTAAACAGAGGATAAATTTTCTCCATAGGTTAACATTGAGGTGAGCGAATCCAATGGGATTAGTACACAGCACCCTTAAGCAATCTTCAATGCAGTCATTCATTTCACCATGAATTCGCCAAATAAAATCAAGAGAATTTAAGCAATTTTTAGACAAGTGACAAATGAAGAAAAAATTTCGTTCTGTAGCAAAGAAATGAATAAAGATTTAGATAGTACTACTGAAGTGGGGAAAAAAACTAATATTCATTTGATAGGCATGATGCACAAGTCAGTACTCGGTTTACACAAAGTACACATTAGCCTTAATAATTATTCAGCTAAAGTTCAGAGGAAACGGATGTTCGAATTACACCAATACTTACTACGGCTTATTACGTCTTGCTAACAATTGTTTAAAAAAGCTTGTGACTGCAATTTTTAATTATTTTTTCACTCCGATGTTTCAGAAAGTGAACTAAAAATTATGAAGTTTTAAAATTTTCCTGCATAAGAGATTTAAATTTTTAAGACCATAATCACCATAAAGGGATCAAATCGCATGATTGTCTGACTTTAAATAAATACTACAGAAAGGCTCGTGACCATAAGCGTAGCGTGGGGGGGGGGGCACGGGGGGCACGTGCCGCCCCCAATTTAACTTGAAATAAATTAAAACGTTAATAGAAGTTCAGTTAAAATCGGAAAATTTTAGAAAACTTTTAAGAAAATTGTTTTTTTTTCCCCGCATTTTGAAACTGCGAAGCTGAAGATTCCGATTATGTCTTTAGCCTTAACATAGTTTTTAACAATGATACTATGATCCATAACAAAAATTCGTTGTTATATTTTTTTTCTCATTTATTTATATTATATTTATTTTTCTCATTGTATTACTTTTGAATACTACTCAAACATAAGTTCTATTGTTATTCAATTTCAAAAAATCTTAATATTTCAAATTTTAAGGACCGTCCAGTAGTCAATGCGCTGAGAAGGGCCCTAGCTGAATTCAATTCGAGCCCTCCCCCCTGCCCCCCCCAAAAAAAAGTTAGAAGCACGCTACGCCTACGCTCGTGACAATTTATGGGAAAATTAAAATTAAAATTTCATTCGCTTCTATAGTGGCATAATAAAATAATGAAGTAATTTAAGAATATGATTATAGAAAGTAACTAAATATACATTTAAGAACATGATTTCCCTTTTCTGATGAGTTTTAAAGAAATAAATTAAAAATTGTCCCTCGACCAACTATATCATTCGTATGAATCCTTTGAAAAAGTATAAAGACGAAATAAAAACTATAGCTGACTTTGATCAGTTGAAAAGAAAAAATAACTGTTTTTAAATGGAGAGATGTTAAAAGATATAATATGTAATACATATACACTTTTCGACTTATAAAGAGTAGCGTCTCTAGCTAGTGCAAAGGAAACAGCTACACGTAACGGTCAGTACTTAGTTTATCATTTTGGAGAATTTTCATTTAGTAATATAAAACTGGGATTCCTATTCTGTTCATGTCAATTTTTTAAGTGGTTTCCAGCTATGGACTTCACGCCTCGTAGTTTAAGTGGAAAATCGACCGCTCGCCTATTCTTGAGCATCAGAAATGACAACTAGAGTTACGACGTTATTTAACGCATTGTTGAGCGGTCAGAAGTCAATTCGTGGTTTCATGCACTCACTTTATTGATAGGTAACGAGTTAATTTGTTCCCTCAAGCAACAGCCTTTGCAATTTCTACAACACAAAGGTATATGTGTTAATTGTAGTATTGTTGATTGCGTTCGAATGAGTTTATTGAACATTGACTTTAATTATAATGGATTTTACTCATTTTAGTATGGTTTAATTTTCGAAAATGAAAGGTCGTATTTTTTTTTTTAATTATGAGGAACTTTTTAGGGAATTATGTACAGATACTGATTTTCTGTGTGACCACACTGTACTATATGCTGGTGGGTTAAAAGATAGTAGCAATCCTGCGATAAACTATTCTAATACTAGACCATAAATAGGCAGAAAACGTTTAGAATAGAATGCGACAGTGGTATTGATCGTAATTCTGTTTACAGATAAGAGAGAACAGAAAAGGACAGCCTGAGAATGCTAAACAGGTATTCAGACTTAATCGTTTATACGCATAGCATTAGTTAAGTAACAATAAATTTTTTGGTAATGACTTTTTGATTGCTTCTCAAATTCGTTACACTATCAAATGGTAATATTGCTTAAAGCCCCATCTAAAACTTAACAGTGTACGGAAGGTACCACCAGTGGTATAGAAAGTATCTTGATATCGAAGCGATGAAAAGAAAGTTTCATTAATGTGGAGGATTTTTAGTCATTAATGTCGTTTGGTCATTAATGTGGAGGATTAATGTCGATTCTTTACTTGAAACATTTAGTTATGACAAGAATGTAATCCGAGAAAATCATCCTATTTCGTCATCTTAACTAATTCGCAAACCACGGATAATGAAGATTTCACGAAGTTTAGTCTTTTAACTATCACCTCACGAAAAAGCTTCTTACACAGTTTGGGTCACGCGTTAGTATTTGCATAAAATCACCTGTCAACGAAATTTTAACTGCTATTCAAAATTGCCACCTACTAGTGAGAACATGCCGTACGAAGATAATTTTTTCCAGAGTTTGCGGCTTTTATCTCGTTAGTTATACAAAAATACGAATTTTTTTTTCCATAGACTAGGATTTAATGAAAAGTAGGATCGAATGAAAAGTAGAATGAAAAGTAGGATCGAATGCTAGCTTTCGCTATTGACTCAGATGTGGTATGATCAGAAATTACGTTTGGAAATAAATCAGAGGGAAAAACAAAATATATCCCCCAAAATAATTAAAAAATTCTTACATGTCTTGAAGGTGGTAACTTTAATTTTGAAAGTGACTTTAATTTTGGTAACTTTAATTTTTTTTAATTATTAGGGAATCTTAATTGAACTGACATAATAGAAATCCAGCGATAATAAAGCAAAAAATGGCATCTAATCACTTTTTTAATGTATGGAAACTTTCTTTAATCTCATATTTTATAGTAAAACAATCCTAAAATATGTTCTTATAGGACCTGTCCTCGAATATGAATTAGAAACTTGAACTATTCTGGGAAAAGAGAATTCTTAAAGTTTTAGAAGAATGATCTTAAGATATTTTTGGAGGGTATTCAAGAAAATAATCTAGAGAAGAAAACAAAACCTATAAACTCTTTGAAGATGGCAGAAAAATAGAATAAAATTGGCATGGCATCTGATGTGAATGCACTCTCAAAATGCAACAAAGAATTTTTAATGCAATTTACTTCGCAGTACCACCTAGGGGAAGACTGAAAAAAAGATTTAGCGATATGCTGCACAGACATTGAGATTATAGGGACAAGCAACTGGAGAAAATTTTTTCCAAGACAGAATACTGGGACAGCATTCCATAAATGGTTAGGACATACTATTGACTGTCGTGCCTAAAAGATTTATATAAATTCTGGTGGCATTATACTCATTACCTTAATTTTTGTTAAAAAAATGTCACTTATTTTATTGCAATAAGTACATGTGGGCTCATATAGTTTTTCTTAGTTGTAGTAAATTTTCCCCAATAGAATTTAAAAATTATATTTGACAATGAGTTAAAAATAAAAAATCCTAAATATTCTAATAAAAAAATGAAACTATGGTAACTAGAGATCTTAGCTGCAGCTTTCGACAGGTCAGTCTTTTACCCAGTAATATGAAGGAAACTTTTTAATTGCAATCGTACCATACTTACAGGTTTATTGTAATGTAGTACGCGGTTGTGAAAGCTACAATCTTTACATAGCAAACGAAATGATCTTGGATGGGAGTAGCAAACTAAGCTACAATAAAGTAGAATTTATTTTGAGATCGTGTAAGCGTAGTCGGTTAGTTTTAAGCAAAGATATAGCTTCACTATAGAGTTAACTTTGCTTCTACTATGAAAAAATCAATGTAGAGGAATTATTACATTGTATTCGAGATCATAAATTTATCTGAATTTTCTGTTTTTAACTCAAGACAGGTTTTTACATAAAAGCATACATACAATATTCTATAAATTAGTTTTTAAGAATATCCTAATAACAAATAACCCCCCAACTTTCAGATTTTAACAGAATTCATACTAAACGTTAAGATTTCTGCACACAATTTTAAAATTTTTTTTTAAAGCGGAGGTACTTATCGTCACACAGCCCACAAAATATAATGTTTTAAGTTTTGCTTCCTGAAACTTCCAAAATATTTTTGAGTCTAATTATGTGGTTCTTTTGAAAGAAAATGCAGGTGCTAAAATTAATGTAATCGTACACTTCTGATTATATTTATATTCTATTAAGCCCGCCTAATTAGCAGGGAGATTTCATGACTTTAATTATATCTTTTCGGGACGCTCTAGAAAAGGTTTAATTTTGTTCTAGAAACACTTTAAACCCAGCTCCACGTGTTACAAGTTTTATAATATTATAAATGCATTTACACATTAGAACTGTCCAGTCAGATTTTCTAGTAGGTAGTACTTAATGTCTACAGGAAGTAGTATCAGGAAGCTAAAGAAATGCATTACTGTTTTCCATGCTCCAAAATATTTCCTAAAACTGACACGTTGCTAAGAGTTTTTAATCTGTCAGGGATGTCATTTTATGAAAGAGGAATATACAAATTTATGCACATTTTAAGATTTTTACTATACATACTAAATCTGTTTTCAGTCTACAGAAACGAATATAAAGTCTTATATTTAAATTTCAAGACCCAGATATATCGCACCCCGGCAAGAAAAGTGACGAAACTCAAAAATGCAGCATTTGAGAATCAACTTAAAGAATACTATACAGCTAAAACTAGCATTACAATAAAACTGTTACAACTGCCCCCAGGTTGACAAATTGCGGAATAGAGATGTGTCGCTTTTCGTGTACGATGGGGCACTTCATACGTATTTTTTACACGTTTTTATTAACTCGCTTTCTTGTTTGTTTGTGTGTTTGTCCAGTTCAAATCTCGCAATCGATTTTTAACTAACTTCCCGACTAGCTAGACATTTGAAACTTTTAGAATAGGTCAAAACACGATGTCAATGCATTATTTTAATACTTTTAGCTATCTTTAAGCAGAATTAAATTAATTTTCAGTTATTTTCAGTTAATTTTGTTTAGTAGACCGGTGCAGCCGTCTATCGGCCGGTACGGGAACGAAAAGTTAAACGCAAGTTAACTTCCAATTAACTTCATTTTCTTTCAAGTTGATGGAATAAGTCATCAAAAAATTTTTAAAAAAGTATTTATTAATACATAGAATTGTCAAGTTTATATGATTCAACAGAAAATTTAAAAACATGGTATATAAAAAGTTCTTTTTATCTTGTAATTATTCAATGAAAACCTCAAAATCGCCATTTTTTTTACTTGTGTCACTTTTTTTGCCTGGGTGCAATAGGTGATAACGTATTTTATACACATATTTAAACTATTAAAATAGTGCACAATTAGCAGACCGATATTGACCGAATGGCTAGGACGCTGGCATTTGGTACCAGAGTCTGTGGGTTAGACTCTCACTATTGGCATGGATATTTGTAGCTATTCGGATTCGGCTCTAAGCAGTTGGTCACGGTCTAATGAGCCCTCGTGTAGCAAAAGATGACCGAAGCCCCTCAACCAACAAACCAACCAACCAGAACGCATTACCTTATATGCCATATTAGTTTAATTTTACTACCTCAATTAAGCTCATTTGTATGCTATGTGATGTCTTTTTGAAAATTTGTAATGAGATTTGCATTTTTTCGACATAGAAATAATTTATCTATTGTGAACATGAATGATAACTGTCAAATTAATGATGTTTGTGAGAGGAATAAACTGATAGTTAGGCTGCTGAATGAAGTTACTTTATCGTGTAGAGTAGGAGTGGCAAACTCAGAACAATCCGGGTACTTGAGATGTAATAGGGGGTCACTTGAAAAAAATAAAAATACCGATGGGCCAAGCGTAATTTCGATTTTGATGTCTGCTGTGCGAAAGCGAAATTGCTATCACCAAATATGAGATTTTCCTACTGCACTAAATAGTTTAGCTTTAAAATATTTAAATAATTTTTTTTTATAATACACATAAATAGAGGGTCCTCAAAAAGGCCGCCTGCACAACATAGAAAAAATCGTATTATTGTTTTTTCAGGAAATTGCATTCTTGATTAAAAATGTTTGCTTAGTGAAAAAATTAATTTTGGCGCTATTAAAGTGCATATATGTTTTACAAAAAATACAGAATGCAACTTTGTAAAGTCAAATATTTTTGAAATTAGAAACTTCAAAGTAGCAATTTTGATACGCACTTTTTTGAAAACCTTTAGATATAATGAAAATGCATTTGATTTTAGGAAAATAAGTTGAAACATTTATTTCAAAAAACCAAACAAAATCAGTTATAATGAAATGAATTCAAGTCTGATTCACAAAAATGTTTTTGTTACAAAACAAACACATTAAATCTGTTTTCTTAATAATCAGAAAGTAGGAAAAATCTAGTAAGTTGCTTGCATGTGGACACTTGATGTAGAAAGGACAGTATAATCAACGTAGAATTCTCATGACGAAACACGAAGTGAGGTAAATTTTTAACTCTAAGCCTACATCCTTGGATTTGATGTATTTCATGTTGCAAGCTGTGTTTTCGAACATAAGTGCTATCGAACAAGTGAGTGAAGTATTTAATTTCTTAACGATATATTTTTTTAAATTTGTTTTAGTGCTGTGGGTCGACTGAAAAATCCTGCCGGGCTGGATGCGGCCCGCGGACAGCCAGTTGGCCATCTATGGTGTAGAGAATCAAAATAAATGTAAAACTTTTATTAAGCTATATGAAAAGAATTTTGTAGACATGTTAAGATGAAATACATTTTTATAGCGAAACACTGTAATGTACTTTGAATTTTGAGCAACTGACAATTTACAAGATCTTGCAAGCAAATGATTGAAATTTCGTCAGTGTAATATAATGTAATTACGCTTTCAACCATTTTGACTTACTTTTGAAGGGAACTCAAATTAAATGCACTGACTAAATTTTTATTAAAATTTGATGTTTAATTGATACTAATATACTAAAAAACTTCAATATTAATGTAATATTTAAGATATGAGCAAATAAATATATCCGATATTAATGTAATATTTAAGATGTAATGTAATACCCGATATTAATGTAATATTTAAGATATGAGCAAATAAACGAGGGAAAAATGTTCGAAAATAGGGTAGAGTTATCTTTTAATTTAGAGCAGCTGCACTTTGCTAATGAAAGAGGAACTGGAATCGATTATCATGTGTTTGTTTAGCCGTTTCTGAGTATAGGTTGAATAAAGGAAGTTAGTTTCACCCATTCTTATTTATATTTGAATTTATAGATAATATATAGAAAAAACACACGTATGCTACTAGTTATAAAATATATTTTGAATAAATTTTGCGTATCGTAATATTCTATTCCATTTTTGCTCATAACTTTTCAAAAGAAAATCCAAACATCTTTTTAAAAGACTTTTATTCATATTTATCAAAATTCTTTTGTTCTCTCTGTAGGGAATCTGTAGCAAATTGTGTACTATATCCGTAGATTTTTTATTTCATACTTACGATTTATTATAAAGATTCCTAAATTACTGTACGAGTGTACCCAATTTCCGTGATATTTTATTATAATACTGTTATGTAAATGAATTAGAGCTAAAAGGACTTCGACTTTCAAGTACGATTTTAAAGATGAGCGATACACGAAAAGTTCTTAAAAAAGGGTTATGCTTTAATTAGTGCACTTGCACTTTGTTTTGAGATATTAAAATATGACTCTTTGAATGAGACGTAATTTAAGATTATTTTGTAGAGTTCAAATTATACTAATATTTCGCAGTTTCGATTTTTTTTTATTTCCTTTTGGATTGCTGCTTAACTAGAAATTGACTTCCATCTATGATACCGGAAACCACATATTTCCTATTAATATTGACTATATTGCCAAACCCCAAAAATACGTGACACTGTAAAAGAAAAAAAAAAAGAAAACCACAGTATGTCTCAACAGGCATGATATTTAATGCATATTTTCCGTGAATGTATTTAAATGTGAGTTAAATATTTGACCTTATCGATCGGAAACACGTGTGTATACCTGAAACTAGGAAAACAAACATACGATCTAAATAGGAAAGTACTTCAGCATACGATTAAAGGATAAAGTTTTCAATACTTTTTTTTATTTCTAACTTAAACTATGAGAACATAAGATATAAAATCTTAATGTTGCATTTCGATAAAAATTCAAATATCTGCTACATGGCTGATTTAAAGAAACTCTATTCAGTTGTTGAAACGCTTTTAATATAAGATATCAAATATTAATGTATAAATATAGTTTCCCATGAATGGCGATGGGTTAGTTTTTTGATTAAGGCTGCTATGTACTAAGAAAAAAAATTGTATTTCTCTTTTCTTCTTGCATACTCTTGTGGTGGGAGGAGTCCAGTTGACAGTTCGAGAATTCCACTCCCCTTAGGATTGACATTTTGAGGGATTGTAATGGCTCTCTCTCTATAGGGGGGTTAAGCGCTGCCCCCAAATTTTTTATTTGAAATATATTTTTGTCAAGTATTTACAGGTACATAAATGCAGATAATCAAATAAAATTGGTATTGTCAGATAGCCTGAACTTTTCTGCAAAGCGCTACAGGATTCATTTTATAAATTTTGTCCACCGAAGGAATTTATGAGCGTTTAAAACACAATATACCAGATTTTTCTCCGATTAATTTAAACTTTAAAATATTAATTGCATTTTTAAAAAAAACGAAAAATATACACAAATGTAAATTTTCTTTCTCTATGACGGAGTACAATTAAAAAAAAAATCTTTGAATCCAAGTCGGCAATCCGTGGACAAATTTTCTCCATAGGTTAACATTGAGGTGAGCGAATCTAATGGTGTTAGTACATAGCAGCCTTAAGAACTAAATGTACTTTTCTAATTTCATAATTAAATGTAGGGCCACGATTGTACTTTTCGTTTGATAAATGATACGTAAGATGAGTTCGCGTTTCCAGTAGAAGCTTCTGCATCACTCCAGGGTATGTTGGGGGTATAAATAAGTTTTAAATCTTTCCTTCTCGGCATGTTTAGAGATGGTGGGGGTCGGGTGACAGCCCAATGGCTAGGGTGCTAATCTTCGGTAGCAATGTCTGTGGGTTCGAATCCAGTTGCACTCCAACATATTTGAAGCCATTCAAAATCGGCCCATCTCAACAATCGGTATATCTCAACAAAGTTACAGTGAAAAATTAATATTGAAGTAAATGAAATCTGATTTTCTTTTTCAAATCGAGTTATAAGGGATCGGACAAGGATATAATGCAATGAAATTCTCGTATTGGTAAATAGTCTAGTATTTTTATACTATTATTAATTTAATACTATTTAATTATGTTGCATTAATTTATGTTGTTTCGTAATAAACTGCTGTTATCTTGAATTTCTTAAGTATTTTTCTTTATTGGTTCATTAATCTATAAAAGGTTTGTTTTAAAGTGGAATTTAGTTTAACCCTCGGAATGTAGTGGGATGCAGTTTAACCCTCAAACCGGCCCACCGGTCATTATGACCGGCAGCGGTAGAACTAAGGGGTGGAGCAGGAGTGGGGAGAGGCGTGAACACTTGGCTGGCTTTGACATCCTCAGTCAGTTCCTGGACATCAGGGAGAGCACATCAGGGTTTCACAAATGCTCGCCATTTGCCAGTAAGTTGCAATTTTGTAAAAGTATGGCGGTCAAAATGATCGGTAGGACTGTTATTGCCACTGAACAATAACAGGCCTACCGGTCCTGATAGGGATTTCAGTGTTCTGTGCGATTTTTAAAGTATCCTGTGAAGCCTTGACATCACTCTTCTCTACCTCAATCACTGGCAGGCTAATTTTTCGAGCAATTATGTCTGAGAAACATTGCGCAATTCTTTTAAGAACCCTACGATTTGATGATGTAGATACCAGATCAAAATAAATTAAATAAATTGAATAAATATGTGTAGATGATTTTTTCCCTCACTATTCATAACTAATATAAATCAAACAACCCTGTGCACAATATCAACATGCAGTTCCATCGTAATAACTCAAAAATAACGGCTTTTTAGGCTTGGAGGTCAATTTGACCGATAGTCCTGTTAGTGGCAACAAATTCATGGGCTGGTTTGAGGGTTAAGACTACTTTTCTATAAAATTTCTCAAAGCACCTATCAATTTTTTAGCATACCGAAGTATAGAGACTTTTCAGAATGTCGGGGCATCTAAATTGACAAGATCGGTAGCAGAATTTTATTTCGGGATTGCACTATGAATGTAAAAAATGTAGTAGGGTATTAGCTGGCATGCATCTGAAGAAAGCGATTATTAAGTGATAGGTTTTTACACCGGAGTACGAAAATATTCAGAAGAGTATCCTGCAAAGATGCTAATTAAACGCAAATTTTTGTTGAGGTAGTAAACTTCGATTGAAATTTAATGTTATTTTTATCTACATATACATACGTGTGTCTGTGTGTAATGAATAACAATACCTTAAGCATTCTAATTTCTCTGAGAGCAATCTTCTTAATTAAAGGATCGTCCTCTGTTTCTACGTATTTTTTTACAGCTACAATTTGGCCGTTTTCTCTATTTCGGCACTTGAAAACGACACCGTAGGAACCTTCTCCTATTTTAGCTAACTTCTCGTACTTTTCCATCATAGGAGTGAGATGACGCCGCTCCTTCCTGGAAAAAATGAACTGCACTGAAGTTAAACACAAATGTTTCATTTACATAGATATACTTGTATTAAAAAAGTTACAAAGGAGAACAAACATATTTCTTACAAAATAAGTTATTGGAAATAGTAAAAAAAATGATTCAGCTAAACACGTCCATGTTTAAGAAAATTAACCTATAGCTTACGGTTAATAGGTAAAAATTAATTAACCTATCTAAAATTTAATATATAGATAGGTTAAAGTATGGTAGGGGATAAAGCAGTGCATAAAAAATAATGTGGTTTGGAATTCTTCCACGTCATTTATCAATCGGAAATCGGAAATCGGAAAAATTCCATTTTTCCGATTCCCTCTTTAGAACGGGAAATTTCATAACCCCTTTGTAAGAACGGCCATTAAGGGGGTTATATATAATATATATATATATTCATTTATTCATTCATTCTTGGGCCCGTATTCTTGGGATACATGCTATCCCACCCCGTAAGGAAAAGGTTAATGTAATTTAAAGTAACTATACGAAGTCTCTGAACAGATATTATCTGCAAGACATTGGAGCAACATTTTCAGCAGCAAGTTGGAATTAAAGTTCATCAAACAAGTCATCTTAAAAGCGTTACCCGAAATGAAGAGGACAAGACCGTTTAGATACCGTTTTAAAACCTCGAATATACTTTTGAGGTTCAGATTCGACAACTTTATTCCCTCATTTACATGCATTAATTAACATTTATAAGAAGTTCAGTGGTCATGGATAGTGTTTTTATTTTCAGTTGAAGGTACTAAACAAACTATAAATTTTAACGGCTTTAAAACAAAGATAGCTATCTAGTAGCTAGTGATTTGCTCTGACTCAACAACAGGTTATAACAGGTTTATTTGATAATATTTCAGGAGTACACATATTTTTTATGGAATGCTGTGTCTGAGAGAATAGACGTATCGTATCGGCATACAACAAAAATTTTCAACCATTCACATATTAGAAATGTTATAACTGCCAGTACAGTAGATAACTAAAAATAATGTGGTTGGGAATTCTTCCACGTCATTTATCATTCCGCAGAATTCTAACACTCAATAAAAGTTTTAAAAAAATTGAAGAAATATGAGAGCTAATGGCCTGAAATTTTAGTATAAACCATGGGGGAAATTCATGAATCTTTTCTCGTTTTAACAGTAGCAACAATTAAAAATATTTTAGCTAAAGATCCTCCCTACTTTACCTTTAAGCTTTACGTACGTTTTTATATTCGTACTAGCTGAAAATCCGCATTTCGCTACGGAGTACATTCAAATTAAATACAACGGTCAATGCATGCAATTGATGCTAAAAAAATAAATATATATGTTTATAATAAATACGACGATCAATGTATACAATATATATATATATATATATATATATATATATATAAATCGTAGGGGATATTTATTTTTTTTGGATAATATCCAATCGTCTGCTGTATTAGAAAGAAAAAAAATATTTTTTTTGTCTATTTAGTTGTTACGCACGTGACAATAAATTTATTTAAAGTACCAGAAAAAGAAATCACGTGATCAGCATTTAATAAATTAAATTATAAAAGTTAATCTTTAAAAATTCCCCAAAAATCAGAAAATCGAGGTAAAGATTTAAAAAAGATTTCATTTTAAAGGAATTTTTATGATCTTTCTCGTGATATAAATTTTATAACCCTCAGATTATTATTTTAAATGCAAACTTAAAAAATGTTACAAAAACAGATTAAAAATTTAATTATAAAAATCTAAGAAGAATTTTTCAAAAATCTTTCTTAGTGCACCCCTACACCATAAGAAGAATCGCCATGCAAATTTTCAGCCCTTTAGGTCCAGCGGTTTGGTCTATGCGTTCTATGTCAAGGAGTCAGTCCGTCAGACTTAGTTACGGAACTGTTTTATATATATAGACTAAATGAAAACTCGCGCTTCGCTACGGAGTACATTAACACCAGTTGTACTGGCACTCTATCTAGACCAATGTTTCCCAACTTTTTTAGAGTCGCGCCCCCTTCAATCGTTTCGATGCATCCTGCGTCCCCCTTCCTCCTTTGCATATTTTCACTAAAAAAGCTTTTTATGACATAAAGAAAAAACGCTAAAATGCATTTTACATAATTTAATTCTAGCCAAATGTTTAATTTAGGAAAAATGAAATTTGTAAGAAATGAACATTAACACCAGTTGTACTAGCACTCTATCTAGACCAATGTTTCCCAACTTTTTTAGAGTCGCGCCCCCTTCAATCGTTTCGATGCATCCTGCGTCCCCCTTCCTCCTTTGCATATTTTCACTAAAAAGCTTTTTATGACATAAAGAAAAAACGCTAAAATGCATTTTACATAATTTAATTCTAGCCAAATGTTTAATTTAGGAAAAATGAAATTTGTAAGAAATGAACATTAACACCAGTTGTACTAGCACTCTATCTAGACCAATGTTTCCCAACTTTTTTAGAGTCGCGCCCCCTTCAATCGTTTCGATGCATCCTGCGTCCCCCTTCCTCCTTTGCATATTTTCACTAAAAAAGCTTTTTATGACATAAAGAAAAAACGCTAAAATGCATTTTACATAATTTAATTCTAGCCAAATGTTTAATTTAACAAAAATGAAATTTGTAAGAAATGAAGAACATTAAGAAACATTCATCCGTCAGTCAAGGATGTGTAAAAGCAATAGAACAGAACCTCAAGAGAAATAATTCAATTACCATATTGATTAAGAATTATACAGCAATAAAAATAGAAATACTCTTATCTAAATAAAAAGGCTTTATTCCGTCGGGGAAACTAAAATAGTGATGCCAGAAAAGACAGCACAGACCGATGAAAGACAAATTGGCGTTTAGAATTTGTGTACTGTGCGTAGTAAGTAATCGCGATTTTCATTTACCACCCAATAAAGGGGCTGAGGGTGCCTTGAATGGATGACAGATCTGTACTGTTTGTCCGGCATCCTCCAGCCCCACAGCAATGGAAAATGCCACCGAACTTGGGAAATTAACCCTCTACTGCGTATTCAGGCTCTTGCTACGTAGTGACTGAACTTCAGATGTATCATGGACGATAGACCTTAATGGTCTGGAGGTCCGAGGTGTCAAATTCAAAGATTACCACCCAATAAAAGTGGTAAAATTCTAGTGAATTGAATTTGTGCTTTAAATCAGACTTTTTCTTCAAAAATATCACTGCCCTATAGTTTCATGGTAAAAAAATATTGACAATTTTCTTTCGATGAAATTCGCTAAAAAAGTATTTTAAATGAATAAAATAGTGGCGACCCCCCAGAAAACACTTCGCGACCAACCACAGGTTGGGAACCCCTGATCTAGATAAACACGCATACAAACGAGGAAAACAACTTCAATGGATTCTAGAAAGTCAGTCTGAGCGTCATAAAACGCACGTAGAAAATATATACTACGAATTTCTCCAGATACTTTTCCCGAGTCCAGAAAATATGCAAGTCATAACAGACGGAAAATCGAATATTGAAAGCATTAAGCACCCACAAGCGTTCTTTTTTTGAAACTATATGATTTATCTTTGGACAGGCATAATATTTTTCCTCAGAGAAAAGTTTTCTATTTCTTATTAAAAAGATTTAAACGTTGAATCCAAGAAGGAGGTCAGAAAATAACATAGATAAAAGGTTTTCATGCACAAAAAGTATGCGGAAGAGAGGGTAAAGATAATGCATTATTACACAAGGTATAATTTGGGGTATAATAATGTATGGTGACTGTTCAAAATAAAATGATATACTGAATCGCCGTTATAACATTAAGCATAAATTGTTAGCATGCCAAATATGTTAAACCAAATCCAACACTTATCTATGCGTTTTTAGATTATACATTGATAAAATTTTCTCAGCAATAAAAATTTATATAGTTTCGAAATTATTTAATAACCGCTAATTTTTGCGTGTGAAAGCCTTAATTCTAGAGGTATAGTAATTACATTAGGAAAGGTAATTTGAATGAGACAATCTAAAGAACACTTGAAAATTTAAAATTAAAATTAACTGTTAGGATAAATTTAACAATATAAAAGTATTTAAACATATTTTTATTGTAATCTATACTTATATATAAAGAGAGAGCGATTTTGTACGTGGAGGGTAATCTTCAGAACCACTGTACCTATTTGAAAAATTCTTTCACTGTTTGAAAGGTACATTATTCCAGATGGACATAGGCTATATATTATGTATATCTGATCAATAGAAATAAAGTTAGGGGCTTAATCCTAACAATCTCCATTGTTTCCGCTACTGTCTTCTAGCGCTTTTTGTTCCGAAGATTTCAACGATCCTTAGCGTGGTGCTTTCGCGGTGGGCTTCTGTTTTGACGTTAGCGGTTCGAACCTAGCCGTTCTCCGGCACTCCTTTTTCTTTTAAAAAATTTATTTTAATTATTAACTAACGTAAAATCAATTTAAGGTATTATTTAGGTTATTATTAAGGTAAAAAAAGATTTACAATTTATTGGCTATTAACTGGAAATTTATTGGTATAATATTTTGTTCAACCCGGACAAAGTCGGTACGGGCCGCTAGTTTATATATATATATATATATATATATATATATATATATATATATATATATATATATATATATATATATATATATATATATATATATATATATATATATATATATATATATATATATATTACTATACTGGTAGAAAGAAAAGCAAATAAGATGTCTGTACAACCAGTTTCAGAATATTATGCTTTAGTGAATACTTATGTTACTATTTTAAAGTAGTAGGAAAAAGAAAATGTAGAAGGCGCTACAGGGAATGAAACTTTATTAGTGATGAGGAATGGCAATATGTAGAAAAACTTTCCCACCGAGAATTATTAAAATTTGCCCAAGATACTTGCAATGAATTAAGGGACACATTAGAAAAACATGGGAGGGTCGAGTTAGCGGATAAAGAAATAGATAATAGAGGAAAAGAACTATGAAAAATTTTACTTTTTAAGCTTAACCGTTGCACAGTTGTTAGGAGAGTAATTTGAGGTAAAGAGAACAATACATAGAGAAGAAAGAATAGAAGCAGAAAGAGAAAACAGAATAAAGGAATTTGAGGAAGTGCGAGACAGAAATTGTCAGGAGGTAGGATGCAGAGCAAAGAGATGAACAACAAGCTCAAAAGGCAAGACAGTTAGAGCAAGCATTAGAGCAAAAGAACTTAGAGAAAATAGCTATTAGGGTTTGTAACAGAAAATTGGCAAAGACCGATGATGAAATACAGGATGCAATAAATGAAGAATGTGAAAACAGAACCGTAGAATTGGCTGCGAGGTTATACAAGAGGTTCTCCAGAACAAGTAATTATTGCAATAGAGGAAGATTAAAAAAATGATGGAGGGAAAATAATAAAAGAAGGGAGAGTAAGTGTTGGAATATAACATGCATCAGAAAAGTCAAGGTACTTCACTAAATAACAAAACGCAAGTTTCTGTACTAGCACAGAAATAAGTGGAGCCGTTTTTCTTTAAGATATGCATTCAGTAATGTAGGTTTGCCTGGATAGTTTATAAATGCGTGAGATACAGCTGCCATCAGGAACAGTAAGAAACATTTTTTTTTTGGTGCATAAACATTTTTAAAAACAGGCCACAAAATAGGCCACAGGTTCAGTATACAAAAATTTTAATTGTTTACTTTTTCCTAAAATGTAAAAATATTTCCTACCTTTTTAAGAACAATTTAAACAAAAGCAGTGTTGAGAAAATAAAAGTGCAACATTTTTGCAATGAAGCCAGGCAAATTAATTCGTATATAAAATTATTGAAAAATATCTACTATATGTCGGTATAGCGAAATTATTACAATACAGAAAAGTTGCACAGATCTATCGGCAGACAACATGATTCCAAATCGAACACTTCTCACAACAGCTTGTTTTGGTTTCTGAAGTTGATTATATTAAGTTATTAAGAATATATTCTGCTATATTAATAGTGATTCACTACAGACTTAAATCAAAAGTTATTTACCCACAAAATTAGGTTTAACTAGTTTTGAGAAGCAGATATACTAAAGATATCACTTTTGATACGGTAGGATCATGATGAATGAATAGAATCCCTTATTTATATCATTAAAGTTAGTTTGGTTTGGTTTGGAGTGCTACGGTAATTTTTTGCTACACGAGGGATAGTTTGAATGGGACCTACTGCTTGAAACCAACACTAAACGGTTACAAACGTCCATGGCAAGAGTGGGACTCGAACCCTCAGACTCTGGTACCAAACGCCAACGTCTTAACCACTAGGCCATCATCCGGCTATATCATTAAGGGAGGTGATACTTATGGAGCATCTAAGTTCCAATTGAAAAATTGGCGTAGTGCGTTTTTGATGCTGTTTAGTATTGCTGGTACAAAACGTCTTCCATTTTTCTTTGATGTATTATCAGATGAGAGGTGTTGAGAAAAAACTGATACAAAAACATGGTATGAGATTTAATAGGAGAATATGAGCTAAAAAGATGGTTTAGAAAAGGAGCTGGAGGGCTGGAGTAATCCTTTAAAGGATTTTAACCGTTATCAGTTTTCATGTTGGTCCTGCCTGGATGAGGACATAATTGCTTTGAGTATATTAAACAAGAGCACAAGGCTGATGACACAACTGCATTGAAAAAGTCAGTAAAATCTCATTAAGTGAAGGTAGATATGAAGATCCAATGAGGGAATACTGGTCACATATAATGGATAGGTATGCCTCAAGGTTAAAATTGGAAGGTGAGCCCCATTGGGATATGGACTTAGACGTACATTACACATGTATAGATGATACGTAGATTTTTTTTAATAAAATAAAATCATTACCGTAGGCTGAGTTAAGTGGTCAGAAGAGAGATGAGATCTGTATAAAAACAGCAGTGCGTGCAGCAGGGAGTCGTTATGATTATCCTGAAGTATTCGACTTTTGTTTCAGCCCAATTAGTTCTGGTAAGTATTCAGAGCTCTTAAGAGATTTTGCTGAAAATCGTTATTACGGAAGTTTGCATTCACTAAATAATGCACACCACTTTGATCAATTAAAAAATTTTTTTGATTGTTCAAAACCATGTAACATTTCAGGAGGTCAGTACCATGTGTATTTAAAATCTAGAGGTAAAGGTTGTTCAAAGCATTATGCGAACACATGTATAAGGGTTTCCGTGCATATGTGGATGAAAGAAGGATTTGATAACCACCGTGCTTTAGTTTTGAGGAGAAAAGTAACAGTAAGGCCTTGCTTTTTTCTCTCCATGATTATTAATACCTTTACTAGACAGAAATAATATGGAACAAGTATGAGCAGCAATAGATAAAGATAGTCCATATCAAATTAAGGAGTTCACGAACTTTAAACGAGCAGATTATAAATGTTCTGAATTTAAGGAAAAAGGAGATCGAGATTCATTAATCAAATTTCTATCATATGGTATTCTATAGTTGAAAAGCTTGAGAATTCAAGCACTGGTCTGAGTTATGTAAATTTAAGTAAATCACATGAAGCTAAGTAATCTAGAATAATGTTTTTTCATGAAAAGAAATATTTACCATATTATCTAATAAAAAAGCTTTGGTTCAAAGATTGCGAAATTTTCGAATGAAAACTACATATAGTGCATGTCTCAGAACCAGAGATTTCAGCTAAATAGTGTGCTTCTAAAAGGAAGCAAATATATAAAAATGTGAGACGAAGAAAAAAAATTGACAAAGTATGGTATTCTTGGAGGGGATATAATATTTTAAATCATATTCGCGCTTCAATAATACCTTCAATCAAAAGTACCTTATGCTAAGTTAACACAGAATGCTGATTGTTAAAAAAATTGTTCATGAAGAAAGAAAATCCACATAAAAATAATTCTATTTGTCACGACTTGCTGTATAATTTATTTTGATTTTTGGGAATAGTTTCATGCTTATGGAGAGATAATAATTTAATCAGTTATCATTACTGGTTACAAATATTGTATTTTAAAATAAAGTTTCGAAATATGTACAGTAAATATTCTACTTTAGATGTTTTTATACGGAATGTATACTATGGTTTTCTTTAATCCGATTTTCATAATTTTTCAAATTCATTTAATTTTTAAAATTGACTTATCCCCGACCTTTTAACCGTATTTAAGCAGATAATCCGAACTCTAGATATCGTATTCGTAAGGAAACTATATGAAAATAGCATAAATGGAACTTTTCAAATGTTCAACAAATGTAACTATTCTTGAATGAAATTTTCATGCTGTCGAATGAAAGAATTTTTAGCTTATCAAAAGTACGGGCTTGATGTAGCCTAGTGGTAGCTCGTAGAGCATCGGATGGAGGGTGCTCTGTTCGAATCCCGATGAATGTCATTAAATACCTTCGTGTATAGGCTGGATATGGGAATGTTAAATCCATAAATTGGAAAGTCCTATTAAGCCAGTGGGTGGGAAAGGGTACGAACCCCCCAGATGTCGCTCGTAGGGGTTGCTGTGTCAAAACTGAGGCGGAACTAGGGAGCAATGTTGACTCGCCTGTGGTGTTCTTCCAGATAAAAAAAAATACACTGTAAAAATGAAATGCTTTTTTAGGTATAATGTAAAAATGGAAGTATAATTAAAAAGGTACGAAAACCTGCTTGAGATACAAAAGTGGTATACCCAAAACAGGTGAATTCGCTGCCCTGAAACAAGTAGCCTTTTTTGATCTGAAGCAGCATTTCATTTTTACAGTGTAGTCAACAAATTACGGTGGTTAAAAGTGGGAATGTCTCAGGATAAGGACCTCCGCATTACAAAACGAACAAACAAACAAGCAAATAAACAAAAAATCAAAACAACTAACTAAACAAACAAACAACAACAAAAAACAAGAGTAAAACTTAAAAATCTACAGATATTGCGTTATATGCAAAACTTAACTATTAAACTGGCATAATGGTTTTATAGCAATTATTAGGAAAGAGAAGAGATAAATTTTTTTAAAAGCCCAACTATCCCAATTTTATAATTCAGAAAACTGCGGAACATATCAGTTCTAAAAAAAGTTATAAAGCATTTTGTGAACCAGTGAAGGGTACCTATAAACAGAAAAACTGATAACTGTAAATTATGCTCTGATTTTTGAGTCATTAGTTTGTGTCTCATATTAATTATTAATATAGTATATTATTAATATAGTCAGTATAGTAAATTCCTAATTTAACGAGTAAATGATCATATTCAACATCACCTATCATAGAAATGTGAAGAGATTGATCATCAAAAAGCAAATTTACGCAAATCAGCAAGAAAATATTCTGTACAAATAGAAACGTTTTACAGCATTCTTCAATTAAATGATTTTCATAATCCTTGCTGGGGTAAAATAAAATCTGAGGGTTTTGAAATTTTTTCAACACAAGTACATACACGACATTTCTCCCATACAGCAATACATAGTTAAAATTAAAGTTACGGAAATAATCCAAAATTAAATTTCGATACCTTTTTCTTGCATATAAAAGAGGACATTTTTTTTCAGTTTTGTTACAAAAATTTCTCTTTTTCTTGTACATTGAGTTGTCCACAGGAAGAATTACTAATCTCTAACTGAGATTAGGAAGTAAATATTCCTGATAAAATGAGATGAAATCTTATAGTTTCCAGTTTAAAGAGTATAGCTTGACAGTTACATATGTATCTCTTGGATCAATTTTGTGAAAGTTTTTAGACAATGATACAGAAAAATGACATGAACGCTGGTAATCCCCATTATTTATCTTCGACAGATACTGAACGTAAGAAATGTTGAAATAAAAGCAGGCATCTAGTATAAATGAATTTTGCTATCCATCGTAAATAATCATTAGTAAGTTGTTTATACTTAATACAAAACAAATCTTGATGCAAGTGAATTTTTAAAAATTAACCTGTTGCTTTGTCAAAAATATTATCAAGCTACAGAAAAATACGAAACGTCTATTGTATGCTACGACTCAGTTTATTATAGTGATGATTAAGGCAAGGACTTATACCTTTTGTAAAATGGTAGTCATTTGTAGAACAGAATAATTTAAAAACAAAAAAAAAATAAAATTTTGACGTTTTAAATTTTCAAACATACTTTTAACGGTGAATTTAAAAACTAATTTTGATAGCTTTTTACCATGGAGAATTATTATTGCAAGGCCACGTTTAAAGACGTTCAAGTTAAATTATATGTATGAGCCATTCAAAAGTACAGTCCCAAAATACTGTATAATAAACTTTTATTTTTACGTTGAAAGCTCGTGATAAATTATTTCAATATATTTGAAACAACAATTCGCATTTTTTACTGACAAAATATTTCTAGAATTCGTTAACAGAAAATCTTCACCTATTTTAATCATTCAGAAAAGAGTGACAAAGTTTTGTTATTGCTATAGAAAAATAAACTGAATTTAATATGAAAGATAAATCTGAAAAAAATTGCATTAAACTTTCCTATCTAAGTAAGTTATAACTCATCAGATATACCTAAATACACAGTGTTTTCTCAAATATAAAAGTATCTAATATCACTAATATTAACTCCTTAAAGTTTTAGACTTTACCATTTTAGTCTACACGAGAACATTTTGAATTGCATATCGTATGTTAAATATATGTTAAATGGAATGTATATTCAAGGGATTCACAAGAATAATCAAAACACACTAACAGTACAGACTGTTAAGAAAATATACCTTTGAAGTATATTCAATTGAAACGAATAAACGTTGAATTCAGAATTTAATAAGCTAAGGAGGTAATTTAAGGATTTTAAAAATAACCACACCACGATAATTTAAAGTTCTCAGAACAACATTAAAGTAACCCAGGTTATTATTCAGGGCAATTGTCGAGAGCATTTTTTCGTTTTTAAGAGAAGAAAATTTAAGCACGTTACATCGTAGGGACATCCTCGGAAATTTAAGGAAAAGACCAATAGCCTAGAGCATTCTCATGTCATCAAGACTTATTTTAGCTTTTTCTTTCATATTGTGTTTAATTTTGAAATTGGCTCTTAGAAAACAACAAAATAACAGTACTCTAAAAATTCCTTCCTTTAAGCATCGACGTATATTAAAATGAAAAGCTTAAAATTTTTGTTTAGTTAGCACTTTTGTTTCATACAAAAGATACCGATTAACTAATTTCGAAAGAGCGGTGACATTTTACTTGTCAACGAAGCAGAATCATTTTGATCAGGCTTTCAAAAGCTTTTATTGTCCGTTTAGTTCTATTCAAATAACGAAATAGCTTATCTAGAGTGGCATAGATAAAAACAACCAGCTTTTGCAATATCAGCTAATTAATTGCCCCAGTAACAGACTATTAATTACTGCTTTAAATTTGTTGTGTTTTGAAAATTACTATGAATAGAAAATACATTTATTTTACGTTAGTTATTTTACGTTGGTTACTTGAGTTTTAATCTGGGTGACACATAGCTGTCTGGTAGTTCAAGAATTTATCTATCGGTGATAACTCCCTTTGCCTATGAACAGGGAGGCAGATTGTTAATATGAAAAGTATTGGTGATGTAATGTTAATATTTTCGATTCTAATTATAGAAAGGAGTAATTTTTATTGATTTGCTGGATATAAAATTTGGAGAAGCAATCATACTGAGGATTTAAATGGCAGAACTACCGAATGGTTGCTGTGCACACTTGGTTTGAAACCAGAGAGTCTTATTTGGAGTCAGCGAAAGCATGTTAGTTATCACAAAGTAAACCAAAATATATAAGGGATGCTGAAAATGTTATTCAATTTTACCATATGAATTTCAGTGTAAATTTTATGCTGCGGTTTTTTAATATGGATTTATGTACTCAGTGTTGATGTGCGTAATTAATAAATTTTTCAGGAAATAAATTAATCACTTCATTTCAAGAGTATTGAGCAACGTTTTAATTCATAATACGATGTAAGAATTTTTTTAATAAAGAGCAAATACTGGAATATGAACTGAAAAGTAAAATATTTTGATGTAGAATTTCCCATTCAAATATTATTTATTCTACTATGCATTGACTTCTTGATAACTTATTAAGTGAAGGCTGAAAACGGAATTTCTCATTAACAGGAGTTATTCTGTTTAAGTCGATGTAACAAATTTTCCCTACCGTTACACCAGAAAAAAATTCTTATTGACTAAGCAAATAGGTTAGAGTAACAATTAAATTCCTTTCATATGAGTTTATCTAAAGTCAGGATTAAAATTTCGTTCCATAAGAACATTTTGACGTTGCAAAACATCACTTTACATTGTTAGGTCCGTTAACCCGAAAAACGCTAAACGACACGAATTTAATTTTCTAAGAGAAGTTTTTTTAAGTAAGTAGGATTTCTTTTTCTTGAAATGCGAATAAGACTTTTTCTTCCGAAAAGAAAGTTTACAAATGAAGAAAATATATTGTGCATTGATAAAACAAACCATGTTCTCTAAAATTCTTTAAAAGAGAATCTTTATCATTCTTTATCATCCTAAAAAGTTTTCTTGGTTTGAAAACTTTAGATTCTTTGATATAAATTAAAACAGACAGCAGTCTGGTATCAAGAATTTATCTATCGGTGATAACTGCCTTTGCGAAAACAGCGTGATGGTAGATTATTGCTACAAAATATATTGGGAGTGTCATGTAAACGTTTCCTACTCTAATGCTTGAGCTGAAAAAATGGTGGGAAAAAACCAACGTTTTAAAAATCTTTAAAAGAATTTATGTAACAAGCATCTGGTTGTGGTAATTGATCTAATAATATTTTCATTAACTTAAAATTACTGGAGGCGATAGTTAAAATTATGGAGAATAACCCTTAGTATCCTCCTGGAAATGCTGCGTGTACATATAAAGGCAAATAAATTCACTGGCCTTTCATGAAACATTTCCATTTATTTGTGCAGTTTTAAAGTTTTTATGTAATCGTATAAGTAGCTTTTCTACTTGGAAAAAAAGCTGATCCTTTCAGACTAACCTCGCACATATTGTCAAATCTTGGAGCAATATTTTTAAGCTCAAATTCCTACTTAATTCGATAACTAAATTCTGTTTATCATTAATGGATTAATAGGACTTTTGGTTGAGAGTTTATTAAGAAAACTCCTTTCTCACAAGGGTCTACGGTGAAAATCTTACGTTTCAATAATTTATCACGATGATTTAACTCTGTAATGAGCGAAATTTTGCAGTAACTGAGCAAGCATTTGCTGTAACTGTTATTCTGGGTTCTTAGCAATGATGAGTAGATGAAATCTTCCTTGTAAACATTCATATTACGTTTACTGCAAACAACGAAAACCTTTAGTAGATTACCGAGAAGTCCTCAATTAAGGTTTTTCTACCCAGAACGGTTTCTGTTCCCCAGTCAGTTTTTCACTGAGGGTATGGTTGTAGTAATTAAACAATTTCATAAAAATAATTGGTTTCTTATTAACAGTTGTGTAAATTATGAGTGTCCTTTTGGGAATTCTTAGCTGTCGTTTGACTTTTTTTTATCCTCTTTTCTGTCCAAATGCAAATAAATCCTGCTTTTTCTCCATTTATAAATTTAGAAAAGATTTCCTTCAGTAAGTAAAAGCGATTATTATTCCCCCCTCCCCTCTGTCTTGCTAATCAGATCTTCACATGGGCCAATTGCATTCCTACGGCAGCTTTTTGTCTTTATAAAGCTACTTTTGGTCTTTACCACATAGCACTATAGGAAAGCCATGGAATCTTGCAGACTTTTAAACTGGACAAAGCCCATAAAGTTTGCCAAGATAATCATCTAAATTGACTCTGGTCTAAAAAGCATGGATTTTAAGTATTTTTGATCGCTACAAAGAAAATCCTGAGGGTGTCGTTACTTCTATGAGTAAGAGTGGTTAAAATAGGTTCATCTGGAAACGTACTCACGTGCATACACATACAGGGACGTACATATATATGTATGTACGTATAAGTAGTATGTATGTATACAGTAGTTACGGATGGAAAAAAAATCATAGAAATCAATCTTTGATCTATAAAAAATAGTGTGTTATTCAAGATTTTGTCAGATTGAAATAATTACTGTTATAATGTAACTGCAGAATTAAAGTTGACGTCACACTCAATTAATTGGTCAATTTACTAGGGGCTCAGGTAGTATTAACATTTATAGAAAACAATGTTTGCGTGACGGGAAGCATTCCTTTCTGCATTTAGATGTTTGCTTTTTTTTGTAACAGTCCCTAACAGTCCCTTGGAGTAGTTGTAGCGAGTCTGATCACATGATGATCTTTGCAGGAGACCCTATTATTCACAAAATCTGACACTGTGCAATCTTTTAAAAGGAATTTTAAATACATTTAGGATGCTGTATACGTACTATCATTGACCAAATTAATCATGATGATCTGTTCAGGAAACCCCACTAGTCACCAAATCTGACACTCTGCGATCTCTTAAAATGAATTTTAAATACATTTAGGATGCTGTATACGTACTATCATTGACCAAATTAATCATGATGATCTGTTCAGGAGACCCCACTAGTCACCAAATCTGACACTCTGCGATCTCTTAAAATGAATTTTAAATACATTTAGGATGCTGTATACGTACTATCATTGACCAAATTAATCATGATGATCTGTTCAGGAAACCCCACTAGTCACCAAATCTGACACTCTGCGATCTCTTAAAATGAATTTTAAATACATTTATGATGCTGCATACGTACTATCATTGACCAAATTAATCATGATGATCTGTTCAGGAGACCCCACTAGTCACCAAATCTGACACTGTGCATTCTCTTAAAAGGAATTTTAAATACATTAGGATGCTGTATACATTGTATATATCATGGACCGAAAATGTGGAGGAATAACTAAAGACAGGAATACTATTGCTAGTATTGGAAGACTTGACGTTGTTCATGTAGCTATCGAATTACATGAAATTGAACAAGTTTTGTTTATTAAGAGAAAGTCAATTTTTTAGGGGAAAACGGAAGAATTGGGTATATTTTAAAAATAACTTGTTTCAGCATATCATTTCAATGTGGCAGATTGATTAAGAGAAAACAGAACAATTTTATTATATTTGTGGAGAAAATAATTACCTCAGGTATATTACGAAAGCATAAAAATATGGAAATTTTTTAACCAAATGTAGCTTTTTATGTCCGAAGAGAAAACACCTTCTGGTGTTGTTTTGAAAGAACCAAACAAGACTATTTTTTTCCTTTCTATTAAGGAAACATTCTGTAAAAGAGTTTTTTTCGTGATGTATAAAGAAAACTTTCAGGACGAACGAAAGTAATGGTTGCTACTCGAAGTGTTATGACAAGTACATAGATCGATTGCCTCGATGGCAGATATATTTGAAACGGAATAATAAAAAAAAATGCACACGTAAAAATAATACCGTGTTGGAATATAAAGGATTCGTTGCTGGGGGGAAATCCGCGTTTACTTTTACTGATGCGAAAAAATTTAAAGGAAAATGTTTGTCCAAACAAAGCATTAACAAATGTCATTTTATAGGGTAAACGTAAATGTACTGAGAATGTAGTTACCAAAAAGTCCTTGGTTGGAGTGGAAATATTTAATTTTCAGGTAGAATAACATCTTGTGAATCGTTTCTTAATAATCATTACGAAGATATTTTTCAGATAGACTCCTACGTGATCCATTTTGAACTTTTATTTTTTTAACGTAGGACGAAAACTTCGTTTCGTTCAAGGAATTTTTATTTTTACTGTGTTTATCAGCAAATGAGTTTTCTTAGCTTTATTTAATACCATCTGTAAGTTAATCTATTTACAAAAGCAAGAATAATTTCTGTTGAAATTCAAGTATATTTGATAGTCTAATAATTACTTTATAAAGTAAGATTTTGGATATTTGAAATGAAACTAAAAATTTTTTCATGAATAAACACATCTATATAAACATTTAAAATCTTCAATTCTTAAGGCGACAATGGATCTTCAGACTGATAAAAATATGTCCCCAAAACGATTTTTTTTCTTTCAGAAAATGATTCTACGCAACTCATCAGCTTTAAATTAAAAAAAAGTATGTTGATACGAGTTATAAGTATTTTTTTCAAACGTAAACAATGGAAATGTTAGTCAAATTAAAACTTTAAATGCCATTTTCTAAAAACAAGTTTTCATGTCGTTTCGGCAAGTTCAAAATGTTCCATGCTTCATAATTTTTTTTGAATTTTCTTAAAATTTCATAAAATGATTATTTATATATGTTAGAATAAAACTTAGTAATCAATTCATTATACTATTTTAAAACAACTTAAAACTTTTACAATGAAAAAAAATTTTTTGATAAAATTTTGCATAAAGTGACCTATTCTTATCGATTTCTTTTCTAGTTTTTATAAATATGACTGTAAATCAAATATTGCTACTAACTTTTATTATAAATATATAAAGCTAGCTTAAGAGAGAACATTAGATAACTGAGACAAAAATTAATGCGCATGGAGCATTTTTAAATAGAGTAATTAACAAACTGATTTTAATTAATATCTTAATTAATTACATTCTGATTTTTTTAAAAATTTAGAATTTCCATCTCCAAACAACACTGTATAACTAAAAAAAAAGTTTTTCATGATCCATTGTCACCTTTTTATTGTGTTTATCAGCAAATGAGTTTTCTTAGCTTTATTTAATACCATCTGTAAGTTAATCTATTTACAAAAGCAAGAATAATTTCTGTTGAAATTCAAGCATATTTGATAGTCTAATAATTACTTTACAAAGTAAGATTTTGGATATTTGAAATGAAACTAAAAATTTGCTCATGAATAAACATATCTGTATAAACATTTAAAATCTTCAATTCTTAAGTAACCGGCCAGTCTTGCAGCCGGGTGATGACCAAACGGCTAGGGTGCTAGCCTTGGGTACTAGTCTTTGTGTTCCCGCCCCTTGGTTAGCATGTGTACCTGCAGCTGCTCGGAATTGATTTAAAATTGTAGTAATTTACCTCCCTAATCCTGTGCTCATGTAGATAAAGATAACTGTAGTGACTTAAAATCCAATCAACGTTCAAAGCCCTTTACTGCATTCGATTTGCATCAAAAATAATTTTAATAGGGGACTATAGTATATTTTTCAATCTTTTAAAATTCTCAAAAGGCTCCCAAAGGTAGGAAAATTGGTTTGAAGAAAAGGATGCCGGCTAGCAGAGTTCCTTATGAAACAATAATGCACTTCAGTAATTAGAATTTTCGAAGTAAATTTTTCCCCTAACAAAATTTTAAGCATTTCTCGTCTTTTAAAGACTCAAAAGATATCAAATTAATTTCCTTAGTATTGAGTACTTAACTAAAGTATGTAATACTATAAATAACTGGAAATGATAGAATTTCATTAGAAAAGGTGATTTAATGGAATTAGAACATTAACTGTGGAACTGCAAAATAAGAGCTACACACTTTTAGATATTCCTAGATTAAATACCTTCAGAAGCTTTATAAAAAGGGAGCTACTACTCTTAAAACTGAAACCACTAAAGGCTTGTACCAGGTTTTAGATTAACCTAGAATACCTTGATTTTTTATATGAATAAGGGAGCTGTTCACATGAAATTTAAGCCCATATTAAACAAGATAAAAGGGAATCCATTTAAATTATGTAAAAATACTGTCAACAGATTCAGTAGACCAAAAGATGCTTCTGATGAGTTTGCTTAGAGATATGGTTTATCATGAAAAGCAATTAAAAAAACCCCCTAAAAACACCATCAAACGCATTGATACAATACAATAAAACCTTGAAAATAAGATAGGGCAGTAGGTTATTTTAGTCTCTCACTCATTCATTTTGGGTTTCAATATTTGTCCTGTTAAAAATTTCAATACAATGATATAACATATGAAGATAATTCCCGTTATTCGAAAGAAAAATTCCATCAATATATTCTACACTTCTCTAATTGAAGAAAATAAATTTCTCTCAAAAAGTTTTGGGCCTAAATATATTAAATACACTAATATATTTTTCTCGTGACAAACTCTACTAATGTTTTTATATTTACTTCTGATGGCAACAAAGAAATTGAGCACAAATAAAAATTTGAACTCTTTTTAAAACTAAAATTTGACTGAAGTAGAAATGAATAAAGCAGAATAAACATTTCTCTAGGAGTGCCATTGTCACCCTTTAATAATGATTTCCTGTCGTTAAAATTATCTTTTAAGATCTCATAATTTTTATTAAATAAAATTAGACAGGTGAACACTTTCCCAGATGTACACATTACATGATTTATCTTTCCAAGAAATGATTTATTCCGAAAATACAATGTTTTCAAATCATGATACATATCATTACGGAATATAACAAATGCAAAACAATGTTAGCCTTTTTTGACTAGATTGTCAGACAGTTATATTAAAGCATTATTGTAAATTTAAAAAAAAGTTCATACAGCATTATAAATTATAAACATTGCAATGAAAGCTTGTTGGATATTTTTATTACGATAATCTGATCCTGGATTTACCTTTCAATAAACAACTATTGGAGCAATCCGTTTTATAATATTATAACTGACAGTGTATGTAGGGGTGTATATAAACATAAATAAAACTAAATTACATTTCGTAAAATGTAACAGTCAATGAATGTCATCGGGGTCGTTTATAGCTTTTGATTATTTAAGATATATACGTATGACATTTATATCAACAAACTATAAACAAATGTGTTTGCATATTTACTAACCTTGCTGTTGTCCACATAGCAAAACGATATTACTTTCTTCCTCTTTACTCATTACGAACTGTTTAAAAGCAGATAACCGACAGCCTGTACAACACCAAAACAAAACAGAGTTGTTAATGTCGCATGCTACTCCAGAATGTAGACTTAATTCAAGATCTCGTGTTGACTGGAAGAAACCAACAAGTGAGCTCGAAAAAAATACTGGATTGTCATTACTGCAGTTCCTTTGATTGAGGGTGGCGCAAAAAACAGAGCACGTGACTCGCTAAATTCATCGCGCTGCTTTGTTACCAAGGCTGGTATCCACAGCAACGGCTAGCCACCGATACATTAGCTATACACCTCTTGTGTGGACGATAGATTCCTGTTTTAGCACTTGATAGCCCAATCAGATTGAAATAACGGTGCAAAAGAAAAGGGCTATTTTCCTGTGGTTACTATAAAGGTCACTCTCTACCACGAAGAGATTAAGTGGATATTTTATGTTGGTAGAATAAGACGCATACAAATATGCAGGTAAATAGGATGAAAAATATTAGAGTAATGCTTGTTATGGTGTAGTTACAAGAATAGAAAAAGGAGACCAAATCATAATGATGAGGCAAAGAAATTACTGAACACTAATTTTGATTACAATTTACTTAAAGTGTATTTTTTTCTCTATGTACGATTCTTATCCCTAAAAAACCAAATAAAGAGTATTGTTAAACGTGGACTGTCGATTAGGTAGGATTTATGGGGATTTATTTTCCAATCACTCAATGTTTGTACTACGGTTAACATGGTTCTCCTAACTTGGTTTATAAATTAGGATACCCTCGTAAAAAGACGTTCATGCGAGATAATCCATCTGTCTGATATTCCTCAAACTGAATAAAGGTATTACATCAATGTCAATAAATTAATTTTTAAAATGTATAAAGAATGTAAAATCGTAACTTTTAACTGGATAAACCTTAACGATTTTATAGATGTTTATTTTGAACCTCAAGTAATCACTAGTCCCAGAATATATGCCAATCAATCACAAAACTTTCATATCCTTCCCTTATGCATGTTATTTCGATGACGGAAGTATTATGAAGACTTTCAGGATCGATCAAACGAGAATAAGCCAATTGAACTGCAGGTCAAAAATGTAAAGTTGAATTAGAATTAATCACCAGAACTACTGAGACACTTCAACTGTTCTTCTTGATAGATGATTTCATTCTGAAAGAATTCCATGGGTTGTCGCCTATCGTCGTCCATCGAGGCGCATCTAAATGCTGTGTGGCTTTGATGTTTGTTTCGTTCGTTTTCATTGTTCGCTCCCCGTTTTCATTTGATCAACCCTTACATACACATGACTGTTATACGAACACGCCATTAGTATGTAATCCATTTAGCCTAGTAAACGGGCGAGTGTTACGTTTCTTTTTTATTTTTAAAACATGAAGATCTGCAATGAATGTAAATGCGTGCCGCAAGTTCTTCATTAAAAATGCACTTGAAAATTTTAAGATATATTTTGCAGAATATAAAGGAATGTAATACGAAGTACTTTGAACTAAAGACTGAAAGTTGCTTTGAGTAATATCATTTCTCACGAATGATTCTTTTACTTTGAAGCTGGTTTTAAGCAATAAGGTAACGCAATTATGGCGAAAAATATGGGTAAATTACACAATTGGAAAACAGGTTTAGTTATGGACGTAAAATCTCAGAAAAGCAATCTAAATTACTTGCAAAAGTTCCCGTTCACAAAATTCTTATTTACATGTTTTAAATTTTTTTTTCATCATAAGGCAAATTAACATTACTGGAAGCCTTTTACAAAAATGTTAACTAGGAAGGTGGTGTAAATTATAAAAACCTATTTGACGGAGAAAAAGTAAATTTGATGTTCTACTGAAGCCACTTAAGTTAAAAATACAACTTCAGACCATATGATTAAAAAATAAGCAAAATTTTTATATGGGGAAATCAATTAAACATATCTAAAAGTTACTAACATAAATTATACCAACGATGTATACAGTAGATATTAAAGTTTCAGATAAATATACTGTGAAAGCGCAGTAGTTTAGAAAAATTAAATTGAAGTAAAATTAGGTATCTAGAAAGAAAATCATTTTGATGACATCTGATTTATGAATTTTGGTGGGAGGTTAATTCATGAAATTTTTAATTAATACTTCAGTAATATCCCTTTAATAGAATGAATTTTCATACCTTAATAATTTCTTTAGATTTTTTTTATTGTGGTAGCTAAATAATTTATCTGGGTTAATGATACCGCATCCTAAAGTAATGGACACTCGGAGGTAAGAAGGAAATACATAACATATTTTAGCTAGCATATGTGATTGTCATCCACATGTCGTTAATTATGCATTCCTTATCGCACTGCATTCCCCTTTGATATTTCATTATTCCTTGGCATTTTAACAAATTGCTGACTTAAACCTTAGGATAGCCGTAAATAGAAACCCAATAAAAATGAATATTTTTATCATTAAATTTTTTTCTTTTGGAGTTAATACTGAGCCAAAAAAATTTAGGAAATGTGGTTAATTTTCTTTTGAGATAGGAGTAAGGGCCTGTTTACATAGGAGTCCGTAGCGTAGCGTTAAGGGAAAGATGACGTTGAGACGAAAATAAACCAATCATAGGCGTTAAAAATTTCATTTCTAATCGTTTGGAGGCCTATGATTGGTTTATTTTCGTCTCAACGCCATCTGTTCCTTAACGCAACGCAACGGACTCCTATCTGAATAGGCCCTAACAGAAATAAAGACCAGAACTATATTTGAAAGTAGTTTTTCTAAGTGAATATAAGGAACTATATTCACTTAGAATTATATTTGAAACAAAATACTTGACTCTTATAGAATGGGAATTTAATCTTATAGAAAAGGGATTTAATCTTATAAAATAGGAATAGGTTAAAAAACTAGGAAAAAATATTTTTCATTCTCTTGGATCTTATGATTCTGGAGTTAGAGCCTATTCATTTGGACAGGAAGATTTTAAGGTTTGATTGTGTTTACTTCAGTCTTGTTATAAATGGGAGTCGCACGTTTACTATGAAGGGCAGAGTGATTTTTTCTTTTTCTCAAAGTCTTTATTATCTCACAGTATATTATGACTCTTATAGAATGGGAATTTAATCTTATAGAAAAGAGATTTAATCTTATAAAATAGGAATAGGTTAAAAAACTAGGAAAAAATATTTTTCATTCTCTTGGATCTTATGATTCCGGAGTTAGAGCCTATTCATTTGGACAGGAAGATTTTAAGGTTTGATTGTGTTTACTTCAGTCTTGTTATAAATGGGAGTTGCACGTTTACTATGAAGGGCAGAGTGATTTTTCTTTTTCTCAAAGTCTTACCTGAAGGCAATGACCGGTGGTGTTTTGATTCTAGTGCGTCGTACTCCAAACAGAAGCATGTCCCACAAATCAAAATCGGACATTCTGCGTTCTGCATTCTGACCACCGGTTTTTGAATGATCACCACCGTCTTTGGAATCTCGGGTGTGAATCATCGATGCGCAACAGACGGAATCATCCTGACTAAAGTGCCTGCAAACGAAATTAAAAAAAAGGAATGTTGTAATTATATTTCGTAATGAAAGCACTCACTTTTTGAAACATCAAAAACTTAAAAATTATCTTCTGCATCAGTGTTAACGACATCGGGATTTTTACGAAAGATCTAAATTCTGAAAATATTAAGTCATGTAAAATTTTTCTGTGTCAGGAATTTGTTTCAGACCAGTTACTAAAACTGAGGTAAGCAAGACATTCTTATGGGACGACTGACTGAATACCCGTGCTTCGCTATGGAGTACATTCAAATTAAATACAATGGTCAATGTATGCAATTAATGCCAATATATATATATGCCAATATATATATAGTCCGTTTCATTAATTGTCAGTGTTCTGTGTAATGCCAGCACCCATAGCGCCACTCATCGGAAGGAGAGGTGCGCGAGGGAGTGAATCTCCAGCCGACGAGAGTTCCCGGCAGATGAGAGATGGACGTCAACAAGCGATGACGCGTTTATCTGTTAGCAGCAGACGGCTGTTTTTTCATTAGTCTATAAAGTTAATTAACGACGTTCTTTTTGTAAATATATTGTAAATAATAAGTTTTCATTAAATGTTAATGTAGTTATCATAGTCTTCGTTTATAATAGTTTAAGTATTTGTTTTAAATTACCCGCTCCATTATCCTGTCCCACATATATATTATTTTTTTTCAATAAATACAGCTGTCAATGTATGTAATTAATGCCAAAAACAACAAAAAATATATTTATAAAAATATCGTAACAGTTATTTTTATAGACGAAATAATGCAGAAGAAAATATTCAAATTAAATACAACGGTCAACATATGCAATTAATTTGTATGTTTAATAACCATAAAACATAGTAATTTGAACAAAATTCTTAAAAACTTCCATCTCAATTAGTCAAGTGGTTAAATTATATATTTTACCGTATTAATATTTTTTTGTCAATTTATTTCGTTGTTATGCAGGTGAGGCAAAATTAATTTAAAGTATCACTAAAAAAAATGAAACCACGTGATCAGCATTTAATAAATTAAATTCTAGAAATTAATCTTTAAAAATTTACTAAAAATCAGAAAATGAAGGTAAATATTCGAAAAGACTTCATTTTAAAGAAATTTTTATGATCTTTCTCGTGATATAAATTTTATAACCTTCAGATTATTATTTTATATACAAACTTTAAAAAAATTGTAATAACCGCTTAAAAATTTAATTTAAAAAAATCTAAGAAGAATTTTTCAAAAATATTTCTTAGTGCACCCCTACACTATAAGAAGAATTGCCATGCAAAATTTCAGCCCTTTAAGTCCAGCGGTTTGGTCTGTGTGTTGTATGTCAGTCAGTCAGTCATGGGACTGTTTTACATATATAACTAGCTGAAAACCCGCACTTCGCTACGGAGTACATTCAAATTAAATACAACGAAGAATGTATGCAATTAATGCTAAAAAATATATATGTATATATATATATATATATATATATATATATATATATATATATATATATATATATATATATATATTTATAAAAAAATCGTAAGGGATATTTTTATAGTCTAAATAATGTCCAATCGTCTGCCGCATTAGCAAGAAAAAAAATATTTTTTTGTCTATTTAGTTGTTATGCACGTGACGATAAATTTATTTAAAGTACCAGAAAAAGAAATCACGTGATCAGCATTTAATAAATTAAATTCTAAAAATTAATCTTTAAAAACTGACCAAAAATCAGAAAATAGAGGTAAAGATTCGAAAATGATCTCATTTTAAAGAAATTTTTATGATCTTTCTCGTGGTATCAATTTTATAACGCCCAATTTATTATTTTAAATCCAAACTTAAAAAAAGTTACTAAAACAGCTTAAAAATTTAATTTAAAAAAATCTAAGAAGAATTTTTCAAAAATCTTTCTTAGTGCACCCCTTCACTATAAGAAAATCCCCATGCAAAATTTCAGCCCTTTAGGTCCAGCGGTTTGGTCTGTGTTGTATGTCAGTCAGTCAGTCAGTGAATGAGTCAGTTACGGAACTGTTTTATATATATAGATAAGAGAAACTTTCTTTATGCAAAATAAAATTTACTTTGAAAATTATGTAATATTAGAAATATATTTGGTTATAACTCTGCTCTGATAGGGTTTGTTGCATTTTATTATCACTATGTCGAATTTATTTCTCATATTAAACTGTAGCATGCATGTGAAATGTATTCCGTTGCATAGCGACCAGTAATGTTACTTTTACAAGGGGTTGTAAAAAATCTAACTAAATGATGGACGTTTAGAAACTAAATTGAACTATCCCCAAAAATTTTTACTAAACTGTATGAAGCAGAAGATTGAAATTTTAGAATAGAGGGAGGAGATAGATTCAATTATTGAAAATACAATACACGGGAAATGTGAGGAAACCTCCCACTTTTTTCCTGGATATAATATATGGATTTCTGAATAAAACTTACTGCTACGATTTACGGCAATTATTAAAAATAAAACAAGATGAAATACGTGGTAAAATAAGGCTGTACAGGACAAAGTCTTAATGGAATTTTAGGAGACTGTACCAAAAAATACTGGTATTGAAAATCGATAAAATTAGAGAAAGCACTTTTGGTTTCTTTATTTTGAACCTGTCATTTAACCACGAGTCTGTTCTTAGATTTGATAAAAGACGATATATCAGACCACAACCGTGGGAAGGAAGATGATTGTGAACGCAATAAGATTGTTCATTTTCCATCGAAACTATTGAGATAAACATCAAAGGGCGTAAATAAACAAATAGCGAATCTTAATGCATATTTCGATGCCAAGAATATATATAGAGAGGTAAGACCTTGACATCTTAAATTAGAACAAATGTTTACTTGAAAGCTGCTAAGCGATCTTATTTTTAGAACAAAATGGAAGTGAAATGGAACTCGTGAAAGTTTAAATTTGAATGAGATCGAAAATTTTAAGATAGATATAACATTAGAAAAGACGTTTAGGAATTTAGATGAATGGCAAAGTAAGAGTATTGAGACTCTCTTGGATTATCCCTTCTGTTATATATAGTGAAGGAAAAGATGAAATTGCTTCTGTTTTGTATACAGAATGTAAAATTTACGAAGCCGCAAAAATTTAATCTTCTATTCTTTGATCACAAGACTGAAAACTGAATAAAGAACTATTGTGTTGTAATAGGCTAAAATTAAACAACAGTTTGTAGTTAAGATATTATAATCTCGACAAAGAGTTTTGAATCCTTATTTCACCAAGTATGGGAAAGTACCAAAAAATAAAAAAAGAAAGGATGTCCTGCTCCTAATCACATCATTCTACAAGTTTGAATCGTTAAATTAGTCCCAAACCTGTTAGATATGGAGAATAAATTTGTCCATATAAAATCCATTTATCTAGATATATAGTGTATGAGGGGAATTTTTAAACTTAGATATCAAATTATTTCATTAAAAACAATTGACTTTATTTAGTGAATTCCTATTAAATAAACGATATTTATACTACTTTGTGAAATGAGGTGGTATGAAAATTGTTTTGTTTTTAAAAAATTGTAATTGGTAACTTTGAACAGAAATTTTGTAGGAGGTTCTTTTCAAAGAAATATTCTGAAAACATTATTTAAAGACAGACTTAATAAAGATCTAACATAAATTAATTACAAATAATTCAAGAATATAGAGAAAAAAATAAGGATTTTATAATGTATGAGAAAAGTTATCAATCGAATGTGGTAAAATTTAGGCTACTTTTTAAGAGGTAAAACAGTGGAAGAAACTAAATTCTGGCTTGAAAATATTATGGGGATCTGGAACTTCAGTTAGAAAGATTTACAAGAGGCTTGATGACTTTTATTCCGTCCGAATGAGTACAAGTTACTCTGAACATCCTAATGCTGATGAAATATTTGATGCTATTCTGAGGATGGACTTCTGAGACTATTGGCATCTCATCAGAGCTAGTGCATAATATTTTGCATCTAAATTTAGATATTAGAAAGCTGTGGGTGCCGTGCTTGAAAACAATCGATCAAACAGGTGATAATGAACACATCGAGGCAGAATTAGGAGGGGTTTAAAAAGTAACGCATACGAATTGTTGCGTCGTTTTGTAACAGCTGATGAAACATGGATACATCTTTACCAGCCAGAAACAAAAGAACTGTCAAAGCAGTAGGTTGAAGCGGATGAAACTGCACCAAAGAAAGCAAAAATGGTTCCAACAGCAAGAACAGTTATAGCCAATTTTTTGGGACGCTCATCATGTAATCTTTGACTATTTGGAAAATGACAAAACAATCAGAGAGTACTATGAATCTTCACTGGATTTCTATAAACAGTGAAATTAAGATAAAAAAAAGCCCCATTTAGCGAAAATAAAGCTCTTTCCCATCATGGAAATGTTCCGGCCCATTCATCTGAGATTTCGAGGCAAAACTGCTAGAATTAAGTTACTAAATTGTTTCCCACTCTCCTTGTTCTCCAAATTTGGCCTCCTTGGACTACTACTTGTTCCCAAATATGAAAAAAATTCTTGCAGGGCCTAAATGTGCATCAAAGCCTATGGTGATTATTGAAACGAACTCTTTTTTCGTAGAGTTGGACATGTCTTACATTTTGGAGGCAAAAAAAAGCTTGAAAATCGTTGGACCAACTGTATCGACCTTATGGGAGATTATGTAGGAGACTGAATGAAAACTTTAAAAGAAAAACTATTGTTTTTTATTATTTTTGTAAGGACTTATCAAACAAACCTCGTATAAAGAATTTCATTCGGAGAATGCTGGTGTTTCGCTACGATAACGTTAATTTACGATAATTAAAAGAATGTAATCGTGATTTTTGAAAGTTATTCTTCACCAGGAGCAGAGTAAGAGAACGTCTGCGCTGCAAGTAATGGTAGGTGATATATTGCGCAGAGTGCCGCCATTTCCAAACTGAAAAATTGTGGCAGGGGGAGGGGGATTGTCAACTCAAGGTATAGAGAAAAGTAAAAACATGGAGCAATGGTAAGAGGAGGAAAGGGAATACAATTTTTACCTCTTTATATATTTTTTATCTAAAAGTTGATACAAAATATTCTTGAATTTATATAAGCGACAGAACTGCAGACGTTAACCCAATTTCCAGCTTTACGAATAATGAAGCATTGAAAATAATTGGAAAGCGAACTTGGTAGTGCAAAGGAGATGTGCCTCTGAAAAGTCAAACTTACAGCAAGAATATACTGATTATGGAAAATGATAGAAGAACCTGGAGGTAACTTTTCAAACTCTTTGAGCCTAAACTTCAGAGCCCTGCTAGTTTGATCCGTGACAACGCTGTCTCATACGGAATAAAATTAATGCCCCAGCAATTATCAAGAGGTATATGATGTTTTAAAGAACAAAAAAACATTTTATTATTAAGTTTGAAATCAACCCTGATTTAAGTTATTAGGTGAACAAACAGCTTGGAAACTTTTAAACAAAGTGGGGGAGGGGAACAAAGGGGAACAGAAATATTGAGATTAAGTGTCATTAGCCGAAGAAGTATATGTAAGTTTCTTGAACTTTAAAATAACCATATCAATAATGAAAGGATAATATGTCTAACCCAGGTAAAACGATTTTAAATATTTAACCTCAGAAGTAAGCGATGAGGGATAATAGTAAATCACGGTACACATGCAGGTAAAAAGCAAAGAATTTCAATTCACGGGGATACTTAGAACTAGCATGAGGGGGGTAAAAACAGCTAAAGATTACCTATAAGGGGAAAATAAAGGGGAAAATAATTTGAGGTTTCTAAAACCAATGCATCAAGAATTGCGGCATTCATCTTCTAGAGTGAACTGAATCTAACGCTTCAGGGAACTGATTGAAGAAAGTACGTGGGATAGATCAGTTATTAAGACTTGGACAAAAGTGTCATCAATGTATTCCATCCACTACAAAAATAACGTTTCTTGAAAAACGTAAGTCTGAAACAGTGCATACAATTGTCCCTGAGAATGAGAAGGTAACTCATAGCAATTCTTTGAATTTGTGTTTTTTTTTGGAAAAAATTACCATTAAGAATTTTAAAAAAAATTGTCAGATGCAAAAGCCTATTAACCTCAAGAATTTCTCTACATGAACAACAGAGTAAAGGAACTCTCGTAACCTTAATTCTGAACAATAAATAGCTCTTCAACAGGGTCATTAGAGTAAAGAAATATAAAAACCCTTTTGCTGTTTTAAGGTAAGAAACATGACCAAGAGTTTTTAACCGTGGGAACATTATCAAAAAAGAAGAAAAAAGAAATGAATAGAAAAGGGAAGTCGAAAGATAAAGAGCATTACGAAGGAATGTTAATCTTTTTGCTGAAATTAGCTTGTTTTCTTGTTCACTTATGAAATTTCGCCTATTGATTTAAGGAAATTTGTCGAAACACAAACAATAAAAAGGTCTCTTAATATCCGTAGTCAAATATAAAAGAACGCATTTGTAAAATGTTCATATTGGTAATCAAACTAACTCTACTTGGTCTGATGATGATCTATTAATTAGATTGAAATGATTGTCAACGAACACGTCTTCCTCAATAGAATGATAACATAGCAAGCACTTTTATTCCCGTGTTTCTCCTTGTACCGAAATAATTTGTATTGCACGCTCATATCTAGCTAGCTATGTTTTTGAATTACGAAGTTTGATAGTTAAAACAATTCTTTGATCTTCAAGCACGTGTGCATATACCGTAACCTCAGTTGTTATTCTGGTGCTGTCATTTTTTTTTGTCTGAAATTAGTGATAGCTGAATACGGGAGAGGCATTTGGTTCCAAGATTACCCAATAATTAAATAATCAAAAATTAGCTCTACTCCCAGTCTGTTCGATTAAACGTCTGTATTGTTTATCTTGCAAACTTTTATTATTGTAGCGCTGATTCTTTTCTTTATTCAGTTGTTTTGGGCATTACAGAATTTTTTACTTTAGACTGATAATTTTTTTTCTCACATGTAATAACTGTTCTTAATATAGTAACTACTGAAAATGTATCAATCTCAGAGTACATTTAGCCATCGAGAAATGAACATCTATTTCTTTCGCTTTAATTTTTTACTTTAGACTGATAATTTTTTTTCTCACATGTAATAACTGTTCTTAATATAGTAACTACTGAAAATGTATCAATCTCAGAGTACATTTAGCCATCGAGAAATGAACATCTATTTCTTTCGCTTTAATAGAATGGGGAGCGACGAGGATTTTTACATATTTTAAAATTCTGACTCTGGAAACAGATTTACAGTCATATCATAAGGAAGACTTGAATTGGGGTGAAAAGTCAGAGGTCTTGGTTCAAGACAGATTTATATTTACTTTGATTTAAAAGCATTGAGTTAATTCTCCAGAAAAGCAGCCTTTGATCTAAATGGTTTTTCCGTATACATTGCTGCAGAGAATTACGTGTGTCATAGTACATAGAGAATCATCACGCGAATGATGTTAAACGGAAACATTTGGAACCATACAGGGAAATATATATTAACTATAGATTTGTCAACGATTAAGCAATATTCCCTTCAACTTGAGTATAAATTTCTAAAATAAATATCTTATATGTTCCCTCGGGATAGTGGTGTCTTGCAATTACTAAATAGGATTGATCTAAGCATCCTACACTTTGTCCACTACCAGCTGAAGTGAAATTGATCTTATCGTCAACATTTATTTCTTACCATGTTTATTTCTTCCATGTTTTTCTCTTTTAAACTAACATGAATCACTTTAGATCACCTACTAGTATTTTTTTTCTCTTTCAGAAATCAACTATTTTTAACGTAGGATTACGTTCCTCCATAACGGTCCTTCAGAAGGCAAAATTTCAGACGCTAAAACCGTCCGTCGTTGCGAGTTATAGTTTTGGCAGCCCACCAAACCCAGTCTGCATCGCTTGGTCAAGCAGTAAACAGTTAAACCCAAAAGTACCAAATATGTCAAAATTTTGACTGACACACACACACACACACACACACATATTATATATATATATATATATATATATATATATATATATATATATATATATATATATATATATATATATATGCATATATATATATATATATATATATATATATATATATATATATATATATGCATATATATATATATATATATATATATATATATATATATATATATATATATATATATATATACGTATATACATAGCACATACATGCATATATACATACAAAAGAGGTAAGCAATGATAAGTAACCCTACGTTAATAACCCGCGGTAGTTTCGTTAGAAGAGACTACCTGAAATTTTTTTCCTCTTAAATTCATACATAAAAACTGATATATGAATTTAAGTTTGCGTTCTAGAGAAAATACTTATAAGATATATAGTTTAAGTAAGTCAAATAGGGTGTTACGTTCAGTACGTGAATAGTTCCATTTTTCTCGTAATGGCCTCTACAGAAAACTGAAACTATGAACCAAAAATAACCATGCTATAACCATTAAACGAAGTAGTATTACTGAAAGGTATGTGCTTAGCAATAAACACTCCTTTCGTTCCCTTGAAACAACGAATTATTTATATTTATATATGTATAAGACCTTTTGGAGAGAATCCAAACGTTAATGTTAATTTTGACACTATTAGAAGACTAGACATCGTTATTAGACGTAATTTTTACCTTTAATATATTTAAGGAATACTTCTTTTAAAACTTAAACTTACTTCTTTTTCATGCTTAACCTTTTGAGAGTTTCTTATTTGATATATAAATATATAACTTATTGATCTCAGTAAGCAGTGTTCTTCTTAGTATCATTCACATAGAAGTAAAATATTGGAATGAAAGGTGATGTTTCTTTGGAAGATTAAGGGCCTGTTCACATAGGAGTCCGTTGCGTTGCGTTAAGGAAAAGATGATGTTGAGACGAAAATAAACCAATCATATGTCTCCAAACGATTAGCAATGAAATTTTTAACACCTATGATTGGTTTATTTTCATCTCAACGTCATCTTTTCCTTAACGCAACGCAACGGACTCCTATGTGAACAGGCCCTAATTTTCTATCTTCAGAGAATATTCGGAATATATTAAAACTACTATAAGATAATGAACTAAAACGCCTGTATTAGAGGAATCTAAGGAGATGTAGAAAATATGTGCATGTAATGGAATAGGAGTTAAGAAGAAAAAAATGCTGCATGAAAAACACAACTTCTTCCGACCCTACGAGTCAAATCCGTGTTTCCCACAGCTCGGGAGGTTGCATTTTTCATTCCTTTCAAGCCCCTTTCTCCACATAGCAATTCGTGTCTGCCGTCATTTTGAGTCATTGCTGTAATTGAGAACACTATGTCACTATGTCTGGTCTTCCCATCATAAAGTCGGAGTTCCCGGAACACTGTTTTATGTCACGAAGCCTAAACCAATGAATCGCTCAACTCGGGCGCGCTTTCAGCTGGGATACTACAGAACCCGATGATACGCTTTGTATAGCCCTCAACTTTTTTCAGGTTCGTAATTGAGCAGTTCAAAAAACTAAAATTTTTTAGATGGAAGTTTTTCACCATGAATAAATTATAACTGTCAATTGTTTCGTGTTATTACCTGTCATAATATCGTTTCACGAACACATTGTTAACAAAATTAGTCATTACCATGTTTAATTTTTTTTAATGAGATGGTATTTTGAGGACTCGAAAAAAAAAATAGTATAGAAAGCGTAGGTCAAAAGATTTGAATGGCCTGAAAATAAATATAATAAAAATGCAAACAAACAGAACTACACCTTTAAAAATATTTTAAAAGCCGATGTGAAGAGTAAGTTATTGTTAAAGTTAATATTTTTACATTATGTAAATATTCCCTCCTAGTGTAAGGTCTATCAGTGTACAATGGGAATCTGTAACCTATTAAAATGAAAGTATTTTTAGTCGCACTGATAAGTTGAACGCATTAGCAATTAATCTATATATATCTATTACAGTTCCGTAACTGACTGACTAATTGAGTGATTGACTGACTGACAGACAACGCACAGACCAAACCGCTGGACCTAAAGGGTTGAAAGTTTGCATGGCGATTCTTCTTATAGTGTATGGGTGCACTAAGAAAGATTTTTGAAAAATTCTTCTTAGATTTTTTAAAATTAAATTTTTAAGCTGTTTTTGTAACATTCTTTAAAGTTTGCATTTAAAATAATAATCTGAGGGTTATAAAGTTTATATCGCGAGAAAGATCATAAAAATTCCTTTAAAATGAAATTTTTTTCGAATCTTTGTCTCCATTTTCTGAGTTTTGGTGAATTTTTAAAGATTAATTTTTAGAATTTAATTTATTAAATGCTGATCACGTGGTTTCTTTTCTTTTTGTGATACTTTAAATTATTTTTCCATCACGTGCATAACAACGAAATAAATTGACAATTTTGTTTTCTATCTTAATCGGCAGACGATTGGACATTATCAAAAATCATTAAAATACAGCAAAAGAAATGTTCCTCAAACTGTACTATATTAACTGTACTATATTCTTTAGTATGTTCTATTAGATTGAATTTCAGTATTTTCTTCTACATTATTTTGTCTATAAAAATATCCATTACGATTATTTTATAAATATATATATATATATTTTGGTGGGCATTAACTGCATACATTGACCGTTGTATTTAATTTGAACGTACTCCGTAGCGAAGCACGGGTATTCAGCTAGTTTAGGCGTAAAACTTAATACACTTCGAAAAATTTAACCGAACTCGTAGTTGTGATGTTGAGATTCGTTCAAAACTTAGTAAAAAAGTCGACTTTCAGAACACGGGATTAAAGTATACGTAAAGCTGTAAAAATGCCGTAAGAAGATTAATAGGGTACAGGGAAATTAAAAACTCCCCTCCAAACAGTTATTCACAAGCAGCAATTTAAGTCTTCTAAGCTTGTCAGGTTTGAGGTTTAACCTGATAAATCGTATGAGTTTATCAGCCATATATTTTTAAACATTAATTTGTGATAATAGACACTAAAGTCTTAAATTTTAAACAATTTTAAATATATAATCAGACCTTTTACCGTACAAATAAAACTTACCGTAATTGATATAAATATTTAAAATTTACTCTTAGAGGAATATAACTGATAACTATTCTCATAACTTACAGTAAACTTGTGGAAAACTCAATGCATGTGCACCCATTTTCTTAAACTGTCCATAAATCACTTTTTATTGTGGATTTTAATGAGCTGTGTATTACTGTGTCCCGGTGGCGTAGTGGTTAAAAAGTTTCAAGCTGCCACACCACAGGTCCAGGTTTCGACCCTGCTACTGGTCAAGTTTGACTCAGCCTTTCATCCCTTGAGTGGGTCGATAAAATGAGGACCAATATGCTTGGGAGCTAACTCTGGGGTCCCACGACAGGCTGACCACCTGCCCGAGACATATGCTCTATGGCAGCCCAAGCCCACGGTCAAGAAAGCGGAGATGGGTACCACAGGCCTTGGTCCACAATGGACTGTTGCGCTATTGGTTAGTTAGTACTAGGGCCTGTTCACATAGGAGTCCGTTGCGTAGCGTTAAGGAAAAGATGACGTTGAGACGAAAATAAACCAATCATAGGCGTTAAAAATTTCATTGCTAATCGTTTGGAGGCCTATGATTGGTTTATTTTCGTCTCAACGTCATCTTTTCCTTAACGCAACGCAACGGACTCCTATGTGAACAGGCCCTTACTGTGTAACTGTCCTCGTAGTTTTCTCAGCTACATAATTGATGGTTTTCGATTTACAGATAAGTGTTACTTACACATTCTTGAGAAATTCCAAAAATCAATAATATTGGGAGAAATTTATAGAATATGTAATTTTCATTCCATCTATACGATCACTACAAACTTTAAAATCTTACCCTAAATTCTTAAAAGATGTCTGATAAATTAATAAAAGCTTTTAATTATTTCAAATAATTTAAATTGCTGAAATTTAATAGTTGATTAATATATCTCTAATTATGTTATTTTAAAATAAACGCTTTACTTTTCCTTGATATTGATGCCAATTTTGACTTCTTTAAATACGATACTCCGTATAAGTTGCTACTACTTTTTAGTATCCTTATCTTTAAATATTAGGTTGTCGGAAAAGTCATGACGCATTTTTGCAAGAAGAGGAGGTGGTGCATTGCTTGAAGCACTAGAGGCATGCGCATCTGTTTATTGATATATCATTAGATAACTGACAGTTCTAGCTGCATTCTGAAAAAATTGACGATTTGGTTGCGTTTTCGAGATTTAACAATACATTGAAGATGGAAGACCAATCTGTGTATTTTCTCCATATTTTACTCTTTTACTTCCGTAAAGGGAAGAACGTGCGTCAAGCTTGTGAAAAGTTGCGTATAGTTTTACAGTGACAATGCTCTACCAGAACCTCTGTGCCAATGATGGTTTAAGATATTCCGTGCAGGGGATTTTGATCTCAATGACGCTTTAGGGCCTGTTCACATAGGAGTCCGTTGCGTTGCGTTAAGGAAAAGATGACGTTGAGACGAAAATAAACCAATCATAGGCGTTAAAAATTTCATTGCTAATCGTTTGGAGGCCTATGATTGGTTTATTTTCGTCTCAACGTCATCTTTTCCTTAACGCAACGCAACGGACTCCTATGTGAACTGGTCCTTAAGGTCAGGGAGGCCCTCCGAGGTTAATGATGACAAATCAAGGCACTGTTCGAGTCAAACCCACGTTATACGACACGAGATACTACAAAAACATTGAACATCCATCATTCAAGCGTTGAGGAAACTGGGATATGTAAGCAAGCTCCACATTTGGGTTCCTCATGAACTCACAGAAGTTCAGTTGACGGTGCGGATAAACATCTGCGATATGCTTCTTAAACGTGAGGAAAACTATCTTTTTTTGAAACAACTGATAACTGGGGATGAGAAGTGGATTGATTACAACAATGTGGTGCACAAACGGTCTTGATCCCGACGGTATGATTTACCTTAAACGACTTCAGGCCTTTATCAGAGCAATTGTATGCTCTCGAAACAACTGATAACTGGGGATGAGAAGTGGATTGATTACAACAATGTGGTGCACAAACGGTCTTGATCCCGACGGTATGATTTACCTTAAACGACTTCAGGCCTTTATCAGAGCAATTTTATGCTCTCAATCACAGGGAGATCACCACACCGAGACTCAGTGTGGAGGAATTTTACAGACGTTGTGTTTTCGAGCTCCGACCAAGGACAAAACAATGAATTCGAATCTGTATAGTCGGCAATTGGACACTTTGAATAATTCTATCATCCAGAAATGTCCAGTGCTCGTTAATCGTAAAGGAGTTGGGTTCCATCACGACAACGCGCGACCACACACAATAGTTTGAACACACGTCAGAAACTATTGGATCTTGGAGGGAATGGGTTGCCGCACCCACCATATACTCCTGAGCTTGCGGCGTCAGACTTCCACTTATTTCGCTCTCTTCAAAAGTCCTTGCGGTGTATAACATTTAGTTCAGATGAGGCTGTAAATCAGCATTTTGTTCAATTTTTACAACAGGTCCTTCTTTGAAGGAGGAATTATGCAGCTTCGTGAAAGATGGCAAAAGGTTATCGAACAAAGCAGGAAATATATCATTGATTGATCTTCGTTCTTTGTATAAACAAATAACCTTTGAAAGACATGAAAAAGCGTCATGACTTTTCCGACAACCCAATCATATCACTCTTTAGCACCCAATCATACCCAATCATCACTTCTTTAGCATGTTTGTTCAAGCATTACTGATATAGTGACTTCAACTATGTTCTAGACACTGTAGTTTTAGAGAGAATTCCTTAACTGTGAAAATGGTGCCCCCCCCCCCTTTTCCATAAACGATGCTAGATTGTGTTTTTAAATGATTTTGCCCCGTTTATAGGAGGATTGTGCAGTTTCAAAGTATTTTTTCTCTAAAGTAAGGGATATTTGAAATTTTCTGCCTTGAATGAGAACGTGACACTGTACTGGTAGATATAAGTAAATTTAATGTCCTTAAATTTCAGAATTTGGACAATTTTAGATTATACTTATACGTGTATAAGAATGGATTATGTTTGCATGTAATGGCCCTAACACATTTGAAACACATTTACTTTTAGTATAGAATTCGCTTATGGAAGAAGTGTTGCATTCGCAGGTTTTTCTTTAATTTTTATTAGTGGCCGGATTACACAGAAAATTTTACTTATGTATTACTAACAATGATAAGTGTGATATTATTTGATGTACCATTTTAAATAAAAGAAGCTATTGGTAACGTACTCAGAACTGCATATAATAGAAAAGCTTTTATCTAATGAAATTTAGAAATGACATCAGTTAATTGAAACAGACTGGGCTCGTGAGAATTTCAACGTAGATTTTACAGAATATACGTATAACATTACAAGATAATACATTGTAATGACATAACTTTTGTGAGGAATATGCATATTTACGAAGATATATATGCATTTACGAAGATATATATGCATTTACGAAGGCGTTATATATTGAGTATTTAGCTAAGATTTTGTGTAAATATTTATTACACTTACTTAATAAACATTTTAATTACATTAAGTATGTGTAAGATACATACTTAAGAAACTTAAACTTTTTATTAAGTGTTCACAACCGTTTCGGATGTATATTGCAAAATTAATTTTTAATTGAAAACAAAGTAAAACCACTGTCATATACACTATAATGCGGCACTAATCTTTGCAAAAAAAGTAAAGTAAAATTTAAATGGGCGACTATACAGTCTAAGTTATCTTATGCTATTGTACCTAAAAATACGTTTGAAACTGGATTTTTACTACCTCAGGCTAGTTATGTACAAACTAAGTCTGCCTCTTCATAGCTGATAGCTTCTCTGAAATATGTGAACATTAAGATTCTTGCAACATAATTATGCAGGTTTGGATGTCATTAACTTTTTTTTAATTACCATTTATCATGGAATGCTCAACTACAACAGTGGGAGCATTTAACATATGGTTAATAAATTATGAATGATATAGTTAAATATCATACTAAGATATGCTAAAGTTTTGTGTAATACTTAAATAGTTTAAAAACGTATGGGAATGAAAATTCCTTTGTCCCACTTTTCGAGGGAAAAAGATATTCACCTTCGAAAGATGGAAATAGGCGGTTCAGCAGCTCATTGTGTAGACACGAAAAGATGACTTGTGTTTTAGTTATTCATAATGCTCTAACTTGTAAAATGTGTCATCTATGCCGGCTTGTTTCATTCCTAACACAGGTACATCATACCAAGCTGTTAAAACAAAATTATACTTGCTTCAGCATTAAAGCATCTTATAGTTCATTATTTTAACCTGGTAGAGTGTAAAAAAAGTAACTTTTTCAAAGGGCATTTACAGCTAGCTGTAAAATGGTTGCTACATAATTTAGTTATGTATAATCAACATCATTAATTCTAATGAATTTATTTTTATTCAGCTGGCGTTGCTTTCATGAGAATAATGGTGATTTATATTTTTGTAAAGTTATATTCATGGCAAGTGTCCTGAATTCAAATTCGGGGAAACTTTCACGAAGTTACTCCTTTGACCCCTCGCGTGAGAAGTAGCAAAGGGTGTGGTCACATGTGCTCGACGTAAGTTCTTCCGGTTCTTTCGAAGTTAGCCTTACATATATTGATTCACGAGGAACTGGGTCTTTCAGAATGGCGTCTTTATGAATCTTCGTGTGAGTAAATCGTTCACTAAATAAGCGTAAATGAATTTAAAATCACGAGAATACAACAAAAGGGGATTTACCCGAGACAAGAAACGCGGAAATAGATTACAAAGCACATTTCCTCAATTCACTTTTTGTCAATTTACTTAATTTTCTCCAACATTAGTTGAATTAACTATTCGTATAATATTAATTGCCTGAGATTTTTTTTTATGAACAAATCTAAGTAACTTTTATTGCACAAATTAGATTAATTAGAATAAATTTCTTCGCATACTAGTGAAGAGATAATATTTAGTAAAAATAACAGTGGATATAAATACTACCATAACGACTAAACAAATTTAAAGTATGCATTTTTTGGTAATATAGTTAGTTTTAAAAAGGGAATTAAATATGTAAACTCCCTATATATTTGATTAAGAAGTAAAGACTTTTGCGGTGCATTTCCAGTTGCTTACATTCGTTTTCTTTTGACATAACTTCCATCTGAAGATATTAGAAGGTAGTAACATCTATAAATTGATCTTTCTCATGTGGTTGCTAGCGCAGGTTGGGATCAAGTGAAAAGTTGTGTGTAGCAGCTATTTTGCTTCATATATTTTGACCTATGATTACTGTCTTTGTGGTAACCATATTTTCACACGTGTCATTTGTTCCTTTAGTTCGGGGAGTAGTTATTTTCTCGTACGTACAGTCAATTTCAACCCATAAAGACTGCTCGTATGAAATCAATTGCGTTATATCAACGAAGTTTAAGCATCTGCGTACGTTACCAATTGTAGTGATTGCAGAAAATGGACTTTATTCTGCATAAACTGTTAGTTATAATAGAGATAATTTGAAGCTTGTCGATTTTTCAAATTCATTCATTCGGACAGGTACATTACACAGAACCTCCACTAATGATAAAGCTCCCTTATTGCTGAGCTAGAAAAACTTAATCCATTAAAAGTAGCAATAACCATTAATAAATATGCATTTTAAAGGTAATAGGTCTTAAACGTTCTTAAAATATAATGTATTTATCATAGTTTTAACACTGATTCCAATTTTTATTTTTGGCTCTTACCGAAAGCTATTTGAAACCCCTGAATAGTTTAATTACGCGTCACTCTCATAAAGGTATGCAAAAATATTTTAAATGATTTATTGATATGGATATGGTAGAAACTCTGATACAACTAGTTTCAAGCCCCACACAGCAAACAAACTATATAAATAACATTTTAATATTCACGAATACACTGCCTCTACGGGTTTCTTTATTGTACCTTATTTTATCTGTTAGAAATTAAAGTTTCATTCATTTATTTCATTCACTGACCTTTACATTTTTACAGAATTTTTTTTCATGGCAGAAACTTTCTTTCCATACACCTTAGTGGATATAATATAACATATGCTTACGTTAGTAATTTTGCGTAGGTGAGAGAAAAGAAAAGCTTAAGGTGATTATATCTTATGGTGTGTAGTGTATTATTTTTTAATATACTTATGGTGTTTATTGCAGTTCTTTTCAAGCCCTTCGTTTACAAACTGACTCAAATATTTTAGAATATAAAACAATGTCGTTTGTCAAATATTGATACTTAAAATCTGAAATATTTTCCCACGCTCTGGATAAAACCTAAATTTCAAAATCAAATTTTGCTTGAAAATATGCAGAATCTATTAAAATTCTATCATGTGATTTATAATTAAGCAGAATGGCAATAAACTGACAATTAATTTATAAGCTAGTTTTCGATACAAATAAATTTGAATACCTCCCATCAGATAGGTTTTCAGAATGAATTTTAACACTCAAAACATAAAACAAGAATTTTTGAAATTTGCTGTAACACATTTTAATACTTTTAAACTTAAAGTATTTTTTAACGTATTTTTTAATATGGTAATAAGGCGTGAAAATTGACATTAGATGGTAAATCATTAAAATAGGCATTCTGAGGAAAGGGTTGGTAGGTGTCTATAATAGTACATCTATGGGGGTATATTATAAGATATTAGGTCAGTTTTACGCGTGATCAACTGGAAATAAAACATTGTAGTCATTATTATGGCTTCATTCACTACCAACGCATATTCCTTGCAGAAAATGAAGGCTTGTTTATGAGAGGCGAGAAATTCCCGTGTCGGTGCAGTTCACGATTTTAAATGAAAATCCCTACAAATGAATTAAATGGGGAATTTCCCTCAAGTAACTCAGGGGTATGAAAGTTTAGCTCACCTCTTGTAAATAATCTACTTTGACTGATGTTTACAAGATGACATGCTTCACTTGTTAGGTTTCCAGGAACTAGATTGGGGATTATTTGAATTCTGTAATGCAAGTCTAATATTTTTTCAAACAATTCTAGGTCGGAAGGTACACCTCTAAAGAAGCACCTCATTTCATACAAAGAATCTTCTCTTATACATTTAAGGCTCTTTGCTTTTTAGAAATTGAATCAAAGTTTCAAATGACTGTTCTGAAATCCTAACCATCAGCGTCCATACAACCTGATTTTAGAGAAATAGATCGTTATTCGACGTTTAGTTTTTGGTCTGGTTTTTAATTTTTTTATTTATCTCTGATCTCCAACTGATGCTCATGTTGTGGTAATAACTTCCGAAGCTGAAATTTGGAGTACGCATATTTCTTTCTTTGTATGTAACGCAAATACAAGGAATTGTAGGGTGCGGGAAAGAGATTTCTTCTACTGGAATATCTAAAGATTCTACTACTATTACATACCCATAAAATATTACTTTTCCTTTGCTAAAAATTTAAGTTTTGATCTAATTTCTTTCATGCTCGCTTTAAATCCTTCCGTATCGTAATTGTAAAAAAGTGAATGACTGTTTCGTGCTGATCGTTTAAAGCCATTCTGAATCCTCATTGTTTTTTTCATCATTTGCTGTCAAAATCGTTTTGATCAAGAACACGTTAAAAAATTTAATACGTTGTCTAATATGTTCTTACCTATGACACATCCTGAACTAGATGTTTATAATTTCAAATGATACTTCATAATGAGTTCCCCGTATTATAAATAATTTAAGTATATTTTTGAATTGAGTGTTTCTTAATTTTTCCACAGATATTTTCCTATATTAATGCACAAACGGTTGTTGATATACTTACAAATGAACATAAGCAATAAATTAGACATGTGTAACCATCAATAAGGCAAAGAAATGCAAGAGATGAAGCAGAAATCGGTTAAATTACAAATTTGTTTCTGTTGCAAGAGTTATGAGATGATTATAGCAGAATGAGTCATGTTCCGAAGAAAGAAGTTGTAAACATTACGTCTTGTCATTTTCATCTATTTAAAGGAAGTACTGTCGAAACACTATAAAAGGGTGTATCTTCAGGGGACTCACTACCCTTAAATCTTTAAAACATTCGATGTTTTGAAAAAAAATTATGTTAAAGCCTGATCATTTCTGATCAAAATAAAGCAAACCGCATAAAAATATTATGCTTAGTTCCGGAGATATTGATATTCTAAATATTAAATTACTGATCAAGTTTATGGTAAGAAAAATTTTAAACTCATTTTTCTCAAAATGTAATTTTGCATCATTCCGCAACTGATATCTCAAAAACTATGAAACATAATTCCATGAAATTTTTATCACTACATAATCATGTTATTTTATAGCGTCTGAACTAGAATTATTGCAATCACTGCACATTTTTTTCAGGGGTAAATTAATGCAAAAATTTAAGGAAATTTTAAGTATATTTTGAGCAGTTTTAAAAAAATTGAAAAATACTTTAATGTTGAATGTTTTATGTTCAATTGTATTTTGAATTATTTATTTTAAATATAAAATAGGAATTATACGTTTAAGTGTAAAATTAATTTCATAGTTCTGCGCGCAAGGCAGTATACAATAAAAATACTTAAAGGTATATCTAAAGCAGTTTTAAAAATATTTAAAATTATTTTCAGAGTTTAAGATTTGTTTATTAAATTAAATATATCAATTTATCATATACATAAAATTTGGAAAAATTGGGAGTAAATTGAGATAGTTACAAAGAGTCAAAGTATGAAAATATGCCTTATTTCCTCGACTTAAGGGTCGTGAGTCCCCTTAATTGAGCTAAGCGTTAGAGTTGCATCATGACTTTTCACTTCCGAAGCAATTTGAGGCAATTATCAAATCAGTTGTTCGTGAATGAGAGGATTTTAAATCTTTTACCACTTATAATAGTACTCAAGCGGTAATTTTTTTTTTTTTATCATAAAGCACGCACGAGACTAAACATTGTATGGTATGTTTGACTTCTATCTCCCCCCTATTTGTTGGAAAATGTTTAAGTATCGGAATACTTGTTTATGACTTAACATTAAGATTATTTTAAATTAAATTTCCAATGCCGAAGGGTGAAGGGGAAAACAATTCTTTCGCCAAGCTGTAACATATAAGACAAGCAAGAATTCAAACAAGTAATTCGTCATAGTTCTTTTTTAGTAAAGTGTTAAACAAAATACGAATTCCCTTGCCTCCCAGTAAAGGGAGGCAAGATAATTACGATTTCCATTATTAAGTTAAAAATAACTAACCGAAATACTTCTCCATGATTTGGAATACAAATTTTATGTTTAGAAAAAACAAGTTTCCCAGTTAGAATGTGAAGATCGGGGGATTATTCCCTGTTGCCTGACCTTAACCATCAGAACTTTCATTATACGCATAAAGTCTCTTAAAATTATTTTTTATATATTTGAAAGGTTTTCCACTAAAAACGTAAAATATCAATCAAAATTTTTTTTATTAATTTGTCTAACATATTTAATTTATATTAGTATTAACACTTAGTAGCAATACTGGATGGTGCAGTATACCTTCTATTAGTTATCTATATTGCTTTCTGTAGGAGGTATAACATATTAGTTTCCTTGCTATCAATTAGAGTATTTTAAAGATAATTGAACATTTGTCTGATGGTCAAGTGTCGATAAGAATATTTGTTATATAAAGCTAAAAAAAACTTAAAACATCTGGAGCTAATTAGCTCTTTATAAAATTTACGTTTTATGCATTTAAATAACGTTAACGTTCATCTTACAGTTAATTTAGTTTCTATTTGCGATTTTCTAAAGCAAATAATTCATATGTAGGGGTACGCAAATTTCGCATAAAAATATCTCAATTTCGCAAAGAAAAAAATTCCAATACATAAAATTTTGCATTTATTCGAAAAATATATATTATATAAATAAAAAAATGTACATTTATTAAAAAATCCCAATTTTACTTACTTGGTTAGATAAGTATCAAAATTCTTATTAAAAGCTAACATTGTAGTAGGATCCACATTCTCTTCCTTAAGTCTTTAGCAATAAGTAATAAGCAAATTTCGAGAGTGAGATCTCTCAGTAAACGACCGTGGATGGTCTTAGATAAGCAATTATGTTAATAAATTATTACTATTATTACCTAATTTCGCTTAAAAAGCCGTTTATCACCGAGCTTTCGCCGAAAAGTAGTAAAAAAATAATTTTCCCATTTATTCTCTCATATCGGCAAATTTCGCATTTATTCGCATCTATTGCATAAATACGAAAATTACGTATACCTATTCATATGCGGTTATTTTGAGATAAATACAAGTGAAAGTTTCATTTGGGAAATGGATCATGTAGAAAAATTTCCTGTCTATTTGAGTTCTTATTGTCTATTTGAGTTCTTATGGTTCAAAATGACATTTTGAACAATCCTATGTCCCATTGTATGAAAGACTGCACACACAGAAAATGTTAATCTTATTATTTCATATGTTATTCAGATGGTAATAAAACATTGGGAAACTAATAACTTTGAAGGAGTTGTTTTATTGAAATACGGAAAACACTGTTATATTAGGTCAGGCTGTTTAGCTTGTTGCAAAACTAATCTCTAGCACCCAGAAGTCATAATATGTTATTTAGTCCTGAGTTTGGACATTACCATCGTGTAAGTCGCGAGAAACTTATTTCTGTACAGCACAATGATTGGGAACTTCTGCCTTTTATCAACTATTCAATTTTTCTTAAGTGTTAATCTTAAAAGTTTCGTTAATTACAGGTTAAATATCTTCTCACTAGGAATCATGAAGCAGTACTGAGCCAAAGAAAACGTTTACACAATGGAACTCTTTCACTGTGAATTAGTCAGTTAGGGAAAAACAAAATTTTGGAAGTACATTAATTTTTTTTATCAAATAAATATATATAAAGTAAAAATTTATATCACCTGTATTTTTATCTCCCAACTTTAAATGGATAACAACTTCATCAGTTAATTCCTCATATTTGTATTTTAACAAGCATACTCTTAGCATACTAAACGCAAATTATATTTATAATATGTTTAGTGTTGTCATCAAACTTTGCAGAATTTTTCTTTTTATGTTAGGAACATCGTAAAGTGTGCATAGGAGTTTAAATAGATCTGATGTGTAAAATCCTGCAGTCCATCATCCTCTCAGTTCATTAATAATAATAATATCATAAGACATAAAACGAAATGTCCTTTCATTTGAATACTAGTAATATTTTTATTTCTGAAATATATTATTAATTATATTCTACGTTAATTTTATTATAATGAAGAAAAAGTAAATGTCATTGGTGATTGGTAATAATGCCATGATTTTATTACTAAGATTAAGAACTAAGAGTTAAGATTTATTTCCTAAAATATAAACTACGATGTATTTATATCGTTTTGTTTTCACCATAAGAAAACCTAAGAGACTATCCTCTATAAATCTTAATTTTTTAACCACGAAATAAAGTGACTAAAGTCTGAAAAATGCTACAAATTTTAGTAAACTTTATGTGACATGAGAAATGGGTTTCTCTTTCACTGAAAAATATAATTTTCATAATTTATTTCCCATGCTGGCAGTCAATATTTTACAGTAATGATATTTGTCTTTTCATGAAAGATGTTATATCTCAACCTTTGAAATGTATTAAATTTAAAACGTTCTCAAAATTGTAAGAAGTGTAAACCACCTAGAAATTACATGAAGTAATATGCAGAAGCAAATATTAATACGACGGGACAGCTTTCTTTAGGTATTTTAATGACATTTTCTTGAGTCAAAAAGAAACAAGCAAAAAAATTACCTTCGCAGTCACACATTACAAGTTATCTAAATTTAAAGTAAGTTTGAAAAGGAAAGAAAATTCACATCTTAAAATTGAAGCATGCGTACTTATTTTGGCCATCTTAAAATCATAATACTCTTAACATTTTAGCATTATATATGTTTCTTAGAAATGAGACTTTACTTCCTGTAAATTCCAATAGCAGAATCGGACTAATAGTTCTCCTTATGATAAGGAGATTACTTCAACTTTTCTGCGAGTTTTAAACAGTAACAGATCTTCACGGAGACAATATTTCAGTAATATTCTAAGTAACACAAAATATTTGCCATATATTAAAAACTTAATAATCACCACTTACCGTATTTAGTGTGCAAATCGAAATTCAAAGTCAGGCAAGAGGCAAAGATAGGCGTTAAAATAGCTAAAAATATTGATGTGCTATTGTGTGCTGATGTAACTAGTCCGAAGCTTCGGAAGAAGAATTGAGTCAAAGAGAAAGAGCGTGATTAAGAACGTGAGTAGAGTTCATTCACTTGTAAGAGATGAGGGCGCCCTCATGAGTGGACATCACTTCTTGCTTGCTAAAAGGGAGTGCGTGACAGGAAAAAGACACACTCATATTAAACAACTCTTATTGATATTGATTTTCAGAGTGTTCTTCCTTTATTATTCGTTTCTTTATTAAAGGAGCATATATTAAACAGAAGGTTACAAATAGCAGGCAAGATTTAGCATTTCAATCATCGATTAATGGGCTATTGATTATTAAGCAGTAGACAAGAAACAACTCGCAAAAAAGTTCAACATTGTGAACACAGGGTAGAATCTAATTATCAAGTCATCGATTAACCTACTTTAGGATTAACATACCGTCATAAGGCGTTTATAATGCTGGCATATTAAAAAGACCAAAAGGGAATTTTGTTGCTGTGGGCTTGTATTTTTGTACTGATTTCAGTTTATTCAACTTTATATATAACTTTTTTGTAAGAAATTACGAAAAAAATGCTCTATACTTCATTGATTAGAACTATGCGTTATATTTTGGGAAATATATATAATTCAATTAAATACTTTTAATAAGTTTAAGTAGTTTAATCATTGTCTTCATCATATAAATTGATTAATTTGAATCTGAACAGGTTGCATTTACAATAGTTGTTAGATATAGTCTCTAAAAATAAAAGAAGGTAACTCCTTTCAAGGACGATAGAGCAGTTTTAACATGACGAAATAAGGAGTTGGGGAGGGGGAGGAAGCAATGAATTTCTTCAGATTTCTTACTTCACATCCAACTCACTTTAAAAACTGTTGCAACTCCTAATGTCTTATAGCAATGACTGTATTTTAGATAAAGTTTTAGACGTTGTTTGAACTAGCTAGAACCTGTTTCAAGAGTGCAAAGTAAATACGAAATTCAAGATTTTATAACTGTTTTCATAAAGAAAAGTTAGATTTTTCAGAGAGAAGAGGGAAAGAGAGGGGAAGTGAGATTTTATCATTCACAAAAATAGAATCGGTCTTCCCGGTGATATTTTGCCTTAAAGAGATATTTTACGAGATGTCAGAAGCTCATTACAAGACATTAATCAAGTAAAACTTATGGTATTGATCAATCTCATCTCCTAGAACAAGTCTCTTAGGATTTTTTGAAGCACTATTTAAAGCCATTGAAGATAAACGTCTTTATGTTTTGAGCCATTAACCAGATGCCAGTATTTCAAAAATATAATTCAGCTTCCTAATAACTTACCATATGAATAACAGAGAACCTGATTTTGGTCCTTTTATAGACAGTAAGGAATGTATGGGTGAAATAAATTGGGATGCAAATAATTACCAAAGGGAGAAACACGGTTTAGCAATAAATTAAGTTTCTGGATATTGAAAAAAACCCGAACTTTTAACTCTAAATATTTCCAATTAAAATATAATCAGAGGAATGAGAAAGGATTGTTACGGGGGGGGGGGGAATACTATCAATTTCAGTCTGAAGGAAACCAAAAACAGTTCTATTGAAATTTAAATACCGACCTAAACTTGAATGGAATATTGACTATCCACTTGCATATTAGAATCCCATTTTGAAATTTTTCTCCATACAAATCTCTGGATTAAAATAAGGTATGTTGGGTAATATTTCTATTAAGTGAGGCATATACTTGGCCACTCAAAATAATAATTATGAAAAGCCATTACTGAGCATAGCATCACGTATTGCACTCACGTGGAGGTAACATGAAATTGTCGAGCCTCGAAATCCGTACCTTAACAATTTCAGCTCGCAGGTTTCATTGACCATAAGATTATTTAGCACTTGTCGATGAAAAGGAAGAGAATGACGAAGCAACCTTTAATGAATCAATAAAACTAAGTAACTTTTTTTCTTTTCTTCGAACACTATTATTTACTAAGATGGGAGTATTGTCATAGAAGTTTATTTATCATAGATTCGGTTTTGGTTACCCGGTATGCATTTTTTTCTTCCATCTGTCACTATACGGAAGATATTTTTCAACATATACACATATAGATATATAACAGTTCCGTGACTGACAGATAACGCACAGGCCAAACCGCTGGACCAAAAGGGCTGATATTTTGCATGGCGATTCGTCTTATAGTGTAGGGGTGCACTAAGAAAGATTTATAAATAATTTTTTTAGATTTTTTAAAATTAAATTTTAAGCTGTTTTTGTAATTTAAGTTTGTATTTAAAATAATTTGAGGGTTATAAAATTTATATCAATAGAAAGATTATAAAAATTCCTTTAAAATGAAATCTCTTTCGAATATTTACCTCTATTTTCTGATTTTTGGGGAATTTTTAAAGATTAATTTTTAGAATTTAATTTATTAAATGCTGATCACGTGGTTTCTTTTATTTTTGTGATACTTTAAATTAATTTTGCGTCACGTGCATAACAACGAAATAAATTGACGAAAAAAATTCCGTAAAACAAAATTTAACCACTAGACACTAGACTATTTAAGATGGAAGTTTTTAAAGAAGTTAATTCAAATTAGTATGTTTCATGGATATTAAACATACAAATTAATTACATACATTGACCGTTGTATTTAATTTGAATATTTTCTTCTACATTATTTTGTCTATAAAAATATCCGTTACGATTTTTTTATAAATATATTTTTTTGTTTTTTGGCATTAATTGCATACATTGACCGTTGTATTTATTATAAATATTTTTTTTGGTTTTTTTTGGCATTAATTGCATACATTGACCGTTGTATTTATTACACTTTTTTGGTTTTTTTGGCATTAATTGCATACACTGACCGTTGTATTTAATTTGAATGTACTCCGTAACGAAGCACGGGTATTCAACTATTATCAGATATTAGCTCCGTAAAGTAAACTTTAATAACTCCTAGAAAGGTGAAACATTATACAATTTTCGTTCTTCACCAAACTCATAAATTTGTTTTATAATGTAAAAATTAAGTATAAACAAAACTGACCCTTACAATAATTCTTTGATTAGCGACAGTATTTCATTTTTTAACCAAATCTCAATAGAAATGTTAATTGATAGAAATTTGAGATTTACCGTTGCAAGTTTTTGTTCAAGTCATTACTTTGCCTCAAGCATCTAGATTTGACACAAATTATTTCAAACACATTGTTTATAGAAAAAAATGTTTTCGAGAAGATAAAATATGCGTTTAGATTAATAGCTAATGTGGTAGTAACTTTTTTTTATTATTCCGTAATTTATTGGAATATTGTGAAAGCTTTTCAGTGTGTTTTAGGTAAGTATGATAAAATTGTTTACAACGCATGGCAAATTAATAAATTTCAGCTAAGCAGATTTCATTTTATGATTTAAAACCTCCTTGGTATTTTGCATAAGCAGTCGGTAATTAGCAGAAAAAAATATTACATGCCCTTTTATTACTTACAAACAGGAGTGAAGAAATAAGTCTTCCTTTTAAACTGTCCGCTTCATTTTCCTGTTGTAACATCCCGAGGAAAATAATCTATCTGTTCAGTGAAATTACTGTATTTTACCCCAGAAGCAGAATGTGCCTTTAAAGGCTTAAAAATAGCTTTTTTATACGTATAATTTACCAAAGTTATTTTGAGACATTGTCAGCAAATTTATGTCGGACACATGTTTAATACATATATATTTATGATGCAACATATGAAAAAATGGGTAAAATTTCATTATTTTGTCCATAATTCAGACTTTCATGTACATTTCTTAGATATATTAGATAATAAAGTGAACACAGTGTGTGAAAAATATCATGTATATTAAGAGGAGAGAAACTCGGTAGTTACCGAACGCTTAATGTTCATTCACATAAAGATAAAAAAAATTCTTCGAACTTTTCTAATATTTTTTGCATTACCATAAGCTTTCGAAAACAATTTCATCTTTTTGGCATGGATTCAAGTAGCGCCTTTATTGCAGACTCGATTTTCTTTCTCTTATCTAGTGTATAACGAACTTTAGCTGTTATTTTTATAAAATATTTTGTTTTGGTTTTCCGATTCCTGTTCTTTCCAATACGTTCTATCGGGGGTTCGTACCTGGAGAATGAGGTTTTCTTTTAATAACTTCGGGACAATAATACAGCTGTTAGACTCCCAAGTTCGGAGAAGTATGCTTTTGATTATCGCCAGTATTGAATTGGAACCTATTTTACTGGTTTTTTAAGCGAAAAGTGCCCCAAGGTGTAAAATTTCTTTCTCTCTTACGGAGTACAAAATTTTAAAAATAATCTTTCAATCCAAGTCGGCACATTATGACTTAAACCTATTTTGCCATTTTAGCATTAACTCTTCTTAAGGCTGCTGTGTACTAACCCTATTGGATTCGCTCACTTCAATGTTAATCTATGGAGAAAATTTGTCCAAGTATTGCCGACTTGGATTGAAAGATTATTTTTAAAAATTTTTACTCCGTAAGAGAGAAGGAAATTTTACACCTTGGAGCACTTTTCGCTTAAAAAAATTCAAATAATATTTTAATATTTAAATTTTTGGGAGAAAAAATATGGTCTAGTGTGTTTTAAACGCTCATAAATTCCTTTGGTGGATGAAATTTATAAAAAGAATCCTGTTGCAAGGTGCAGTAAAGTTCAGGATATCTGAAAATGCCATTTTTATTGGATTATCAGCATTTATGTAGCCGTCAATAGTAGACAAATTTGCTCCATAGGTTAACATTGAGGTGAGTGAATTCATTAGGGTTAGTATACAGCAGCCTTAAGGTTATGACTTCAACGAAGGACGCAAACTCCTTCCCCAAATTTTTCCTTCTGTCCAATTTTTTAGAGTTTGAATGTAATACATCTAAAATAGTTTTGGTCTCCTCCATTCAGTTATTTTACCATTATAACATAAAATATTAAAATTTCTCTTTTCCAATAAAAGGAACTTTATTTTGGTATCCAGAATTATGTAGTTTTAGTGAAAGAAAATCGGGTTTTCGGTGCCTACTAGCGTGGCATTTCCCCCCTTTGGTATCCGGTCATGATATTCAGGAGATCTCTTAAGTTTTTTAACTACATTTCCTTAAGGGGAGTGGTCACTTTTAAGGACCGTTAAAAGTATCATTTTTAGACCTATGTTCGATTGTATGTACTACTCATCATTTTTGCTTGATTTACATGACATTTTTAAGTAACTGCTTAACATACTGTTTATTATATATATATACAGTATTCTATATATACAATATTTCAAAGTAATTAAAAAATAAAGTTATTTTTTATTCATAAATAGTGAATATTTTTTAAAAATCGAGCATTTTGCAATCAACTGCTGTGCGCATTCTGCCAAAATAAATTTTTAAGGTACAGTAATAATTGTTTACTATATGTGATTAAAATACTTCACGCAACAATAGTCACCAACATTATTCTAAAATATATTAAAACATTTATTACGTGCTATTTTTAAATAGAAATTTAAAAAATGACTGAGTAAAAGCTTATAAAAAAATTCTTTAAAAAAAATTCTTTAAAAAAATTAAAATATGTTAAGGTTAAAAAATGTTGGGGGATTTTGTTGGCAGAAGTATTGTAATCACATATAGTAAACAACTATTACTGTACCTTAATAATTTATTTTGACAGAATGCGCACAGTAGTTGACTGCAAAATGTTCGATTTAAAAAAAAATTAATTCACTTTTTATGCATAAAAAATAATTCTATTTTTTAATTACCTTGAAATATTGTATATATATAATAAACAGTATTATAGGCAGTTACTCAAAAATTTCATGTAAATCAAGCAAAAATGATGAGTAGTACATACAATCGAACATAGATCTAAAAATGATACTTTAAAAGGTTCGTGAAAGTGACCACTCCCCTTAATGCTGCACTGTGCTTAAAATTTGGAAGCTTTCATTCTCGGACTTTTGAAACATTTCTACGTTTTAGTCCACAGAACAGATCTTTGATCATCTCCCACGTCTTTTATTTCGCGTTCTATGCCAAATAACACGCAGTCGCGGCTCCGTCTAAATGACCACGCGTAAAATCACACTGGTCACAATTACATCGGTGACAGTTTCGACCTCCCAGTCTAGTCTTTTTGTGTCTGTAAAGGGATAAGGGAGCTTCATCTTCGTTTTTAAATTTAAAATTTTTATCTTTACAAACAAAATGAGAATAATTAATGTTATTTGTAGTGTAATGTTTGAAACGTAGCGCTGGTTAAAGCGAAAATGTTGTGCCCCGTGATTCCCCCACCCCTCTACCAATCAGAGGATTGGCTGC